>JAFIRS010001267.1:0-399683 GCA_018342105.1 Gonioctena quinquepunctata | reverse complement strand
TACCCCAAGTTCGTTTGAAAGAGGGACATCTTTCAGTGTCTCAAAGATATGTAAGCCACCATCACCTCTTCGTCCTCATTAGCCACCCTCTAAAAATCTTAAATAAAATCAGTTGAAAGGTAATATGACATTAGTGCCTTTTTTCAGATATTTTCACTGTCTACAAAGGTATACAAAAATACATATACAGGTGGATATCATTTTGGAATTTTTATATATTCCTTCTGTATATTTTTCTTGAATAACCTTATAGATTATCACCAGCTGTTATAATGTAACTTGTGAACCAACCAAAAGATGTCCCAGTGGAATTTCGATAATCTTATATTCCGTGTCATATTTCAGTTGGAGTATCACATTTCCCATTTAGAATTTTCCAATTGGTGGTTGATCGAGCCGAGGGGGCAAGTGATATACATTCCAATGATTGTTCAACAGAACTTGGCTTGTTTTCAGAATTCATCATTTTGCTTTATTTCCTGAGATATCCAGGGTGGTTCCTTTTCAGAGAATCAACCAGTAGACTTTCTAATATTCTGTAGACATTCTCAGAATATTTGGTGGATGTTCTCAGAAAATTTTCAGTATATTCAGTGAACGTTCATAGAATGTTCCTAGGATATGAAAGAAATTTTCTGGAAACATTCTATCAAGCTGCTAAGAATATTTTGATAATATTCTTAGAATATCCTTCAGAATGTTCGGAAAACGTTTATAGAAAGTGCCTAGGATGTGAAAGAAATATTCTGGAAACATTCTATCGAGCTTCTTTAGTATATTCTGAGAACGTTCATAGAATGTGAAACTCTGTCCACTATGGATGTCCATACAATGTGCATAGAATAAGGTAGTGTCGGTGAATAAGGCCCGGCAGTTAATAAGGCCCACCGGCATTTCTTCTTGAAGTCTGGTACTTTTTTCAAATCTGGCAACATGGCTCGTTGCATCTTCCGAGCGGGGAAGCTATATGATAATATCGTTGAGATCAGCCCGCCGTTAACTTAACGAGGGGCAAGTGCAGTTTTACGCCGAGCATATTATAAGTTCGCAATACGGTAAGACATCTTTTTTCATTCAAACCATTTTACTTGAAAAAATTAAAAGGTCGCCATCATTTGCTACAATACTGGTAGTATATTTTGCACTAAGAGAAAAATTAAGAGCATTGTTTACTTTCCTGAAAAATGCATGTTTAAGAAAAATGTGCCCGTCCGATAATAAGGCCCAACGATTGATTGCGTTATAAGGCCCACGTGTCTTGCGTCGGACTGACGGCAGAAGACGTTGAAGATTTTCTCTGCAGCGAATGTGATATTTTTGTTAGAATTTTTTAATACTTTTTATACTTTATCACAATGTTAGAATTTTTTGTTACTTTATTACAGTTTTGTAAAAAAAATATTTTTGTTTTATATAATAATTCTAATAATAATATATAATAATTATTTTACCTTTCTCGGTTTTTATTGATATAAAATATTATTTATCCAATAAATATACAAAATTCTACATAACCTGCTATGGGTTTTATTAACCTACCATGCGGGTAATAAGGCCCGACTGTAATTTTTTAATTTTTGCCTTATTTTGGTTACTCAGGTTTTAAAGGAGGCCAATATTGATGAGTACATGATAGCAGACATGACAAACAATAAACTCATCATGTTCCGAAATTTTTTGTATAAAAAATAACGCAAATTTTTTTTACGAACATTAGGTGGGCTTTATTCACCAACACTACCTTATATGGATTGTGTTGTAGAATGTACTTGTGCTTTCATTCACAAAAAAATGGTAACAGACGTTGTTCTCGAACCTATCAAACTTATAAACAATTTTCTCTATACAATTCCATAAATAGATTTTAATGAAATTTGTCTTCTCACATATTTCAAAGGTTGAAATCCAACTAAAAATTGATACAACCAAAATGGAGCTACTAGAACTCTCTAGTTTCATTCTTTTATATCTTGCACATATCAAAATTGACGACACTTTCAAAAACTAACTGTTTACACATCATCCACCAAAGGAATTCATTAAATAACAACATACATGTAATGATACTCTAAAAAAAATTAAAATGAAATAAAAGTATAACAACACTGGTCAAGAGTATAAATAAATAAAAATATCCTGAGAACGATTCATTTCCTTTCATTTGCTCTACTTAACAATTTCATATTTGCCTCCTCTATTTCTTTTTGTTTTTTCATATGCCTGTTCTGCAGCACCTGTATGTATATATTCAATAATAATCAACAGTATATATTTTGTTCCGCCCACTGATCAGGAAGTCGGCCATTTTCAAATCCTTGAATGATTGTTTCATTTTCGAAGTGGTAACTATATTGAGATGCGAGACATTTGCTTACAAGTCGGGATGAACACCTTTTCATTAACTCATGTGTTCCCTCCTCCAGTTTTTGACATCTAATTTGACTGAAAAATTAATAATCAACATAAAGGAATAAAACTTTGGTTCAAAGAGTACGTACAGAAAAGATTTGCCAAGTTTGAGTTTGTTATATAAGATCATTACTCCAAGACTACTTGGAAAATCATACACGTTCATTTATTTCACTATTGACAGGAGACACTTGAGAGGGATTCAATCCTGTTTTTATGGTAGGCTTGAATGGAGGTTAATTTGCCATTTGCTTCAGTATTGACAGGAGACACACGAGAGGAACTCAATCCTTTTTTACACGCTTTATATTAGCTTCACTTGTATGTTTGTTGGTTTGTTTGTAACCGACTCCTTTGGGCGCAATTTTGACCCACTTCCAGACGTCCGAATGATTTGAAATTTGGCAGATGTACATAATTCTGGGGAAAATGCATTAAGAAATTTTTGTGTGGAGAAAAAACAAAATGGCGCCTCCAATATGGCGTACGAGTTTTGTGATTATGGTCCGATTCGCTTTAAAATTGGTATCCGAGGGTTCCTGTGGTCGGAAATTATGTTTTTTTTGTCAAAATTGAAAAATTCAAGATGGCGGCTCCAAAATGGTGGACGAGTTTTGTGATTATGGTCTGATTCTATTCAAAATTGGTATGTGGGGGTTTCTGGGGTTTTGGGGTCGAATATTATGATTCTTTTGTAAAAATTGGAAAATTCAAGATGGCGGCTTCGAAATGGCGGCCAAGTTTTGTGATTATGGTCTGATTCTATTCAAAATTGGTATGTAGGGGTTTTTGGGGTCGAATATTATGATTCTTTGTGAAAATTTGAAAATTCAAGATGGCGGCTTAAAATGGCGGCCGAGTTTTGTGATTATGGTCTGATTCTACTCAAAATTGGTATGTGGGGGTTTTTGGGGTCGAATATTATGATTCTCTTGTAAAAATTGAAAAATTCAAGATGGCGGCTTTAAAATGGCGGCCGAATTTTGTGATTATGGTCTGATTCTATTCAAAATTGGTATGTGGGGGTTTTTGGGGTCGAATATTATGATTCTTTTGTAAACATTGGAAAATTCAAGATGGCGGCTTTAAAATGGCGGCCGAGTTTTGTGATTATGGTCTGATTCTATTCAAAATTGGTATGTGGGGGTTTTTGGGGTCGAATATTATGATTCCCTTGTAAAAATTGGAAAATTCGAGATGGCGGCTTGAAAATGGCGTCCGAGTTTTGTGATTATGGTCTGATTCTATTCAAAATTGGTATGTGGGGGTTTTTGGGGTAGGAGATTATGATTACTTAGTTTGTTAAGATTATTCCATTTTTTAATTTGCAAAAAAAAATATATTTTATAAATAAACCACACTAAAAAGTAGGAAATAAATAATAGTTTGAAAAAACTAAAAAACACGCTTTTATAGAAAACCAGACTAATAAAATTAAAAATAAGAAAAAAAAATTATTTTATTTTGAAAAAAGCGTGGGGTGCATGGTATCAATAATTATATAGTACATTACAGACCGAGGCGATACCATGCACCCCACGCTTTTTTTTAAATAAAATACATTTTTTTTCTTATTTTTAATTTTTTAGTCTGGTTTTCTATAAAAGCGTGTTTTTTAGTTTTTCAAACTATTATTTTTCATTGTAGCCTTAAATGGGGGAGGTAGAGGTAATTTTCATTTTCTTCATCGGCCTCACTTCCCTCTGAAGAAAATATACCCTTCTTCTTTCTGTATTTTCGAGACTAAGGATCATCATCATTCAGATCACTGCTCTATTCAGCCACTTTTGTTTTATTTCTTGCTTCCAAGATATATGTAAATAGCTTGCATTTCTGTTGAAACCTGCAGCACACTCATTTTCATCTGAATTAGATCCACCACCATGCATCAGTCGCACTATCTTATAATATTCATTCGAAAGTTTTCTAGAACCCATATTAATCAGTAATGAAAAGTATACTTATTTATTACCATCGATGAACGAACGAAACGGAGTCATAAATGGAGAGTGGAGAGCAAAGACGCGGAAGCATTAACCTCACATTTCTCAACAACACGTTCCACTAATCGTTCGCGCCGCTCGCAACGAGCCAAAAAATTGCCCGCGAATTTCAAAAATATTTTATAGGCGGCAAGAAAAAATAGCACAGTGGTTAAAGTATTGTTGAATTTAGAAGATGCGTGACGTACCCATAATGATAAGCAATTAATACGTGACAATTTATTTGTTCATATATCGTTTATTATAAAAGAAATTCATGATTGTATTTGAATGGGACGTATAATGGATGTTAATTATTGAATGTACAATGAATATCCAGAAATGTACATAAACTGGCCCAATAAAATATTCCATCACGGTTGAAATTTTTGATTGAAGATACTTACGAATTTCAGTTTTATTTGAAATAAAAATAAGATTCTTAGGGATTAAACTGAAATGTATATAAATATTTTTGGACATTGAATGAATGTACAATGGACGAACGTTCTTAACATCCAATGGACGGCCATGTTCACACGTACAATGAACATCCATTCGATGTCCATGGACGTTTGGACTTGAGATGAACCTAAAATGGACGTCCAATGGATGTCGTGTGTTCTATGGGATACGAGGGGCTACTATAATTAATGATCTATGATGATTTTTATATTATTAATGAATGCTATTCCATTAAAGATGCGAAAAAACAGCGTGTTCTATGCGTAAGAAAAGTGAGTTTTCTATCTCGTGAATCAAGATATTTCCCCTCAATAGAAAACTATCCCTTGTCTTTACGTATATCGTTAATTTCTTGAATGGGTATAAACCTTTCTTAGTGAAAATGTGGTGCGTATATGATGAAATTTATTCTACGGAATTGAAGATGAAATCTCTGTGAACCAAGTGTTTATTAAAGGAGTTGACGAACCAACCGACTTTCAATCTGGGAACTAGGCTAGAACTCTTGACAAAGAACCTGAGAAATTCTGATCTCGTTCAATTATAACTATGAAAGAGTTTAAATACGATAGTTTCTAATTAATGTTTCTTCGCGTAGTTCTATGGATTATTCATTCCTATTATTTATTTCTCTATTACAGAAAATAAACTGTTTCTTGTTTTATAAATAGAAATAAAAGTTTTTGCAAATCTGGGCTATATTTTACCTGTACATATAGTGTTTTGACATAATTCCAAACTTTTAGAGTAAGGCAACCTGTTCATGTTTATATCAGTTATATTTGGCTTTAATTTGATGTGCAACGATGATGTTTTGAACTAATTACACAAAAAAGTATGGCTCCTTTTGACTGGCGATGAATTGCAAATTAAATTATTTTCATTAAATAGTAGTAGCGTCAAGTCAGGTAAATGGGCCATCGGGGTATGTGAGCCATACCTGTTTTTTTAATTACAGATTTCTTAAAAACGAAAGAAATTATACTTTGGTATGGTAGAATCAAGAATCTAAGAAGGTCGTAAATCACCACCCACTTGAGTTATCAGCAGGCGGTGGATTCTACGCAGAGTTGTACCTGCCCTAGCCATTAAATTTTGTTTTATAGGTAGGTATAATGATATTGGGTTAAATTATTTAAAAAAATCGCTTGAATATAATTGAGAATTGTTTATTTATATATAATATATGATAATAATATATATATATATATATATATATAATTATATAATTATATTATATTATATAATGATATATGATAGACCTAATCAATGTAAAATGTCAAACTTTATACTTTATAAAAAGTTCAGTTTCTCGATAAAAGGTATTTATAAACAAAATTACTCACGAAGATCAGTTTCACTGTAGTCATCCAAATTGATAATAAACTTTTCTTTGGGAATTTTTTCAATATCCATATATAACTTTTTCACTTTTTTAATATGGAAGACACACTTGGCCCAGCTGCTAGGAGGAATGTTTGCAGTTTCTGTTTGGATAAGAGCTACCACAGTTGAACTTAAGGTTGGAGAAGTATTATTTCTTCGAACTGCTGACTTGAGCTGATGCCATATATGTTCAGTTGGGTTAAACATACAGTGATAAGGAGAAAGATTAAGCACCGTATGTCCCAAGCTTTCAGCCAATGAATCACAAAAATATTTCTTCTTTATCGAATAACTGCGTAAAACTTCTAGTAACTGTTTTTTATATACTTTTTCTCATAGTACATATCATTATATGACGATAATACTGTTGGGTGGGATATTTGGTATGAGTTTATTTTGGAACCAGTCTTCAAATAATTCGGCTGTAGTATCATCATGATAATCGACTGAAGAGTCCTTAATATTCTTTGCCGATAAAGAAAACGCATTTGGTATAAAACCATTTTCATTTCCCGCGTCAATTATCGTAATGCGTTTTCCTTTATTAGACGGCGCATTAGTTGAGAGTAGAGTAGATGAGTCTACCCAACTTTTGTTTGGAATATCGTGTGTATCGAACCAAGTTTCATCCAAATACACTACTGTTCTACTATATTCTCTAAATTCGTTTATTGCCAATAAATATTCAAATCTACATTTCTTAAGGCGCACAGATTCCATTATGATTTTTCTGCTACTAATGAGTTTTTTAAATTTAAATCCGTTTTGTAAAAGAGACTTCCTTAAAGTCTCTTTGCAACACTGGATATCAGTTTCATTATTTTTAAGCCGTTGCATTGAAATATCTAATATATGCACAATTCGCTCTTTATACAAGGCATATATTGTTCTTCGAATTATATCTACATCACAGTCATCTAGTTTCCTTGAACCGCCAGAGTCTTTTCGTTTCTTTCTTTTTAAAATAGGGTTACTTACTATTTTAAACACTGTGGAATACCGTGTTTTTGTTGACGAAGCACTTTCTTGCACAGCTTGATCCTTGGACATTCCACGTTTCAGAAGGAAGTATAAACATTTAATATAATTCGTTTCTCATGAGGGTGTAACATTTGTCGACTAGTGGTACTACGACCACCAGTTGAAGTACTAGCTAGGCACAAAAATCGAATAGACACTTTAAAAACTTTTTAACAAAAAATTGAACCGACGAAATACGGAACTGAAAATTAAAAAATAAAATCCTTCTCAGTCTCAATAACTAAGCTCCTAAACTAATGTAAGTAACTAATTTTCAGTCGGCGCCAAACAAACAAGCAAATGAATTAGGTAAGGCGTAAAATGATGGCATCCAGTTGCGCGGTGACATCCTGATAATTTTTTTGAAGTAATTTAATGATCTTCGTTGATTGTTCGTTTGGCGCCGACTCAAAATTAGTTACTAACATTAGTTTAGGAGCTTACCCAACAAACACAGACTGGCTGGTCCGACAATGGGACGAAAGTGGTTTGCCGAACTGCCGCATTCGGCCCGCTTACAGCTCCCGGCTCGGCGTGTAGGTAAGGCATGTCCGCCAGGCCGTAAGGTGGCTAAGGGTCGGCTAGCCAACCATTCCGCCTCGGCAAAGCCTTTGAATAACCAACGACGGGCCGATGGTAGATAGCCCGATGGTAGATACCCGGTAAATGCAAGGCAGGCCATCGGTGGCTCGCAAGGGGCAATCCTCTTGTAAGCCACCATTTATCGGCCAGACGAATGCGCAGGCGCCCCAAAATATTTGTATTTGATTGAGAAATGTTTTTTTATGGCAAACTTTCTATCGGGTGTTCAATAAAATATGGTCGTAGTTGGCTGAAGTTTCTGAACGTAGGTCCGTTGATACGTCATCGTTCGTATGGTTTGATGACAACTGTCACTTTTTTTGAAATGTCATCTAATTTCTTGATAGCCAAGACATACGTTTTGCCATCTATAGGCGACCTTGACCATAACAATTATTGAACACCCTTTATTAAGCGAAAGAAATGATAATTGTATACAATAATTATGTATAAAATTGATATTTCTGCTAGCTTATAGGTGAATATTGAAAATTAGCAATATCCCAATCTGAAATACAACATTTGAAGGTTATATTAATGGTTTTTGTAAAAGATGTATCAAATAAAAATTGTAATTATATTAACATATCAGAGAAATTATTTTAGCAATTATATAAATAAAAAAAAATACATTTAAAAATGCATGAAGAAGGTTCTGGGAAACATCCCGCTATGGTATTGATTGAAAAACCAAAAAAAAGATACCCCAATTTTTTTTATATCAAAATCTAAACTTTAATTTTGTATAATAAAACACTTAAAAAAATCATTAGACCATTTATTAATCACACGACAAAAAAAGTTACATATTTACAGAATAATAACTTAATCTTTTAGTACACATTTCTGGAATATGTCAATATCTACAGCTTAAAACAAATGCAAAAAAAATAAGTTCCCAATATATTATAAGCAACGGAAAATGTGTACACATCATAAATAAAATGCGCAAAGTTTCAAGAAACTTAACCAAAAAAATAAACTATATCTATTAATATCAGCAACAAATTATTATAGAATAATCGGCAGGAAACTATACATTAAAATAACAACAAAAAATATTTATACATATTTTTTATAGTTCACATCATATGACTAGAATGTGTCAAAAAAAAATTCTAATAGTAAGGAATAAATGCCGCAGTTTTAAACAACTAAAACAAAATACCCTAATTTATAATTGAGTATAGTAACAAATTATAATAGACTAATTGCCTGAGATAAAAATCTATAAATAAGGTAAAATACTTATTTTTTATTTTTTCGATTGCGAATAGCATTATCTATTTCGGAATTTGTCGTGTTTGCTGTTGCCTGGTTTCTTCGAACGGCTCCTTAAAAATATTAAAATGCTGTTGATTGAAGTACCCAATACTTGATGAAAATCCACAATAAATACAAAGAAGAAGAAAATTATGATTTTCACTATATTTTACGAAAACTTTCGTTACATAATATGTTTCGACACACTGTGCCTTCTTCAGACAAACTAAATTCTAAAATAAAAATAATATAGTTCGTCTGAAGAAGGCACAGTGTGTCGAAACATATTATCTAACGAAAGTTTCGTAAAATATAGTGAAAATCATAATTTTCTTCTTTGTAAATATTAAAATGGACAAATTAATAAAACATTTTTTACAAACGCCACTAGCGTTAAAGATGTTAGTTTGAGGCACTAGTGCCTTAAAGACTTTATGGCACGCTCCCTTATTTAAAAGAACTTTTAAGGCACTCATGTGAATTGCAGAATTCGCCTCGCTCATTCTGCAAACGTTTACATGCGTGCCTTAAAAATGTACTTTCAACAGTTTATATCATATTAACATCATTTAAAAAAAAATGATGTTGGATTTAAAAATTGCTGTTCATTGAAAGCTTAAGATAATTAAATTATTATAACAAATTGATTGATTTTTATATCTTACCGTATGTAAGTTTCAAAACATCTACAAGTTTTTGAAAGCTGCCTTTCTCATTTGCCCCTATCCAATTTATATTCAGGGATAGCTCATGGCTCACCAAAAGTGACAAAATGTTTTTGGATGTGTCGTTCAAATCTCTGCCTTCCAACAAAGGAATTGATGCTTGCTAAAAGAAAATCATTTGGAAAAAAATTAAATATAACAAAAACCTAAAATTTCAAACTGAATAGGTACTTGCAATTAGCATGCAATTTGAAATAGCAGTAAAAGGTAATAAAAACTACTATTTTAAAATCAAGTTACCATTTTGTTAAAGTAATCTTCTTCCAATAATGATTCGTTGAATTTTTGAAGCTCCTCGTAATCTTTGAAACGAAGCTGAGCATCTAGTTGTTGATACTGGGTCAACTTATTATTGTTTAATTCCAAAACCAGGCTTCTAACATCCAATTTAATCGTTCGCATGTCGCGCAGCAGGCGTTCCATCATTTCTAAAAATCAATTGTTTAAATATTTACATTTAACAAGCCGATAGTAGCTCTTGTCTCTTACTTTTTTTGGGTGCAGACGCCATAAGTGGTTCAAATAGATTCCAGCCAGCAAACTAGGCTTTTAAAATTTAATCTAAGTAGGTGTATTCGATTGAGTATGTTACATTAATATCACTATACTTACAAATTATTGTTTTGCCCATCATGTAAATAATGCGACTAAGACTGGGACATTTTGATTTTCCACTTGTTGCCTTCCACCTACGCTTTCTTGAAATCGGAATACCTACGACACTAACCGCAGCCATCCGCAGCAGCAGCCTTTCACAAAGAAAAACAAAAATTATCAAATATAATAATTGATAATCATTTTTATCACGGCACGCTTATACTCACCTAATATAAATAAAAACAACAAACAACGCGAATAAAAAAATCTTGAAAGAAAAACTGATGAACCAAACACACACAATGGCCGCGCCGCGATGACACTGATAGGATGTCAGTCACAGTCAAAAATGTCAAATCATGCGGCGCGAAATTTAAACGCGAATGACACACGGGCACACACGCCCAATTTGGTACCGCTTTACCGCTTGCTAACCGAACGCGGTCCGGAGTCCGGAAGATGGACCATATAGCCGGCAAAACATCCTGCGGATCGGTTTTGGCACGAAATATGGTCTCCCGGTAGCGAGTGTCCGAGGAGTAGCCACTTTCGGCCCGAAAACATAAAAACCGCTCTCGAATTGCCGTCAAGTTGCCGAGTAAAGGCCGATTCTTTGCACACAAGGAACGGTATACCCGAACTGGGCCGACGGAGGTCCAGATCATGGCTACGTCAGCCACCAGAGTACCGTGCGTGCCGACTGGCGGCCGGATGTTTTCCGACGGCGTTTGGTTTGTTGGGTAGTTATTGAGACTAAGAAGGTTTATTTTATTTTTTACTTTTCAGTTCCGTATTTCGTCGGTTTGATTTTTTCTTAAAAAGTTTTTATTTTTCAATTTTTTGTGGCTGAAATCTACTAATTACTACCTACTTGTTTTTTGATCAATTCCAAAATACTTACTTACCCACCTTACTTCAACTATTACCAGTTAAATAATATGATTATCTACTTTTACTATTTGTTGTAATATAAATTATTTTTGTTGTTCTGGTTAGTTTATTTCATTACTCTGTATATCATTCCATCCTCTCATAGAATATAATGATTGTGACGGATGTAGGAGAACAAAAGTAATGACAGTAGCGATCTGTCATTGTCAACTACATATGTGTGCCAATGTTCACAAGTGAAAAAGCAATTATCCCCAATGTTTCTACCGGTAAGGGTGTATAATTACATTCGAAATCCAAAGATGATCAACTATGAGGTATACCCTATCTAATAAAAGAAGAATAATCCAAATCGAAGAACCCAGTACAAAGTTTTGCCTGATAGAATCGGTTAACGGACCAGAATTCAGAGGGCGAGTGATCAATATTCTTCATTTTGCTACCATGAGGGGTGGATTTCATCTTTTATATTCGAATGGGACCAACTTCGAGGTACACCCTATCCACTGAAAAAAGAATTATCGGAATCGGACATTCCAGTGAAAAGTTAGGCGTGGTCATACATAAAAAAAATATATATACGTGTCGACTAGAGAACCTCCTTCTTTTTGGTTTCGTCGGTTAATAAAAACTTTTTAACGAAAAATTAGACCGACAAAATACGGAACTGAAAAGTAAAAAATAAAATAAACCTTCTTAGTTTCAATAACTAAGCTCCTAAACTAATGTAAGTAACTAATTTTGAGTCGGCGCCAAACAAACAAGCGAATGAAATGGAAGGCGTAAAATGATCGAGTTGCGCGGTGACATTCTGATAATTTTTTTGAAGTAATTTAATGATCTTCGTTGATCGTTCGTTCGGCGCCGACTCAAAATTATTTACTTACATTAGTTTAGGAGCTTAGTTATTGAGACTAAGAAGGTTTTTTTATTTTTTATTTTTCAGTTCCGTATTTCGTCGGTTTAATTTTTTGTTAAAATATTTTTATTTTTAAATTTTTTGTGGCTGAAATCTACTAATTACTAACTACTTGTTTTTTGATTACTTAAAAAAAAAGTATAATAATTTTGACGGATGTGGAACAAAAATAATGACAGTAGCGATCTGTCATTGTCAACTACATATGTTTGTGCCAATGTTCACAAGTGAAAAATCAATTATCTCCTATCTTTCTACCCGTAAGGGGGGATAATTTCATTCGAAATCCAAATATGAGGTATACCCTATCTATTCAAAAAAGAATCATCCAAATCGAAGAACCCAAAGAATCATCCAAATCGAAGAACCCAGTAAAAAGTTATGGGTGATCATACATAAAAAAAATATACGCGTCGACTAGAGAACCTCCTCCTTTATGGTTTCGTAGGTTAAAAATAGATACAACTGACACAACGGAATATTAGAATATTATTAGGTAATGACTGAATGTTGTTTAACTTTCCTTTTATTTCTGAAACTGGAAAGCGGTCAGTTCTAAAAACAGTCTTGTTTTCCAAATCTTGTAGGTTATTTATTTTGTAACCGTGAATATGTAAAACATGCCACTGTACTATGTGACTTGTCTTTATTTTAATTTTTTGAAGAAAAAACTAAATTCTAAAGAAAAACTATTTTGCCGATAATTCTCAATATTTTTCCTACCGAAAAACATATCGTAAGATTTGATAACATAATGGAATTTCCCATACTTACTTATATTATCTCAACTCCTCGTGTAAAGAATAGTCACACTCTCTTTGTCCAAAAATGTTTCTACATATAATATTTACATATTATAAGGGCAGCTTTTCACCAGGGTGTATGTAGAAAATGGATTTTCTACACACAACACCAATTTTATAGAGTGTTTCTTTAATATAATGTAAGGCACTGATATTTTGTTTAACACTAGTCCGTCGGACTTGGATTCATGCCTTCGGCTTAGTATGTATGCGAGGTCTTGTTTTGAATAACTTCTTTATATAAAGATTAGTACTTTTTGTCTTTCAATTAAAATAATCTGATTGAATTCAATTTCCCTTTCCTCAACTTCGGTTGAGAAAATAATACACACAAATTAACTCCAATACATCTATTAACAAAAAATGAAACTATAATACAGCTCGACGCTTGTCGAATAAAAATAATGGTCAATCATAATATATAAAATGCAAACAAGAAAAAAACAATCTCCTTTTGAGAATAAAGAACAACAACGGATAGTTTGAAAATATTACATATCTGTTCTAAAATAAAAGGGAGCTCATATTTCCGATATATATAGTGATTTCCTATTATCGAAATATAGAACCAGTTTTAATAGACGAACTCCCAATATACCCTGTTATGTATACCCCTAATCTGGTATTAATTGTGCATGAAGGTCCACCCGTGAATCAATAGTTGAAAGCTATGCATCAAGTTACATTTTCTACTCAAGCCAGCGACTTACCCCTGTAATTCCCATGTTTCTCCTAGTCTCGAATATAATTCCCATTTCCCTCGTAGCCGTCTGTGGACACTCGAATCAGATTTCTAATTTAAATACACTCGTCTTCCGAACTGACGATTGAAATAAAGTTTCCGACATCCACCCGCGATAGTTCCTGCCGTGGAACCATTATATATCGAAGGGCGAATTTTTTCGATATCGTTTCTGGTAAAACCAAAAACTCGGCCCGAATCCCGAAAGGACTCACGCCTGCGGCGGAACCCAATTCCTTCGAGGTTCGCGAACAGACTCCCTTTTCCCTCTTGATATTTTTCCATTCTCAAAAAGAAGCGAAGCGCCAAGTGGCACTCTGATTGGCTAAGTCCAATTTGTCGTTGCAGCGAATATATTTCGCGACCCGTGTATATTGCCCATTCGACACTTTGCCCGAATGAATGAAGCTTTGTTTAGTATTTCCAGACTAAACAACAGTTACAATGTTGCATATCTGTAACTGGCAATGTCTCCCAAAATGAATGAACTCGTCTGCTTGACAGAAATATATTTTTTATATCCGCGACGACCCATTAAGGTATTTCAAAGTATGAGCTCCCTGTTTCATATTAATTCCATCCAAGAAACTGGAATCATGAATTATGAATCAAAAATTGAAACTAACTTACCCTGGGACCATTAAAAAACAAAGCAATAACACCTACAGGGTGTTACAATACTTCCCCCTTTAAAAAAAATAGTGGCTACATTTGCCAGTATTTTTTCCAAAATACAAAAAAAATATTGACCAAGACCGGTATATTTCAAATAAAACTTAAAAAAAACTTACTAGTAGCCAACGATTTGGGCCCTTCCCTTAGTACGGTCCTGTTCAATTTCTAGGGGGTCACGTTTTTCATCAATCTTAATTCTAAATACAACCTACAATCTAATTTCACCCAATTTTTAATAGTTCGGACCCGTTTATTTCGGTTAAAAAAAATGCCTTTCTGTTTCACTATACTCCCGATTGTTCGGCGGCACTTCACTAACGTAGCGATAGTATGCTGGATGGTAACTTTCAAGGCCCAAAAACAAAGTACATGTTGCCGGAACACTGGATAAGTTCGATCTGCTTACTTGCTGTAGGATCGAATCGACTGGAACAATTTTCCGGGCTTCGTAACATATGTGGCCAGACTGCTTCCAATAGGGGCTCCCATGGTTCACTCCGTCACTTAGTGAACTCCGTTAATTCGGCCGGACCGCCTCTGCTTACTTGGTTTATGAGGGCTTCTTGTGTAGTCTGTATGGCTTGCTCAGTTCGTCCAACCTACTGTAAGCCCGTCTTAACCGTATCGTATCATTGTCTTTCCTCGGAGCCGGGCTCTAGCTCATACAAGGACTCTTTTCCATAGTTCCATCGCTTTACTTCGGTCAGGAGGGCAAGTTCCTCACTCCTGACCTATTATATGAATGTTGTGTCAACATTTGCACTGCGGACACGATCTCTGCTTTCTCCCTCTGGCTGCTACCCTCAATGTTCAAGGTCTGACATTCACCTTGTGATTCTCTGCACCCCCTCGAGTACTATATCCGTTTTTGCTTTGGCCTAAATGCATAGGAGAGAAAAGTTACCGTGCTGACTGCTGCTTCGCCTCCCATCTCTGGAACTCCCTCGCTGGTTATACCATCCCCAATAGTCCTTTCACTATTTTAATCCGAGTCACGCACTAATCATTGTTAAAACAAGTCTTTCAAAAATCAAAGTAACCAAAAAAAAATCAGTCCATTCATAACCATTTTTTAAAAGTCCATGGTTGAAATCTTTAAAATATTTCAGCATAACATATAATCAATCAATCATTAAAAACAAAGTCAATCATTATAAACAAAACATTAAACAATACCATGAATCAATTAAAAAATCATTTCATAGCAATAAAATCCTAAACCCAAAATATCAAATAATCAAAACGAAGAAATAGTAAAATACATTCAATATTCATAAATAATTTCCAAAAAAAGTTTTTGCAAACATGTCGACATTATGTAATAAAATTATTGCCTATTCTAGTGCCTATCTGTGGTCCAGTCAGATAGCCAATAGAGTTTATCAAGGAAGCTTAAAGGTGCTTCCTACCTTCGAATTTACTCATTACTTTTATCAATCAAATCAAACAAAACAAAACAAAAATCTCGGTAGTTATCGAACTTCCCCGGTATCTTTACGAAAAAAACTTACCAACCACCCCATATTTTAAATATATGTTGTATTCAATTCAAAATAAATGCTGAACAACCCTCGTCATAAAATTGTATTTCTTATTTTAGAATTACTCAAAATTATTGGCCTACCCTGGTATTTCAAATATTATTTTTTCACTTTCCAGAAATTATTAAATTACCCCATAAGTAATACAAATTACTTTGTTCGGCAAATCTGTACCAATCTGTACTCTTCACAAACACGATTAAATTATGAACATATTCAATTTGTTGAAATTATAAACAGGATGTTCATAAAATCAGATGTGGAATCATCTGCGACTGAAAGATAAACTTTAGTCACTATCTTCCATCGTCAAGATAACCTCTTGTGGGGTATTCATGTTGAAAAGGGAAACATTCTCAATTAAATATTGATAGAAAGATTTTTCTGTGAATTGAAAAATCCACGATTAAAATGAAGTTATTTTTTGTGAATGTCTAACAGAAAACAACTACTTCCCCGGCTAAAGCCACGCTGGACATTGAACTACATCTGATAGATATTCTAAAAAGGCCCTAATTCAAAAGAAAAAATCTGAAATTGAAAATTTGCATTTTCATTCAGATAGTTATTTGATTTTCTATTCCAGTCTTGATTAGGAACTCATAAAGATGAATGAGGCAAAGAAGAATGTTTTCCAAAAGAGAGTACTCACCAGAAATCATTCGTAACATTGACGCAGGAGGGACATCGCATTCAGTAGGTCTTCAATACATTTTGTCTACGAAAATCTATTTCACGCTTCCACGATCATCAGGAAGACCGGAAGAAATGGGAGACACATTTTAAGAAGCAATCTCACTTTGCAAAGATGGAAAAAGTTAGAATCATTTCTTTTGGAGAGACACTTTGAAATTAGTATTTTCTGACATTAAAACCTGTCATGGGGTATGAAAGATTGATTTGTTGAAATTATAAACAGGATGTTCATAAAATCAGATGTGGAATCATCTGCGACTGAAAGATAAACTTTAGTCACTATCTTCCATCGTCAAGATAACCTCTTGTGGGGTATTCATGTTGAAAAGGGAAACATTCTCAATTAAATATTGATAGAAAGATTTTTCTGTGAATTGAAAAATCCACGATTAAAATGAAGTTATTTTTGTGAATGTCTAACAGAAAACAACTACTTCCCCGGCTAAAGCCACGCTGGACATTGAACTACATCTGATAGATATTCTAAAAGGCCCTAATTCAAAGAAAAATCTGAAATTGAAAATTTGCATTTTCATTCAGATAGTTATTTGATTTTCTATTCCAGTCTTGATTATGAACTCATAAAGTTGAATGATGCAAAGAAGAATGTTTTCCAAAAGAGAGTACTCACCAGAAATCATTCGTAACATTGACGCAGGAGGGACATCGCATTCAGTAGGTCTTCAATACATTTTTGTCGACGAAAATCTATTTCACGCTTCCACGATCATCAGGAAGACCGGAAGAAATGGGAGACACATTTTAAGAAGCAATCTCACTTTGCAAAGATGGAAAAGTTAGAATCATTTCTTTGGAGAACACTTTGAAATTAGTATTTTCTGACATTAAAACCTGTCATGGGGTATGAAAGATTGATTTGTTGAAATTATAAACAGGATGTTCATAAAATCAGATGTGGAATCATCTCCGACTGAGAAAGATAAACTTTAGTCACTATCTTCCATCGTCAAGAATAACCTCTTGTGGGGTATTCATGTTGAAAAGGGAAACATTCTCAATTAAATATTGATAGAAAGATTTTCTGTGAATTGAAAAATCCACGATTAAAATGAAGTTATTTTTTGTGAATGTCTAACAGAAAACAACTACTTCCCCGGCTAAAGCCACGCTGGACATTGAACTACATCTGATAGATATTCTAAAAAGGCCCTAATTCAAAAGAAAAAATCTGAAATTGAAAATTTGCATTTTCATTCAGATAGTTATTTGATTTTCTATTCAGTCTTGATTAGGAACTCATAAAGATGAATGAGGCAAAGAAGAATGTTTTCCAAAAGAGAGTACTCACCAGAAATCATTCGTAACATTGACGCAGGAGGGACATCGCATTCAGATGTAGTTCAATGTCCAGCGTGGCTTTAGCCGGGGAAGTAGTTGTTTTCTGTTAGACATTCACAAAAAATAACTTCATTTTAATCGTGGATTTTTCAATTCACAAAAAAATCTTTCTATCAATATTTAATTGAGAATGTTTCCCTTTTCAACATGAATACCCCACAAGAGGTTATCTTGACGATGGAAGATAGTGACTAAAGTTTATCTTTCAGTCGCAGATGATTCCACATCTGATTTTATGAACATCCTGTTTATAATCAAATCAATCTTTCATACCCCATGACAGGTTTTAATGTCAGAAAATACTAATTTCAAAGTGTCTCTCAAAAGAAATGATTCTAACTTTTCCATCTTTTGCAAAGTGAGATTGCTTTTAAAATGTTCTCCATTTCTTCCGGTCTTCCTGATGATCGTGGAAGTGAAATAGATTTTCGTCGACAAATGTATTGAAGACCTACTGAATGCGATGTCCCTCCTGCGTCAATGTTACGAATGATTTCTGGTGAGTACTCTCTTTTGGAAAACATTCTTCTTTGCCTCATTCATCTTTATGAGTTCCTAATCAAGACTGGAATAGAAAATCAAATAACTATCTGAATGAAAATGCAAATTTTCAATTTCAGATTTTTCTTTTGAATTAGGGCCTTTTAGAATATCTATCAGAGTAGTTCAATGTCCAGCGTGGCTTTAGCCGGGTAGTTGTTTTCTGTTAGACATTCACAAAAAATAACTTCATTTTAATCTGGATTTTTCAATTCACAGAAAAATCTTTCTATCAATATTTAATTGAGAATGTTTCCCTTTTCAACATGAATACCCACAAGAGGTTATCTTGACGATGGAAGATAGTGACTAAAGTTTATCTTTCAGTCGCAGATGATTCCACATCTGATTTTATGAACATCCTGTTTATAATTTCAACAAATCAATCTTTCATACCCCATGACAGGTTTAATGTCAGAAAATACTAATTTCAAAGTGTCTCCAAAAGAAATGATTCTAACTTTTTTCCATCTTTGCAAAGTGAGATTGCTTCTTAAAATGTGTCTCCCATTTCTTCGGTCTTCCTGATGATCGTGGAAGCGTGAAATAGATTTTCGTCGACAAAATGTATTGAAGACCTACTGAATGCGATGTCCCTCCTGCGTCAATGTTACGAATGATTTCGGTGGATACTCTCTTTGGAAAACATTCTTCTTTGCCTCATTCATCTTTATGAGTTCCTAATCAAGACTGGAATAGAAAATCAAATAACTATCTGAATGAAAATGCAAATTTTCAATTTCAGATTTTTTCTTTTGAATTAGGGCCTTTTAGAATATCTATCAGATGTAGTTCAATGTCAGCGTGGCTTTAGCCGGGGAAGTAGTTGTTTTCTGTTAGACATTCACAAAAATAACTTCATTTTAATCGTGGATTTTCAATTCACAGAAAAATCTTTCTATCAATGTAATTGGAATGTTTCCCTTTTCAACATGAATACCCCTCAAGAGGTTATCTTGACGATGGAAGATAGTGACTAAAGTTTATCTTTCAGTCGCAGATGATTCCACATCTGATTTTATGAACATCCTGTTTATAATTTCAACAAATCAATCTTTCATACCCCATGACAGGTTTTAATGTCGAAAATACTAATTTCAAAGTGTCTCTCAAAAGAAATGATTCTAACTTTTCCATCTTTGCAAAGTGAGATTGCTTCTTAAAAATGTGTCTCCCATTTCTTCCGGTCTTCCTGATGATCGTGGAAGCGTGAAATAGATTTTCGTCGACAAAATGTATTGAGACCTACTGAATGCGATGTCCCTCCTGCGTTAATGTTACGATTGATTTCTGGTGATTACTTTTATTTGGAAAAGATTCTTCTTTGCCTCATTCATCTTTATGAGTTCCTAATCAAGACTGGAATAGAAAATCAAATAACTATCTGAATGAAAATGCAAATTTTCAATTTCAGATTTTTCTTTGAATTAGGGCCTTTAGAATATCTATCAGATGTAGTTCAATGTCCAGCGTGGCTTTAGCCGGGGAAGTAGTTGTTTTCTGTTAGACATTCACAAAAAATAACTTCATTTTAATCGTGGATTTTTCAATTCACAGAAAAATCTTTCTATCAATATTTAATTGAGAATGTTTCCCTTTTTGAACATATTCAATTTCAACAATTTTCGTATGCCCTACAATTCAATAAAAAAAATTACTTTATTTCTGTCTGAATTACTCAACCCCTTAGTAACGTGGTGAATTTTCCTGACGACCGTTTCCGCCCCGATCCCGCGGCTGAAAAATTCCCAATAAAAAAATTTCCATATTCCATTTTGAAATATCCCTTTTAGGCCGTGGCCAGGGTACAATGTACCCAGTGAAATTGTAGTATCTACCAACCTAAAACGGTTTCTACCACGTTGGACAAGGTCTGGCTCGACCTGCCATATCAATTCTAGCTATTCAAAATTCAAATTACTAAGTGTCTCCCTATTCTGTCTAACAACAAAAATCTTGGTTTTTCTTCGTCCATTCTCCTACTAACACCTATTCGAACCCTTGCACCCAAAGCATGCATTCTTAAATACTATTTATATATTTCCAATACAATTCTAATCTAATAGATTCCTCCAATAATATATGTAGGACTCCCGAGTTGCGGGACTTTTACTCCGCCAGCTGGTGTCCTTCCCCCTGGTAGAAGAATTCTGCGGCCCCTCCTACAGAGCAAAACGCATAAATCGCATCCATTGACACAAATCTGACTCATAGGCGAGGTCCAACATAGTAGAAATTATCGCCCTACTCTTGGGTGCATAAAACCCTTCGCACAACGCGACCAAATCGCCTCAGTTGTAGGAACTAACATCCTACCAATTTCTGTGGACATAAAGCTCATCGCTTAACGCGACCAAATCGCCTTAGTTGTAAGAATTACCATTCTACCAACTCAGTGGACATAAAGCTCATCGCTTAACGCGACCAAATCGCCTTAGTTGTAAGAATTACCATTCTACCAACTCATGTGGACATAAATCTCATCGCACAACGCGACCAAATCGCCTCAGTTAGTAGAAATTATCGCCCTACTCTTGGGTGCATAAAACCCTTCGCACAACGCGACCAAATCGCCTCAGTTGTAGGAACTAACATCCTACCAATTTCTGTGGACATAAAGCTCATCGCACAACGTGACCAAATCGCCTTAGTTGTAAAATTACCATCCTACCAACTTCGAACCTCTCCCTGGGTAGCGCATTCTCAAGCCCCCTCTACAGAGCCATAAGGAAAGAAAAGGACAGACAAAGAAAAGAACGAGATTTCCCATTTTGTGAGATTTTACTCACCAGTTGGAGTCAATCAACCCTGGTAGAAGTATTCTTAAGCCCCCTACAGAGCAAGAAAGAAAGAAGAAATAAAGAATAAGACTTCCAAGTTGTGAGACTTTTTTCTCACCAGCTGAGGGTTTTAAACAACCCTGATAGGAGTATTCTGCGGCCCCTCCACAGAGCCAGAAACGTATAAAATCGAAAGGAAAATATACGCCAAAGGCGTTCAAAATCGCCGATTACGACGTTAATAACGCCCATTTGCTGTAGGAACTGCCGTCCCACAAAATCGCTTCGTAGGGTAGGTCTGATAATAATCAGACCTCCTTCCAGCTGCACTCAGCCAGTTCTGCTTTCTTTTTAGGACATCTCAACTTTTCCTACAAAACCTCCAATTTGGTCCTTTCTCGACCTGCGTATCCTCTTGATACCTGTTCCTCTTCCACAGAACATTTTCGGTGCCCACCCTCTCTGGGTGCCCACTTCAGCTGCAAAATGCAACTTACTTCCTCTGCAGACTAACATCGCTATGACCAAAATCATATTTGACAACAAACAACTACTTTCCGGGACACACCCGACGAACGTTGAATTACAATCAACAAATATTCCTTTCTACTAGCCTTCGGCATCCAATCGCCTTTTCATTCTCCAATTGTCTCTCCTGACATCCTTCGAGCCATTTGCTCCCAAATTTCCCTAAAACATCTCCGATACGGTCCTGCCTCGACCTCCTCTTTACCATTATTCTGTGGTCCTACCTCGACCTCCTAAAACAACGTCTTCTCTCCTCTGGTCCTTCGCTCAACCTACTAATTCTCACAATCTTTGTTCTCCTTCAGCAGAACATCTCCCCAGGCCACCCTTTCGCGGCGCCCACTTCAACTTCTAAAAGGCAACTTGTTCCATCTGCAGACTTCCATCGTTGTAACAACAATCGAATTGGTTACCAACAAATACTTTCCGGGCACCTACCCCGACGAACATTGAATTACAATCAGCACATACTCATATTGTTCCCCCAACTTTATGTCTGCAATCGCCTTTTTCTTCTTTAACTTCTATCCTACAATTACCACTTTTTCATCTTCTGAACCATTTGCTCCTTTCTCAGCTGCTTCCGTCTAGCAACCTACAATGACAGAAACTTTCCTCAAGGGGCACTAATTTTCCTTAGTACGCCCTGCTACTCCCAATTGTTTTTTTTTCGCAGCTCACAAAAATTACCTCCAACCTGGGACTGAAATTCTCCCAATATCTAAAAAAAAAAAACACAAATTTTTCCAAACAAAAAAAACAGCCCCTTTCTCCGGGCTAACGAGTGTCGCAACATTTTCCCAAAATAAATCCTTGGCTCAATCCTGAAAAAAAAACAACACATTTTTTTCCTCACAAAACTTCCAAGTGTTAATCTCCAATATACGTTTCTATCTCCAAAATCTCCTGTAAACATCAAAATCCTGTAACAAAAATTACTCCCAAGACCTGAAAAAAATAACAATCCACTGCATTGAATCATATTTCCGCAAAATTTCAATTTCTGAAATATAAAATCCCTAGTACTTCTGTATTAAAATTTGCTTGATTATTTCTTTCATTTAAAATCAAATATCGAGGTATCGAGAAAAAAAATCAATGTCGCTTATTCATCTATGGCTGTGTACTTGTATGTAACAACCTGATATTTAAACCTTTTTCATTTTCTATCTTATTTTTCTCTCTTTAACTTTCATTCGAAGTTCAATCAACATTTTTTCAACAAAACCTTTTACCAAAAAATTCTCCAATTTTTTTTTCCATCTCATATAATTTCTCAGCTTTCAGCTTCCATCGATGACTCGTTCAATATCATTACAAAATGTCTTGGGTTAGTAAATAGGGTGAACTCAACATGCACATAAAAACTCTAGTCAAAAATCATAACCACAAACCTTTTTCGTCGATCCTACTCTGAAGATCCCTAATTGGTTACCAAATCGATTTCTTAATGACTATCAATATCAACGTTTTGCCTTGAATTCAACTATTAGGCGGCAAACACCTTATTCTTCTCCCCTTTCAATATTAAAAAAAATATTCTAACATTCAGTTTAATTTTCAAGCTTAACCTGTATGAAAATACAACAACAAAAATTCCTAGTTCATCGCTTTCCCGATTTAGTCTGAAAATTAAATCAATTATTTTTCTCACAACAATTCAGAAAATAAATGGGGAATTGAAATATGTTAGAAAATACGCGGTAAAATCGATTTCGGCACCTCCTACTTTTTCTGGAAAACAATTTTATGTGTGAACTTTTCCCAAAATAATTTCCTATCTCTCCAGCTATTTAATTCAACAGCCCAATTTATTTGTGGTTGAAGGAAAATCATCAACACTGCGTACCTACTTTGTAGAACACAAATCAGTTTCCTAAACATTTTCTCTTTAAAAAAAAATTGTCAACTCATTCACCTAAAGAAGTTATCAAAAATCCCTCCTTTGTTTTTCTTTAATAAAAGTTATTTATATATCCTACCTTTTTCTCTTTGGAAGTTATTCAAATATTCCCATCGCTCAGTCACCATTGTAAAACATGAAATCACTTTCCCAAACATTTCTTTCCCTCTGAAAAGTTATTCAAATATCCCACCGCTCAGTCACCATTGTAAAACATGCCACTGTACTATGTGACTTGTCTTTATTTTAATTTTTTGAAGAAAAAACTAAATTCTAAAGAAAAACTATTTTGCCGATAATTCTCAATATTTTTCCTACCGAAAAACATATCGTAAGATTTGATAACATAATGGAATTTCCCATACTTACTTATATTATCTCAACTCCTCGTGTAAAGAATAGTCACACTCTCTTTGTCCAAAAATGTTTCTACATATAATATTTACATATTATAAGGGCAGCTTTGTCACCAGGGTGTATGTAGAAAAATGGATTTTTCTACACACAACACCAATTTTTATAGAGTGTTTCTTTAATATAATGTAAGGCACTGATATTTTGGTTTAACACTAGTCCGTCGGACTTGGATTCATGCCTTCGGCTTAGTATGTATGCGAGGTCTTGTTTTGAATAACTTCTTTATATAAAGATTAGTACTTTTTGTCTTTCAATTAAAATAATCTGATTGAATTCAATTTCCCTTTCCTCAACTTCGGTTGAGAAAATAATACACACAAATTAACTCCAATACATCTATTAACAAAAAATGAAACTATAATACAGCTCGACGCTTGTCGAATAAAAATAATGGTCAATCATAATATATAAAATGCAAACAAGAAAAAAACAATCTCCTTTTGAGAATAAAGAACAACAACGGATAGTTTGAAAATATTACATATCTGTTCTAAAATAAAAGGGAGCTCATATTTCCGATATATATAGTGATTTCCTATTATCGAAATATAGAACCAGTTTTAATAGACGAACTCCCAATATACCCTGTTATGTATACCCCTAATCTGGTATTAATTGTGCATGAAGGTCCACCCCGTGAATCAATAGTTGAAAGCTATGCATCAAGTTACATTTTCTACTCAAGCCAGCGACTTACCCCTGTAATTCCCATGTTTCTCCTAGTCTCGAATATAATTCCCATTTCCCTCGTAGCCGTCTGTGGACACTCGAATCAGATTTCTAATTTAAATACACTCGTCTTCCGAACTGACGATTGAAATAAAGTTTCCGACATCCACCCGCGATAGTTCCTGCCGTGGAACCATTATATATCGATGGTCGAATTTTTTCGATATCGTTTCTGGTAAAACCAACAACTCGGCCCGAATCCCGAAAGGATTCACGCCTGCGGCGGAACCCAATTCCTTCGAGGTTCGCGAACAGACTCCCTTTTCCCTCTTGATATTTTTCCATTCTCAAAAAGAAGCGAAGCGCCAAGTGGCACCCTGATTGGCTAAGTCCAATTTGTCGTTGCAGCGAATATATTTCGCGACCCGTGTATATTGCCCATTCGACACTTTGCCCGAATGAATGAAGCTTTGTTTAGTATTTCCAGACTAAACAACAGTTACAATGTTGCATATCTGTAACTGGCAATGTCTCCCAAAATGAATGAACTCGTCTGCTTGACAGAAATATATTTTTTATATCCGCGACGACCCATTAAGGTATTTCAAAGTATGAGCTCCCTGTTTCATATTAATTCCATCCAAGAAACTGGAATCATGAATTATGAATCAAAAATTGAAACTAACTTACCCTGGGACCATTAAAAAAACAAAGCAATAACACCTACAGGGTGTTACAAATAGACCATTATCGCTATAATCTCGTTAATAGCCCATTAGTACTGAAAGTCTGGTGGCCAGGTAGGTAAATTTTATTATTTACACACATTTGAACTTATCCTTACCAAGGGTTCTAAATCAACCTTACGAAATATTTTATTATCCAATAAATTTAAATACAAAACTGTCAACAAAAGCCAAAAATAATGGAGAGCCCACTATTATTAAAATGCCAAACTATTTAATGAGATATGTTAATCCGTACCTGGAAATCTTTGAAGGGACACACACTTTTATTGCTTATCCATATTTCGAACAATAGGTAATAATGAGGGTCGTCGGCGCTAATATTGATTTACGACCTTCTGAGATTTCTAGTTCTACTTTAGCAGTTTTACACCTAAATTTACCTCAACAACTATTTAAGTTGGCTAACCCGGGGTATTTTTAAAACTGTCAAGTATCAAAGCCAAACAGCTGTTTGGAAAAGTAACAACGTTTGGAAGAGTTAGAACTCGATGCATGAAGATGTAAAAAAATATTTCCAAAAGGTAAGCAACAAATTGTTCACTATGTTGTATGATTTTTGGGTAACAATACAGTCTAAATATTGATATAAATATACATTCAATATTTCAATATTATGATTATAGGTTAAGGAGGGGGTGGCCCAGTTTCCCACAAATTTGTCGGATTTGGGAAAGAGGGCCATACTCTCTTAGGTAAGTGGGCCACTGTGGCCGACTCACCACAATACTGCCTATTATTTTTAGGATGGGCCGAATTTACCATCGAGTTACTGAGAGAGGAGCAGATGGATCCCGCTATACGTCGGAGGCTTTAGCTAGGGCTATCTCAGATGTAAAAGATAAGAAGAAAACCGTAAAAGGCGCAGCAAAAGCTTATTAGATTCCGAGGATCATCTTGAGATACCGAATTAATGGAACAAGGAGTAGGGGTTGCCTTGCAGTAGGGGGAATGGTGGTGGGCGGAACACCAATATACCCTTTGAAATATAAAATCGCTCAGCCGATTCTTTGAAAGTGCTTGGGAAATGGGGTTTTGGTTTAACCAGATCGGAAGTTTCAGATAGAGTCCAAATATATGTTAATAGTGGTAACCAATTGAAAACCAGATTCAAAAACGGCCGACCAGGAGAAGGGTTTGCTAAAAGACATAGGATGTCGTTAAAAAAACCTCAGGGAGTAGAGTATACCAGAATGGATCAGATAAACCCGTTTGTAATATATTCCTATATCGACCAGTTAACTGATACCATTAAGGACTCAAATTTGTTAGATAAGCCGCATCAAATCTTCAATCTAGATGAGTCGAGTTTTTGCCATGACCCAACTAAAACTAAAATAGTAGGGGCAATAGGAAAAAGAAGCACGAGAATGATAAGTTCGTTCACCAGGGCGTGAGAACACATCAATATTAATTTTCTGTTCCGCATCGGGTGAAACAATACTACCTTTGTTGATTATTGAAGAAAAGCATATATTAGAACATTGGCTCAATGTAACAGAAAATCATAAGACATTCTATGCTGCCTCACAACGGGGATGGATGGAAACGACAATATTTGCCAAATAGTTTGAAGATTGCTTCTTTCCCAGTGCACCAAATGAAGGGCCACTTTTGTTATTGTATGGTGAACATTCTACTCATGTTTCAATTGAAATAATTGAACTTGCCTTAGCTAACGAAGTAACCATCCTGAAGCTGTCTTCCCACACGACAACCTTTTGATGTTGCCGTCTTCAATTATATGAAAAACCAGTGGGAAAACGAACTTATACAGTGGAAAAGGCATAATCCAAGGCAAATGATTCCAAAGGCTATGTTTGTAGATATTCTAAACAAGGTTTTTGATAAATTGTTACCTGAAGTAATTAGAAATGGTTTCAAGGCAACGGGAATATACCCACTTTCGAAGAATGTTATCAATACTGAAATTTTCAAGCCTGGCGAATGAAGACATATAAAAATTATTGATATACTGGAAATCCTAATATGTTGAACAAATATATAATAACACTAAACATGAATTTATTCCATACCCTTGGACCGCACTGTATAAACGAAAACAAATGAAATTCTAGTTGATGAGTTCAAAGCAACTACCTGGGAAAGTTTGAACTGTGTGAAGTAACGATGCATACGATGGGGCGCTAAGAGTTCGTTTTTGAACGTAATGGAATTTTTTTTTCAATTTCAAAGTTTGTTGCTGATCTTTCTCAGTGGTAATCTTTATGTGCAAATCAAAATATTATGGAAAAGGGATACATGCGTGTTCCCTATTGACCGGTAAATTGACTACTGAATTGACCGATCAAATTGACTTCGTAGAGCCCTAAAAATGTTTTAATAATGTTTTATTTCGAAATAACCCCATTCTCCCGTGGCCCGTGTCGGTCAAGTTCACATATCTTTTTTTTTTGTTACATTGATGTTAATATACAATTATTTAGATCAGTAGGAGCAATTAATTGACCTATAGATAAGCAACGATCATTAATAGTCGTATGTCTATATTTCGATATCATAATTAGAAATAATCACAGTGAAACTAGAATTTATTCACATATCTTCATTATTCGTCAGCAATTAGGCACTTCTAAATATCCCTCGCCGACTGTGAATCTCCATCTACCTTGTGTTCTCAAGTTCAGATCTCCACCAACATCATCAAGAACGAAAAAGATTTGGGTCTAAGACTGTGCCCTGCAATTTATACAGGTATGTGTGCTATGGCGTTTTTCACATTTGTTTTTGGCGATAATCAACAAATGGAAATGACTTGCGTTTACTGACCGACGGTCCATATATTTTCCTACGATTTCCATGATATATTGTTTTGTTCATAATTGTGGAGGTATATGTTTTTTAACAGGGTTTAGTAATAGAATATCTCTACATAAATGTAATCTACGCAGCCGTAGAGTGCGGAAGGAATTATTTTTTATAATTGCGATTTAATTTCCGAATTAGCGAATTTCGAAAATTATCTGGGAGTTCCAACTTAATAATTCGGAATCAGCTAGATGAACATCCTGGCATTCTTTTTTCTCAGAAAAACTGGAATCATTCTGCAGCAGGTGGAATCCATGCGGATAGATATTCAAATAGAAGAAATTTCCGTGACATAAGGAACGCCGCACCAAATACATGGAAAAATGGTTCTCAGCCAATTTTGAAAAAGTTTCGGGATACAAGTGGTACAAGTCACTAGAAGTTGCACGTGCAAGTGTAAATTCGTTTCTATGTCTAGTTTCGGAGATATGAATTTTTGAAAATCATAAAAATGGCTGATTTACTAAAACATAGTAAGCTTCACTTATCCAAAACTATAACTTTTTAGATGATTGGTAACTAAATAATGACATTGCTGGTTTGAAGGAAGTCAAAAAACATGTCAATCAGTCGGTCGTTAAGACAAAAGAAGCCGCCTTTGATACAGGGTGGGTCAAAGATAGCGACAACTTAGCTTATTTCGCCAATATTTATCATTGGTCCCATTAGTGGGACCGAGCATTTTTCATTAAAAATATCTTAATTGGGAGTCTTTCCTTATGGAAAGAATATCTTCTTTAAAAGTTTCAACTTTTTTCCAAAACACCATTTGTTTTAAAAATATGTTTGTTTTTTATACTTTATGTTTTTAAGATTAGTTTCTCAAAACAGCCTTTTTGAAACAATAAACCCGCTTTGAAGCCAAAACTACTTGAGGAAGACTTATAGTAATTGATTAATATGATTAGATACAAAAAACTAGAAGGAAGTCAAATGACATGTCAGTCAGTCGGTTGTTAAGACAAAAGAAGCCTATTATACAGGGTTATTATACAGGGTGGGTCAAAATAGCAACAATTTAGCATATTTCGCCAATCTTTATCATTGGTCCCATTAGTGGGACTGAGCATTTTTCATTGAAAATATATTTATTGGGAGTCCTTTCTCTTGACAAGAATATTTTCTCTAAGTTTCAACTTTCTTCCAAAACACTGATTGTTTTAAAAAATGTTTGTATTTTATACTTCATGTTTTGAACATAAGTCACTTAAAACAGTCTTTTTGAGACAATACATCCGCTTCGAAGCCAAAACTACTTGAGGAAGACTTATAGTAATTGATTATGATTAGCTACAGAAAGCTACAATCACATTTCATACCCCCGTATACAAATTGAGTTGAAATAGGTTTTGCATATAATATATATGTTTGTTAATTGATCTTGAATGGACCTGTCAATTTGAATCATATTTTTCAGTACCTAATACTCTAAAGTAAATTACCCTACACTCGTGTGAGTTTCATAAATTTCCTATATCTGGTTTTTGAAATATAAATGTGGAAAATTGATATTCTATAGAAAATATTATCCAATCTTATTTCTTGATGAGATGATATGATCTTGCGTCGCAAAATAATTGCGCCGTTAAAAACAGTATGACCATAAACTATTAACGGCGTGGCTATTGACACGTTGGGGAGGGTTCATAAACTATTTATAGATATTCGTGAAATCGTCACGATGCGTAGAATATGACATATATGGATCTGGACACCGAATTTCCGTAAAGCAGGTGGATAACCGCATAACAACGTGTCAATAGCCACGCCGTTAACAGTCACACGGTTTATGGTCATGCGGTTTTTAACGGCGCAATTGTTTTGCGCCGCAAGACCATATTCATTTCATCAAGAAAATTGGATAATATTTTCTATAGAATATCAATTTTCAATATTTATATTCCAAAATCCAGACACAGGAAATTACTAAAACTTACACGAGTGTACGCTAATTTACTTCAGAGTATAACTGAAAAATATGATTCAAATCATCGACAGGTCTTATCAAGAATAATTAACAAACATATATATTAGGTGCAAAACCTGTTTCAACTTATATTTGTAACCCCCCGTATAAAATGTGATTGTAGCTAATCACATTAATCAATGACTATGTCCTCCTCAAGTAAAGGCTGTTTTACGATACTAATCTTAAAAACATGAAGTATAAAGAACAAACATTTTTTTAAACAATTAGTATTATTTATTTATTTATTTATTTTCAAACAGGTAAAACATGAATTTATTACATGAAAATAATATTTTATTATAGAACACTAATTTATAGGGGTTCTAACATCCACTAATAATAATAATATTGTATCGGGCTACTATACTTAGGCATATATTATCTCTACATACATGCATATAATATACATAGGCGTCGCAAAAAAAAAATTTTACATTAGAAAAAGCGATAGAGATGAAACAAAACAGTAATCATTCTGGGTTTGAAAAGTATGTTTTTACACCATGGTATACTTGTTTGGGAGGGAGAACAAAGTTGAGCTCTGACAAAAGTAGGAAGTTGTTTGTTGTTTTGATCATTGTAATGATGGGTGAACAGTTTATTTTTGATACAGATGGTACGTCGAAGAACTGAACAAGTCTTGTTTATGGAAGAAAGTTGAAACTTTCAAAGAATACATTCTTCTCATAAGGAAAGACTCCCAATTAAGATATTTTTAATTGAAAATGCTCGGTTCCTAAACTAGACAAAGAAACTAATTTAAACTTGCACGTGTAACTTCTAGTGGCTTCTACCACAATATGCCAAAAAAGTATCAAAATTGGCTGAGAGCCATTTTCCCATGTATTTTTTTGCGGGGTTCTTTGTGGTGCATTTTTATTCACGCTTTATTAGCTTCACCAGTATGTATGTAACGGAAGTTGATTTCTACCCATTTCCAGACATCCGAAATATTTGATTTTGCACACGTATTAAGAACCGTGACAATACAATAATATCATAGCTATGACTTGGTATTCTCACCAAGATCGTCAGAAAAAATTATTTACATTACAATACAAAGATATGGTGAACGCGCTGGCTGGTCCCTGCACATTCACCAAAATTTAGTAAAAACTTCCATCCCATGTGGATGAATCAATCGAAGAGTTTTTCTAACGTAGCCTTCTTCAGTCTTGTAGAAATATGGCCTAAAAAGTTAAAAATGAAATTATAATCTAAAAACTGAAAATAATAATAAAGTCATCCACCAAAAAATGTCCTTTCATATAAAAAAAGCGTAGAGTGCTCTTCACTTACTTTTAATAATGATATGGAGATAACTGATATCAAGCACCTCCCGCTTTTTTTAATGAGAGGACATTTTTTGGTTGATGATTTGAATTCTTACTATTTTTAACTTTTGAGCCCTCATTGCTATATAAGCGTATTTTTTAGTTTTTTTTAACTAGCATTTTATTGTATCGTCAAACTATACTATTTTGTATGCTTTTCTATCGGGATTGTTTTCAAGTTAGGTATCTTAGTGTTTCAATCTTGAAATGATTACGGAATTTTATGTTACTTAATTCTTATCGAACTGAACATTGGCTGAAAACATACTTGAAATATAGTTAATTTGGTAATATATGTAGATGGAAAATAGTGGTCGCCTATCATTTGATAGGCAAACATACAAAATTATCAATGGAAAGAAACAGAATTATATGTCCGTTGCTTGTACAACGAATCTATTAGACAAGTCATAACTTCTAGAATGGCTCCGGTTTTGAATTTTTAAATGGAATACCCTGAATATTGTACAAATTTTTGATTTCTGAGACAATTCTGGTTCAGAATGTGAAATTTTAAATAGTTTTCACGCCTACTTCATTTTTTAATGTCACTTTTGATATTGCATCTAGGTGGCCATGATCGGACGTAAACTAATCTGAGGTCCTCAGGTGATGTGAGAAAATTACAATCGCAAAGTTTTAGTGACTAGTATGATAGATAGGAATAAGACAAGTTGGCAAAGTAACATTTTCGTGTCTAACTATTATTTTTCAAATGGCGACCATTTTTTGACAATCACTTTCCGAAAAAAAGATTTTTTTACGAATCTAACGATACCAATTTATTTGCAATTAGATTAAAAATAAGAACATAAATTAAATATTACTAAGGCCTGGTATTTTCACCTCCGGCTATACTAGGAGTAAATTAACCAATGGTTAGAATATGATTTTGGAACGTTTATTGATAAGCAAAAGCACATTCTAACCATTGGTTAATTTATTCCAAGTATAAGGGGAGGTGAAAATACCGGGCCTAAGGAAAATACTGGATAATAATTTATTTACTTTTTGTCAAGTGTGGCATGGATAGCCTAGATACATAATATTTTGCAGTTATTACACGCTTTATATTAGCTTCACTTGTATGTTTGTTTGTTTGTTTGTAACCGACTCCTTTGGGCGCGATTTTGACCAACTTCCAGACGTCCGAATGATTCGAAATTTGGCAGGTGTACATAATTCCGGTGACAATGCATTAGGAAATGTTTGTGTTAAGAAAAAACAAAATGGCGGCTCCATATGGCGTACGAGTTTTGTGATTATGGTCCGATTCGCTTCAAAATTGGTATCCGAAAGTTTTTGTTTCTGTGTTGATTCTTTCGTCAATATTGAAAAATTCAAGATGACGACTCCAAAATGGTGGACGAATTTTGTGATTATGGTCTGATTCTATTCAAAATTGGTATGTGGAGGTTTTTGGGGTCAAATATTATGATTCTTTCGTGAAAATTTGAAAATTCAAGATGGCGGCTTTAAAATGGCGGCCGAGTTTTGTGATTATGGTCCGCAATTACGTTTCTCTGTTTCAAAAATTAAGATGATATCACGAAAGTTGAGTTGTGGTTCTGTGTTGATTCATTTCGTCAATGATTCGAAGGAAATTCAAGATGAGCGACTCTTGAAAATTATGATTGGATCGAATTTTGTGATTATGGTCTGATTCTATTCAAAATTGGTATGTGGAGGTTTTCGGGGTCAAATATTATGATTCTCTTGGGAAAATTTGAAAATTCAAGATGGCGGCTTTAAAATGGCGGCCGAATTTTGTGATTATGGTTCGATTCGCTTCAAATTTGGTATCTGAGGGTTTCCGTGGTCGGAGATTATGATTCTTCTGTTAAAATTGAAAAATTCAAGATGGCGGCTCCAAAATGGTGGACGAGTTTTGTGATTATGGTCTGATTCTATTCAAAATTGGTATGTATGGTTTTGAGGTCGAATATTATAATTTTTTTGTAAAAATTGGAAAATTCAAGATGGCGGCTTTGAAATGGTGGCCGAGTTTTGTGATTACGGTCTGATTCTATTCAAAATTGGTATGTGGGGGTTTTTGGGGTCGAATATTATGATTCTTTTGTGAAAATTGAAAAATTCAAGATGGCGGCTTTAAGACGGCGGCTCTAAAATGGCGGCTGAGTTTTGTGATTATGATCTTATTCTATTCAAAATTGGTATGTGGGGGTTTTTAAAATCGAATATTATGATTCTTTTGTGAAAATTGAAAAATTCAAGATGGCGACTTTAAAATGGCGGCCGAATTTTGTGATTATGGTCCGATTCTATTCGAAATTGGTATGTGGGGGTGTTTGGGGTCGGAGATTATGATTATCTGATTTGATGAGATTATTCCATTTTTCAATTCGCAAAAAATTTAAAAAAATAATAGTTAAAAAAAACTAAAAAAACACGTTTTTATAAATAAACTACACTAAAAAGTAGGAAATAAATAATAGTTTGAAAAAACTAAAAAACACGCTTTAATAGAAAACCAGACTAAAAAATTTAAAATGAGGAAAAAATGTATTTAAAAAAAAAAAGCGTGGGGTGCATGGTATCAATAATTATATAGTACATCACACACCGAGGCGATACCATGCACCCCAAACAACAATTATCCAATTAAATTAATTAACAAAATAATAATCAAACAAAGAACTCATAAATTCTACAACAAAACACAACATCCACGCCCAACAGAAACAAACCCAAACTTTATTACAGTCCCCTATATACCAGGTCTTTCAGAAAACATCCAAAGTATCCTCACAAAATACAATATCCAAATCAGTCACAAAGCTAATAATACATTGAAATCCTTATACACACCGTTGAAAAGCAAAACACCAACCATGAAGAAATCTAACTTGATTTACAGCATCCCATGTAACGATTGCCCAAAAGTTTATATTGGAATGACGTCACAACTCCTTGAAAACAGGTTAAAAGGGCACAAATACATGAAAAATTCTGATACAGCACTAAATAAACACATCCTAACTAACAACCATAACCCAAATTTCACCAACACAAAAATCCTAACATACGAAAAAAACTTAGAAAAAAGATGCCTAAAAGAAATGATATATATCAAAAGAGAGCCTAATTCCATGAATGATAGAACAGATATAAGAAACCTGAGTCAACTGTACCATAATATTCTATAAAATTTACTACCAGTAACCAAAATCATATTTCAGTTGTTATGAAGAACCAACTAGCCCCCATTTCCCCTAACACCAATACACTGATTCGAAATCCCAACCATCCTAGCTACGAATTCAACGAGCAAACACGAACTCCATGACAAGATACACGTCATTCCCGACCACATCTATGTCAGCTATTCAATGAACGCACGCACAGCCAAGAAAGTAAACTTTCCAAAAGTGAATAAGATATCCGATTTTGATAACTATAGCCACAAAACATAATGAGGCACAAAAACCTAACTGTATAATTACAACACCTCAGTGGTAATACCACGATCATTACTCGCAGTTTTTTTTTTTTCAAAAAAATAGCGAACTTTTTGCCAAGGTAGGTCACCTGTTTGTGTATTGTTTCCCAATGTATGGTACAGAAAAATATTTTTTTCCAGCAAACCAATGTATGTTTTTATATAAAAAAAAATAAATAAAGAATTGAAAATGTCCCCGGCCAGGGACGAAACGTCTTCTCTTACGAACTACTAGAACATTGTTTTCAAAGAATCCAAAACCCAAGAAAACCTTCCCCAAATATATATATATATATATATATATATATATATATATATATATATATATATATATGACCATACCATACCATATATATATTCATTAAATACGAACATTAATAACCAGATGGTACCCGCGACTTCGTCCGCAAATAATTTGTATTTTTGGCTATATGTTTATTGTGTTGTTCAATCTAGCTTATGCCTGTGGCTTTGTTCGCCCGTTCGTTATCTCGTTTCCCATTATCCCATTATCCCGTTATCCAGTTATCCCGTTTCCCAGTATCCCGTTATCCCGTTTTCCGTTATCCCGATAACTCGTTTGGGTGGCATAATTGATTTCAAATCAATTGTCAGCGAAAGTAATGCTTTGTGACGACTATTAAAAATTCACTAACCCCTTTTCACACCCTTAGGGGCGGAATTGTAAACACGATTTATTTATTTTTAACCGAGAGGCAAAACGATAACTTGAAAACTAACGGAATCCCCCAAAAATTCCCCCCCCCCTCTTTCCCCCTTTGGGAGTTGAATTTCTAAAACCTTTTTTTTTTTTAAAAAAACCAAATTCCAATTTTTACCGCAACTTAAAAACAACCGAACCCTCATACAAACTTCCAATCCCCATTTACCCCTCCTTTCACCCTTTCAGGGGTTGAATATCTAAAAACACCAAAACACGTATTTCTTTATACGTAACAATTACCTCAAATACCAATTTTTATCACCCCAACTTGAAAACTAACCGTACTCCTATTCAAACTTCCAACTCCCCTTTTAACTACTTTAGGGCAGAACTTTTAAAAACTCTGAAATAAATTTTTTTATTCGAAAGGGAAAGCCTAAATACCAATTTCCGTGACTCTAACTTTAATATTAACGTGAACAAATGATTTTCACTGAACTGGGTATACAAAACCACGACACGTGTTTCGCTATACAATAGCTTTTTCAAGGCAGGTAGTAGCAGGTATATGGATATAATTAGGTATTTATAAGGAATGAGACCAAGTAGAACGGAAATTATATACATTACCCATTTAATCTTGAATGAAACAAATTCAACAAAGGCGAATTATTAAAGTTGGTCTGGGACTTTCTAGAAGGTCGAGTTTATAACCTTTTTATCTGTATGTAATATTTTGAAATCGTTAACAAAATAATGTTGTTCAGTCAAGAGGTGAGTAGCAAAAGTTAAATTTGTTTTTCCATTGACGAAACAGTTCCAATGTTCTGATAATCGTTTTTTGAATGTTCTGCCTATTTGGCCTGTGTAAAAACTTGCACTAGTGCCACAAGTTAATTTATATACTCCAGATTTGTGAGATTTATCAGTTTTATCTTTATTATTCTTGATAAATTTACTTAAATTATTTCTGTTCTATTTGCGAATTAAATCTAATTTTAACGCAAAAAAATATTTTTTTTTTTGGAGGGTGGCCTAACTATGTGATAAAGTTAAAATCATGTTTTTCGTTTTGAGTAGGAAACCCTTTTATTATAGCTCTTTTATAAAGTTTTCTTGAAAGAATATTATCCACAAGATTTGGACTATAACCGTTATTAATAGCAATTTGTTTAATTATATTGAATTCATTATTGAATTTTTTTTTCTGAAAGCGGCATATTAATTAACCTGTGTATTATAGTGTTATAGGCGGCTAATTTATGTTGGCAAAGATGCGTTGATGTACTGTGTATTGTAATAATGTCGGTATATGAAGGTTTGTGAAAATTTTAAAAGTTATGTTTATTACTAATTTTTGTTATAGTCAGGTCTAAAAAATTTAAAGAATTATTTGATTCCCTTCCTTATGTGAATTTAATTGAAGGGTGAATTGTATTGATGAAGTCGAAAAACACTTCTAATTGTCTTCCGGTTCCCACGAAGCATACTAAAATATCGTCCACATACCAATATAAGAAATTTTAAATAAAATGATTATTGTGAATTTTTTATTTTTTTGTTCTAAATTGTCCATAAATATTTTAGCTAATAAAGGACTCAAGGGATTGCTCATTATCAGCCCTTTATCAGAAGAATAGAAACTATTGTTAAATTGGAAATAATTTTGAGATAAACAAACTGTGAGCAAGTACAATATCTCTTGTTTGATTATTGGATTTACATTTTTCCTAATCAGAAGAAAAACTTGGTTTTATTTTATTGAATAAAATAAAACATATAAAGTTTGAAATAAAAAATAAAAATTTTTTTTATTCATTATACAAAAAGCATATAAAAACTCAAAATAATTAAAAAATTCTAAAAAAGTTTCGGAACATCAGTTTTTCAGTAGATTCGTAAACCTATCAAAAAAAATTAATTGCAAAAGATTTCAACTATAATCTCAAACCAGAAATTAACGAACAAAAATTAGAAATTCTAGGTATCGAAACGGAAATAGCGTTAAAAGGTAAATCCGAAAGCAAAATGAAGAAACTTTAATCGCGAAAGGAATAAAGAAGAAGTCTATAGAAAATGACATAATTTTTACACGTGCGGACAAAGAAAAAACATATATAAAAAGAACTTCAGATTTCTTGAATTCAGATATATATGTAAAACTTAACAATGATCCAACATTATTTTACCAACAAGAAGTAAAAGAAACCCTGAAATCAATTCACAGTATTTTGAATAAAAAATAGAAATTTCGACAAACTAATATGAATCCACAAGCACCTAAACTTTATTCATTAATTAAACACCACGAATAAAATCACCCTATTCTGTCCTGTCGTATTTTTCATAACAGCACCTACAGTGAAACTTTCCGGAAAACTAATCGATTTGATCAGGAGATATTGTGATTTCGTTCTAAAATTTAATTGAAAAAATAGTTACGAACTAATTCATAATGAAATATTTAATTCACGGATGAAATATTTAATAATTTCAAACACGTCATAATAGACGAACAATATGGGTTCTACAAAGGAAGGTCTACTGCCACCAATTTGGCTGTTTACCAAAACTTCATCACGAATAAGCTTGAGCAAGGGCTCCAAGTAGATGTTATCTACACGGACCTTGCTAAAGCCTTTGATTCAGTTTGTCATGAACTATTAATTTTGAAACTTAATAATCTCGGAATAACGGGCATATACTTGAAATTTATTGAATCCTACCTTTCCAGTAGATTGCAGAATGTGAAGATAGCTGACAGTATGTCAGAAACAATTCATGTGACTTCAGGGGTTCCACAAGGTTCGCACATTGGGCCTATATTATTTCTACTCTTTATTAATGATGTTAAATCTGTGTTTAAACACTGTGATATCTCTCTGTATGCAGACGACCTTAAGTTTTTCAAAACAGTGCAATCTACCAACGATATTGAATGTATTCAGAATGACCTTGATAGCTTTTGTACCTACTGTGACACTAATTGTTTAAAGGTTAACGTTGGGAAATGTAATGTGTTGAGATTTTATAGAATAAGGCAGCCTGTCATTGGAGATTACTCCATTAATGAGGTAATTCTTCAGCCAGTCAATAGCTTATGCGATTTGGGAATTATTTTCGATAAGGATCTTAGCTTCATTGATCATGTCAATAACATCTGTAATAAAGCGCTCAGAATGCTCGGATTCATTAAAAGGAATACTCGCCATATTACAGACTATGATGCTATAAAGTCATTATACTTTTCGGAGCCTCTTGGAATATAATAGCGTTATTTGGTGTCCTCTTTATGCTCATCATAAAGAGAGACTTGAAAAAGTTTCACTAAATATCTAATTTGGAAACTTGGCCTACCCTACTTTGGATTTAACCCGCAAATGAGGCTTTCTGTATTAGATTTATTGTCACTTGAGGACAGACGTAAACTTGCAATGGTTCTATTCCTTCATAAAATAATAAACTTCCACTATAATTGTTCAGCTATTTTAGAAGAGCTTTGCATTTCCGTTAACTCAAGAACCTTAAGAAGTAATAACATTTTTTCATTTGGGTTGCGATTCTACAGGACTAACTATGGCTCGATGGCAATAAGTTGTAGACTTCAGAAAAATTTTAATACACACTTTTCAGAACTTGATCTTTTTCATCTGTCACATTTAAAATTCAAAAAAATGGCGATCAGAGAACTTCATCCAGCGATTGTTCATTAAACTTCTGAATAGTCGTTATTTATTGATTATCGATTTTAATGTTCATAACTTACTCTAGTGTTTAATATGTCTTTTTTTTATTGAACCATCCTTGTGCTTACCATTTGGATTTTATTACAATGAATAATGTACTACTCGACTAATGAAAATGCATACCTTTATTTATTTTGAAGGAATAGCTTGACCCTAGTGTTTGTTTGCGCAGTTGGGACTTTATTACAATTATGTAATGTACTAGACATATTTATGTTATGTTTTATAATTTAAGTGATTACTAGTGTTTGAATGTCTTCATGTTTTTTTCTTGTCTTTTGTAATATTTTGTCTTTGGTATTTTATTAATATTTTTTTTATGTACTGGACTAATAAAAATAAATAGATCTAATTATTTTTAGGCAATTACATTAGTTTATCTCAAGGAGCTTACTTGTTAGGTTCATAACTGTACTATAGCTTTAATGGTTTCTTTATGTACCATTCTTGATGTACCATTTGGGATTTTATAACAATTATGTAGTGTACTTGACCTATAAATAAATAAAATCAAGAATATACAACTTCGAGGTAACTCCAAACTCATCTCCTTTGATGTCCAAAATTTATTTCCGAGTATTCCTCTATCACTTTGGTAGAGAATCTTCTGGTAAGGAATAATGTAAATCCAATTATTAAACAAGAGATACTAGACTTGCTCGCAGTTTGTTTATATCTAAATTATTTCATATTTAACAATAATTCTTCTGATCAAGGACTAATAATGGGTAATCCCTTGAGTCCTTCATTGGCTGAAATATTTATGGACAATTTGGAACAAAAAATTCACAATTACCCTTTAATTAAAAATTCCTTAAATTGGTACAGGTATGTGGACGACATTTTAGGGTGCTTCGTGGAAACCGGAAGACAATTGGACGTGATTCTCGACTTTGTCAATACAATTCACCCTTCAATTAAATTCACAAAAGAAATGGAAACAGATAATTCTTCAAACTTTTTAGACCTGACTATAACAAAAATTAGTAATAAAGATAACTTTTCGATTTTTCATAAACCTTCATATACCGACATCACAATATACAGTACATCAACGCATCCAACCAACATAAATTAGCCGCGTATAACAGTATGATACACAGATTAATCTATATTCCGCTTTCAGAAGAAAATTTCAATGAAGATTTAAATATAATTGCTGTTAATAACGGTTATAGTACAAACCTTATGGATAATATTCTTTCAAGAAAACTTTATAAAAAAACTATAATAGAAGTGTTTACTACTCAAAACGACAAAAAAATTGAGAGGTGTCAAGGGACACCCGGATGGAACGAAGTTCCTTTCGATTAATTAGTGAAGGAATTGTAATATTTTTTTTTTTTAAGTTATAATAATATTTTATATATATATATATAAATATATGCACTCTGTCTGTCTATTCTTTCGTATACGTCATAGATGCGCGGGACTTTGTAAACACGACAGAGTGTGTGTATATATAAATATATATATATATACTCTCTCGACTTCGTAAACAAAACAGCGTATAGGTTAGAACACGCACGGCTTGCTAAATACATACGCATTGATATTGTAATATTAAAATATAATTTGCTTTTAAATTTATTAAAGATATGACGCGTACACTTGCTAAATACACAATAATGGAGAGATTATAACGCGTATGACTTGGTTAGCACAATAGTAATGCGTACTTGCTAAAAATACATAAGCATTTATTATTGTCTGTATAAAACCTCTACTTACCTAACTCCATCAGCAATATCCGGAACTTGTGCAGAAACACTGTCAGGATTCATAATTGTTATTATTTTTTATTATTTATTATGTACAAAAAACCTGTATAGATTCAACAAAAATAATCGTCGCGACACCACACTGTTCAATGTGAAATAGAAAGACGAAACGAAAATAACTGGCTTGCTTTCTATGAGAGAGAGAGAGAGAGACAGACAGAGAAACACGCGCACGCCGCATGGCTTACAACCATAGCGAAAGTCTCGTTACAACTTTTGGTCTTAATTTATTCCGTCTAGCCCCCGTTCGCAACGCGCGATAAGGAACTACGTTCCAATATGAAATAGTTATTACATATTTAGGACAGATAATAATTTAAGTGAATTTATTGAAAACAATAAAGATAAAACTGAGAAATCTGACGAATCTGGAGTATATAAATTAACTTGTGGCTCTTGTGCAAGTTTTGACATAGGCCAAACAGGCAGAACTTAAAAAACAATTATCAGAACACAGGAATTGTTTCGTCAATGGAAAAACAAATTCACCCTTTGCTACTCACCTCTTGACTGGCAAACATTGTTTTGTTAACGATTTCGAAATATTACATACAGAAAGAAACGTTATAAACTCGACCTTCCAGAGAGTCTAGAAATTAATAAATGCAAAAAGTCGCAAGTTGGTTGAGGACCGGATCAACTTGAATTATACTTTGACCACGTTCTCATAGACCAAAATGGTAGTCACGCATTCTCGTGCTAGTAGTCACTACTTTCACCAAAACAAAAACAACACATCCTTATCTCTTACTCATTGTGCCCGGGATATGACATCATTATATTTTTGAGTGCTTTAGCGACTACACGGTTTGTGAACAAAGTGAATTTGAATTTGTGCGGGAAAATGCCAAACGGGAAAGAAAACTTATGTTTGACAGTATCAAAAGAAACTGAAGAAATTGGAAGGAATGATAGCTGAATCATCGTCTTTAGAGTCTTACAGTAAGTTAGACTTCTCAAGAAATCTCAAGCATATTTTGTGATATGCAAACGAGATCAAAATTAGTGAATTCGAAAGGTGAGAACTGTTGTGCAGTTTTTCTAAAACCCATTACAATATGGAAGCGGTTTGTGCCGTTCTTTCCAATTCCTGCGATGAATAGAAACATTGCTGTACAATGTTGGTGTACTTTATCGCAATTTTTTGCTTCAAACCTAGTATAAAAGGAAAATGGTTTTGGCCGTTTTTTCCAATTCTCTGCGATGACTAGAAACATTGCTGTACAATGTTTTCGTACTTTATGGCAATTTTTTGCTAACGATAAACAAGATATATCCTTTTTTATTCATAGATATCAATGAAGAGTGGAATAATTATATATTAGGTAAATCGAAAGGATGGAATACGAGGTAACAAAAGAGAGCCCGACATCTATACAAATTGTCTGGAAAATAGGGGGGAGAGGCGAACGAGCACCCTCAGGAGATACGGGGCAGCCAGCCACTGCTGCAGTAAAATTGTTGCTGTCTTTTAGTTAGAGAAACGACAGATTGTCACAGATTAATTTCCCTGAGAAATGTGCTATGCTGAGAAGGCCAGCTCTAGACTAGGAGTTGGAAAATTTTATACCGCCAATTGAGAGGAAAAATGATAAAATAATTTGTATTATCCAGTACAGGATAGGAGTTTCTGAACAGCATATTAAATGATTCCTGATACCGGTAGTTGACAAGAGTAGGTTGTTTTGTGAGACCCATCACCTGTTATCAGTATATAGATACCAACAGGTTCTCCCTTTGTTGATCCAGGTTTCTCAGAGAGTAGAAGAAATAGACAAATAAAAAATTGGCACCCTTTTATTGGTCCAAATTTTGGGAAACGCTGCAAAACCACCCAGTCTGTTCGAAAATCATCCTATGATATAAAAAAAAATGATAATAATAAAAGAAATCATCCTCCACACGGCAATCCCAGGAAAGGGCTAATTATTCAAACCCCACCAAGATATAAGCTTACAATCGGGTATTTGCATTGAATGAAAAGGTACAACAAGAAATCATTGAACAGTGAAAAGAAGAAGAACATATGTACCGCGTCGACCCTCAACGTTAACTACAAGAAAATCGGAGGTAAACAAGAAATTTGATGGTAGAATTTCCTTTTTCAAAGGAAAATAGTCACAACTAACATCCGATCAATTCATTTTTCCTTGTGGAAGGATTATAAATACCTTTTTGAATTACCCATACAAACGCTGGTTGAGAGATCTAGAACTGAAATATGTAGGTTGCAGACTTGTATTGACAATTTACTGAATATGGGTCAATTATTAGATATAAATACAAGAAAGGCGAATTTTTATCATCATACTGGCTTGTTCCAAGGGCAGATGGGGATTTTAGATTTGTTTTAAAATTGCAAAATCATCAACAGATTCATCCACACTAAACACTTCAAATTAGAAAATTCAAACAGTAAGAAATATTGTTCCTGAAGAATCTTTCATGTATAAAATTGATCCAAAGATGCATTCTTTATTGATGCCATTTGCAAACATTATAGGAAATATCTTGAATTCATTTTCAATGAAGAAGTTCTAGAATTTCCTTGTCTTCCTTTTGGGCTTGAGTACAGCTTCATATTTTTTTTTTAAATTTTGAAACCGATTATCAATCATTATTTTATTATCAATGAATCATTTGAACGATTTTGTAATGGATTACTCAGCTGATGAATGCTCTCGAAATACACTTCGGAATTATTACAATCACGGGATTTCATAGCGAATTTTGAAGAATCTGACTTGGAACCAAAAAATATGTGTATATATTCAGAAAAAAGTGAAAATTCGAAAATTTTACGAATTTTTGGGTTTCATTGTCTTTATTTTCCCACCTTACAAGTATGAATGAGAAAATATTAAAATATAAAGAAAAATTGAATTAGGTTCTCAGCTAGAAATTATTATAAGCAAGCATGCAACTCAATTTAATTGTTAAAGATGAGTTAGAATGGTGGTTTGAAAATAATCAGAATTTGTCGACTGTCATTCGAAGTGAATCTTTCGACTTAACTATATATTGGGGGACTTTCTTTGGGCCCAGGACACAGGAAATTTGGAAGGACAATGAAAGGAAAATGTATATAAAATCACTAGAACTCTGGCGGTATTTTATGCACTTAGATGTTTTGTAGGAAATAGAGATATATTTTAAGAATTAACAATACAACGCAATTTAGTATATAAATGAGATAGGAGGAACCAAGTATTCCAACCTGAATCGGATTTCAAGAGACATTTGGGAATGGTGCGAAATGAAAAATGTTTTTATTGTTGCATCTTCAAATTAAAAGATAACACTAGCACCGATAGAGAATATGTATGAAAATGAATACAGAATATTCTTTGAATTATAACATTGAAAAAATTCTCCTGGAGTTTAGACAGTCTGGGATGATCTCTTGACATCATATTTGAATGCAAAATGTACTAAATATGTTTCATGGAAACATGATCTACCATTTTTCTCATAGCAAGAGGTCTCAATAACACTTATAGAAGATGAGGAAGATGGTATCGTTGTGGTTCCAGATTGGGCTACTCAACCGTGGTATTCCATATTTGGGAGTTGAGTGTATCAAAACCTATTTCCTCCAAACCCAGTGCTAAACTGCTTATTGCTCCTTTGAGAGAACCATCCAATTTGGGAGAAGATTACCCTGGTTGTATCCAGGTTTTCTGGGAAGCATACGAGAAGAAAAGCTCACCAATAACATTTCTCCCTGTCTTTAGATCTTCTTTAAGTCAGAGTGCACAAGCTCTATATAATATTTCATAGAAAAAAAGCTGGCTGTTTTGTGAATCAAACAAAGTTCAAGTTTTTAACTCATCAATTAATTACATCCTCGTCTTTTTAAAACACGAATTTGAGAACGGTACACTCAATTGCCAATTGGCTTCATTAAAGATTATTTTTTCAAATAACGATAAACAATATTTGTTAAAACCAACTTTTTCCATATACAGCCTAACATGGGTCCCTCATAATGTGATTCAATATTCATCTAGACTATATCCATAGAATTCTGTATTATTTGAACAACTTACTTTAGTTGCCTCAATTTCATCTCATATAGTGCAGACCTTATCTAAAATCAAACTCCAGATTATAAGGTTATTGGAGATTCATATAAAAATGTTATTACTGATATTATAAAAACTTCAAATCACCCCAGCCAGTTTTGGATTTTTCGGGAAAGCCCTGAAGTATGCGACGCTCTAACGCTACAGTATCATATAGAGATCACTCAAACATTAAGAAACACGACAGGAGAATTATTTATAATGATTAAAATCCTCATAGACATTTTCCAGATGGATTAAATCTCTATTATCATATGTTCAGATATAGACACATCTCTATTCTCAAGTTATATAGTGCTCGGCACGCATCTACTTCAGCAGCTTAACGTGCTGGTATAAGTTTAGACTTAATGACAGAAGGGTCTGCGAAATCCAGTGCTTTCGTCAGATTACAGATAACAGACCTCTGGTAGGCGAAACAGCCTATGAGTCTATATAAGATTTCCGAAAGAAGAAAAGAAGAAAATAAAATCAAAAAGAAATGAAAATTGTAAATGTTCATTTATGTTTAATTGATTCTTTATAATATATTTTCAATGTATTAAGATAGTGACTAAAGTTTATCTTTCAGTCGCAGATGATTCCACATCTGATTTTGTGAACATCCTGTTCATATTTTCAACAAATCAATGTAATTTCCAGTTGTAAATGAACAGTAATTCTGGTAATATATGTGTATATATGTATTGGTCTGTGTATGTATGAATATATATAAAGAAAGATGAAAGTATATTAAAAAAAATATATATGAATATATATATATATATATATATATATATATTAGTTAAAAAGGGCTTTAAAACACGCGCGATTTTTCGAGAACGACAGCGCAGCCGGAGTGCTCGAAATAGAGCAAGTGTTTTTAAGACCAGTTATCCACGAATACTTCACGCAATTTTTTTTATTGGTGCACTTTGAAATCATGTGTATTGGTATTATTACTACAAAAAATAGAAATAAGAACTAATAATGAGAAATGGTTGAATTCGTGATGTGACATCAGTATACCTTTCGTTGTCATGGAAATGAGAAAAACAGATATTCATTTGCAATTTGTTATCAAAGATCAATATTTGTTGTCACCAGAGCTCAAAAATGAATTATTCTAATATCAATTTTTTGAATAGTGAGGCAGAATCGCAGTTAATACCGCAAAAATCCAGTGAAATATATAAAAAAGAATATGAAAAGTTCATCAAATGGATGGAGGAGCAAGAGGTATCACATATAAATGAACGAGTTGTTAGTAATATTTTATTTGACGTTACAAGGTACTCCTGTCAGATCAATAATAAAGAATTTGTCATTTAGACTTCACGTTTCTCGATTTGTTGATGTTGCCATGGTAACTTTGAAAAAACGCGCGTTTTTTAAAGTTCGATTTAAACACGCTGAAGCGTGCTTTAAATGGGTAAAATGGGGCACCAATGAAAAAAATATTTGCATCAGTAATACCTACAATAGTTAATAATCCTAATAATAATTTAACATAATATTTAGTAATAGTACTCTGACACAAACAAATAAAGAGAAAGAACACAAAGCTTTCGCTGTCCGTGTCATATCCCATTCATTCATTGATGCGACACTAAAACATAACAAAGTATTATAATTTTTAATAAGACACATACATATAATGAATGCACACATACATATACATAGATACATTCCACACATACATACATATATATTTACATAGATATACATGTAATACAATATTGAAGCAGGAAAAAAAATAGCCTAAACGAAGAGAACTGATGGACATATAATTATTTTGGCATATTGAACAGTAATAGAGGACTGATAATATAGAGCATGAGGAGTATGCTGGATTAATGGTAATTTTTTTTTTTTTAGTTAAAGAAGTTTTGTATAAGTTGTCTTCGATTACTTAGTAGGAATGACTTAACCTTATTTCTATAATATACTTCGGAATTGGAGATGTTGAAAAGGGACCTTTCTGAAATAATATTTATGAATCGTGGTCCTAAAAATTATAGACATTTGGTGCCCACTGTTTTATTCGCTAGTGGAGTCCTCAACTTATTTGAATATATAGCTCTTGTTGGGTAATTATGTGAAAGAAAGTCAATATGTTTCCTATTCTTGTATAAAAAGCACACTGCTTTTAGAAAGAAGATCTGTCGAATATCCAGTATCCTAGCTTCTTTATATAAGTTATCTGATGGGTAGGTTCTTTCTTTTTTTAATATAATTTTTAGGAAATATTTTTGAAGTGTGTTCAACTTTTCTAGATATACATTCGCGATGCCACCCCATCCGATAATTCCATATGCTATACGGGAGTCTACAAGAGTAAAATAGAGCATTTTTAGATGGTGCAGAGGTAGGATTTTAGTGAGGTATTTGAAGCGGCCTAAGAAGGTTCGCATCGTATTAACAGTATTATTAACATGATGATTCCAACGGAGATGACAATCTATACTTATCCCTAAATATTTTATATTCTCAGTACGTTTTATTGTGATCGTTTTATTGTGATCGTTTTATTGTGATTCTTTATCTCTAAAGTGTTATACTGCGGAAGTTTCTTTTTGTAGCTTGTTATAGGGAGGAACAATGTTTTATCAAAATTTATGGTCAGCAACTTGTGATTAAACCAGTCAATGATACTGTTCATTTCTGATTGGATTTCAGATTTTAAGTTTTCCCAGCTGTTTGATGTATACAATATAACTGTATCATCCGCAAAGCTCATTATGTGTCCAGAGGTTCTAACGGTTAGTATGGTATTGATATATATGATGAATAGAATTGGTCCGAGTACTGTCCCCTGTGGTACTCCGAATTTAACCAATTCAAAACTACTATAGGTATCATCAATTTTGACACATTGCTTCCTATCATGCAGATATGATCGAAATAAGTCAAGTGCCACTCCTCGTATTCCTACATCTTCCAAGGATTCCAACAACTGTTGGTGGTCGACAGTGTCGAACGCTTTTGCAAGATCCAGAAATACACCGATAGCAGGTTGGCTCTTATCGATTGCATCATACATTTTCTGAGTTATTGATGCAATGGCTCCTTCCGTAGATTTTCCGCTTTGAAATCCAAATTGATTATCAGCAATTATTTTGTGTTTCTTCAGAAATAGTTCCAACCTTGTTTTTATGACCTTTTCAAAAATTTTAGCATAGTTAGTTACCAGAGATATAGGTCTATAGTTTGATGGTAGGGTTTTGTCGCCTTTTTTATGTAAAGGTTTTATTACTGCGATTTTAAATTCAGTAGGGCAGATTCCATTTTCTATTATAATATCGATAATATAACACAAGGGTGCTGCTATTTCCTTATATATTGATTTCAATGTTTCGGCTTTTATATCGTCTATACCTGGTGTCTTATTATTTTTTAAGGATATAATGATTTCACTTATTTCTTTTTCATCCGTAGGTTTAAAAAAAAAGGAGAAAGGATTTATCATTCTAGGAGGTGGTGATACTGGAGGTTTTTCTATATAAATGTGTATATTTGTATGTATATATACTTATTTGCCGAGTTAATTAAAATGGAATAATTTCTTTACAAAATAGTGGAATTTGTTTGGAAATTTGTTCAGTTAAGTTCTGAATATCTACCATTTTGGTATATGAGAACGTGGCTCGAAGTATAATATAAGATTAGACCAACCCTCCTCTTTCTTTTGGAAAAATAATTATATAGAGAAACCCACCCCAAATAAGCTGAACAAATTTCAGTGTCTATACCACAAAAACGTAATGATGTCATATCCCGGGCACAATGAGTAAGAGATAAGGATATGTTTTTGGTGAAAGTAGTGGCTAGTAGCACGAGAATGCGTGACTACCATTTTGGTCTAATCGAACGTGCCTTCTCGTACAATAAAGATTGAATTTCCTTACAGGTAACTCATTTAATCTTATATAATTCTCCTTTGTTGAATTTGTTTTATTGAAGATTAAACAGGTAATGGATATAATATTCATTCTATTTGGTCTCATTCCTTATGAATACCTAATCGATAATCCTTAATATCCTCAATATTCTTAATTAGTTGTAATTTCTCTTACCACCTTTCAAATGTTGACTGCAGTGTTGTAATTGTGGGATTTAGGTCTCAGATTGGGGAAACCTATATTTCTTGAAAGCCAACGTTTCGTCAATTTATTTTCACATCATCAGGGCACTGTAAGATAAGAGGGATGTTACAATTTATAAACAGAAAGAAGGAAAAATATACATATGAAACAATATCATCCCTCTTTTTATATTTGTTTTTTTTATATAAAATAACCTTTTTAAAAAAAATCATTTTCTAGAAACAAGTACTGAACATGGTTGGGTTGACTAACAATGAATAGTGCTATATAAAACGAAAGAGAGAGAGAAAAAAAATCCGAAAAAATATTTAACTCACATAAGAAGAGTTTTCCGTGTAAAATGTACGGTGTTTAACCATAATAATCCCTGTATCGAAAGATGTACATATAACATTAGCTAAAGACAACAAACACAATCACTGAAACACGTTGAAATTTGAATAAAATAATAACCATCTGATGTGTATTCAAAGTGGAACTGATCAAATGTCAGGATTGTACGTTTGAAAAAGCAAGGGAAATAAAAACAATAAATTTTCTTCGTACTGAAGGTCTCAGTTTTTTGTTTATATTCTTGAACATAGATTGAAATACGCGCTGTTCGAGTTTTCCAAGTCTTTTCGATGGTTGACTGTGTCGTACTTTATTATGTTGATCATTTCAGAGGAATTTCTTTTGAATAAAGACGTTTCATAACCTAATATTTCTCTTTGACAGTTCTGGTACGACTACTGTTTTGAATTCTGTTGATTATTGTGGTCGGATAATTTAGATAATATTTCAATTGTTTCAAATTGTCCTCAATGAAAATAATGCAATGCAAACTTTTAACATTCTGTAAGTAAAATTATGTATGATATCCAATTTTTGTTTCATAGGATGATGTGAATCAAAGTTGAGGTATCTTTCTCAAAATGTAGGTTTATGATACCAATTTATCAAAAGGTTATTATTTGGTGTTCTTGTTACTAAAGTGTCCAAAAAGACTAAACAGTTATGTTGTTCTAATTCAATTGTGAATTGGAGTTTTGAGTTGTAATGGTTAAAAACATTTACCAATTCATCTTGTTTTCCTGTTGGGATTATAAGAAAAATGTCATCAACATATCTCTTATATGTCTGAACTTGGAAAGACAGTTTGGATAGACAATCTTCTTGTAAGTTTTGCATTACTAAGTCCGAGCAAATAGGAGACATACAATTGTCCATTCCAAGACGAGATATTTGTCGATAAAAAACTCCATTGTAATTAAAATAGTTACTATCAATACAGAATTTGAATAGTTGAGAAAACTCCATTTGATTGAGCAGTGTATGTTCTTCTATCAAAAACCATTTTTGTTGTACAATGTTTTTAATAGAAGGTCAGTGGGTACATTTGTGAACAGTGAAGTAACATCTAACGAAACTAAAATGTGGTCATTGGGAATTGAAATATCATTCATTTGTTCAGAAAATTCAAATGAATTTTTTACGTGTTTATCATCAATTATGAAGGCTTATTTTGGTAAACTACAAACAAATTTTGTTAAGTTATATATTGGTGATCCAATGAAGCTAACTATGAGTCTCAATGGAATATTAGGTTTATGGATTTAGGGTAGAAAATAAATTTTGGGAAAAACTACATTATTACATTTGAGATTATATCCCAAAATAGGATCGAATGTATTTAATGTAATTAGGTTGTCTATGAGTTTATTGTTTTTATCTTGAATAGCTACTGTGGGGTCTTGGTTGATTATTTTATATATTTCAGTATCTCCTAACAAAGTTCATGGCTTTTTGGTGAAATTCTGGTTTATTCATAATGACCGTACTATTATTTTGTCAGCTTTAGTTATGATGATATCGTTTTTTTATCGTTAATGAATTTCTTCACTTGATATTATATTTTCCAACTCTCTGTAAGTTGTTTGCAGAAGTATAATTAGATTCATATACCTGCTACTACCTGCCTTGATTTGTAGATTTAGTATTATCTCCACTTGAAAAAACTTTTTAACAAAAAATTAAACCGACGAAAAAATCAACTGAAAAGCAAAAAATACAATAAACCTTCTTAGTCTAAATGATAATTGAGCTCCTAAACTAATGTAAGTAACTGATTTTGAGTCGGCGCCAAACAAACAATTATCGAAGATCATTATCTATGAAAGAAGTCATCAAAACGCAGCCGTGCATCTCGCTGCCATCATTTTACGCTTCACCTAATTCAATTGCTAGTTTGTTTGGCGTCGACTCAAAATCAGTTTAGGAGCTCAATTATCATTTAGACTAAGGTTTATTTTATTTTTTGCTTTTCAGTTGATTTTTTCGTCGGTTTAATTTTTTGTTAAAAAGTTTTTATTTTTATTTTTCAATTTTTTTGTGGCTAAAATTCACCAATTACTACCTACTTGTTTTTTGATTACTTCCAAAATACTTACTTACCCACCTTACTTCAACTATTACCAGTTAAATAATATGATTATCTACTTTTACTATTTGTTGTAATATAAATTATTTTCGTTGTTCTGGTTAGTTTATTTCATTACTTTGTATATCATTCCATCCTCTCATAAAATATACTGATTTTGACGGATGTGAAACAAGAATAATGTCAGTAGCGATCTGTCATTGTCAACTACGTATGTGTGTGCCAATGTTCACTAGTGAAAAATCAATTATCCCCTATTTTTCTACCCGTAAGGGTGGCTAATTCCTTTCGAAATCCAAATATAAGGTATACCCTATCTATTAAAAAAAGAATCATCCAAATCGAAGAACCCAGTACAAAGTTATGCCTGATAGAATCGGTTAACGGACCAGAATTCAGAGGGTGAGTGATCAATATCCTTCATTTCGCTACCCTTAGAGGTGGATTTCATCTTTTAAATTCGAATGGGACCAAATTCGAAGTATACCCTATCCACTGAAAAAAATTATCGGAATCGGACGCCTCAGTAAAAAGTTATGCGTGATCATACATAAAAAAATATGATGGAAAAACATAAAATATACGGGTCGAATAGAGAACCTCCTCCTTTTTGGTTTCGTCGGTTAAAAAAGCTATCATATAGCGAAACACGTGTCGTTTGCTACATGTTTGTCCTCTACATTTTTTCCATAAATCAAGTCATTTATGAAGTTACGTCAAAAAATAAGAATTTTCTACAAAAATCAGATTTAGTGACCCGTACAGGTGCAGAATACAGCTACGTCGCAATGGGCACTTTTGTAGAGCATATAATCCTGAGTGAATCGCGCTCTAGTACGATATGATGAAATGCCGCTGAGTTAAAGATATTTGAAAAAAAAAACAACAAAGTTTACGTGTATTTTAAATGGGAAATGTTTCCACGCTCTGTCAAAGTACTTAATGTTAATATTAAGAGCTAAAATTTTCAGGGTTTTTCTTTTTGACATTTCTAACAACATTTCTGGTTGGGAGCAAAAACCAAAAAACCAATATATATTGGTAACGAGTAATGAATATATCACTCTTTTTATATATGAATAAACGCTAAAATGAAAATACTCTTTCGGTTTCAATATTCTTTGGTGTTAACTATTGAATATATGAAATATATGAATTGTATAAATATATTTTATTACAATTATCAAAGCGTAAAATCACAAAAGACACAAACAGTATTGAAAAGAAAAACATCCCAGTTGAATATTGTTTTAAAAATAATATCGGCGACCATTGTAGTGATTCATAATAACACGTGAACACAGTTGCCAGGTAGTGTTTTCAAGATTCTCGCAGGCGAGGGTTACAAAGCTGTCTACGAACGAAATTCTTCTGATTGGCTGGTGTATGAAATATCTTATTAAGCAACTAATCAGAAAACAGTAAGCGATGTGCACGAGAATGAATTTGAAGATTATTGTCCTTGTCTTTTGCTGGTTCTTACAACTAAACAGCGAGCGGTTCCGTGCGTAGTTTGAAGAGTAGAATACAAGAGAAATAACTCGCCGCATTTATGAATAAAGCAGTACATTTCAATTCTGGTTGGATTCTGGAGTCGCCAATCACTGTGTATATCTAAAATGAGGAAACACTTCGAGCGTTTTCGTACTAGAGATATTGATATAATATAAATAATTTTTCTATAGAATGGCAATTTTTTTAAATTATATCGCGATATTAAAGTTCCAAAATGGATCTATAATAACTATTTTAGAATTGCATGACTTATTAGTGGTTAGCTCTGGCTTTGAAATGCAGTCGAAGATTTTCACATATCTGCTATCGGTTTATGTTTGAGATTTGTTCATATTATTAAATCTGACATAGGAACATATATTACCAATCCATATAAAATGATGAAGGATCCATTATATCATCGGCGATGAATTTGATAACTATGTGTCACTAAAATGATTATAATGCCTCATTGGAAGGTCAGGATTGAAGAATGCACGATGATACTGTTTCATTTATTTGTCATATGAGTCTTTAAGGTAAGGTCCCCGTGATTTTAACTCGTACAAGTTTTCATTAACTTCTGAGGGTTGTTCAAACAACTGAGAAAGCGGTAAAAAAAAAAAGTTATAATGTGAACGTTATGGGGATCTATTATTTCAAACTCACACCAAATTCTAATGGAAGGTATGGAATTGCCATACATACTTTCTCCTTCTTCTTGCTATTATTCTGGGTAGGACACATAGCTTTCATTTTGAAGAAGTGTCTCAGTTGTTCGGGATCAGCATCTTATTCATTTATTATTCCCATACCTATAATCATGATGACTTCAAATTCTTCATCCAAAAACATTCGTAATGTTGTGATGTTAACAAAATATTGTTGAATCTCCATATGAATTAGTCCTATTTTGTGTAATTTTGATGGGCTGAACGGTCTAAACTTAGGATTGATAGACACGCATTCCCAATTTTTTTTCCTGAAAACTCTCTTCCGCGTAGTTTTTTTTGTGTTGTTCCAGCTAGGTTATTCCTTTGACTCTGCCTGCTTCCCGTTTTTCCTTTATCTTGTTTTTTCGTTTTCCCGTTATCGAGTGATTCCATTTTCCCGTGATCCCGTTTTCCTATTAGTCTGTTTTCCCGTTATCGCTTTCTCCGATATAATGTTCTCCTGTTATCCCATTATCCCGTTATTGCGTTTTCCCGTTATTCCGTTTTCATGTTATCCCTTTTCCCTATCATCCCGTTATACCGTTATCCCGTTCTTCCGTTCGTTATCCCGTTTTCCCGAGAAAAATTAGCCAAATCGGTCCAGCCGTTCTCAAGTTATGAGTTTACCAACACACAGACATCAATTTTTATTATATACTCTTCAAAACTTTTCCAAGACAAAGAAATTTCCAATAACTTTTCTAAAAATCCTTTCTTCCCCTATGATACGTCCGGACTACGGGGTGTTATGACTTAACACACCACACCTGTAATACCAGACATTATTCGTTAGATTGGGAAAAACAGTATTAAAAGCATCGACTACATGAAAAGTGTCGAACCGGAAATGAATCTATGGAGCGGTCGACATAAATAAATTTCATTTCTTTCAATACCGGAACGTTGGGTTGTTAATCCAGGAAGTTCTACCGTTCAGGAGAAATTTCGAAAAACAATAATTTACCATGAAATAATAACACAAGAATAATGCACTCATAAAATGTTAGACTGTACATATATATTTAGTAAATAAACACAATTATTTCATTCGTTCTATAGACGAATAATATGAAACAATATTCATACAACAAAAAGAGTGTAGCTTATTGGTAGTTACTTTTACAGTTGGCTACAAAATCGAACTAGATTTACTAAAAACAATTTTGACATCAATTGTCACAAAAGGCTAGAAATAATTCTCTGTTGAGATCTCTGTTAACTTGAAACTTTGGAGATATTTTTACAGACACATGCACATTACAAAAGGTTGGGTTTGCCATACACATAAATACATAAAACAAACAGTGGACTCACCCTGTTTCACACTTATTCACTGGAGTAGGTTTTTAAGCGACAATTAGTTTTGATTTTATTATTATTTCGATTACTCGGGAGTGAATTGACGCGGGCGTCAATTGTTTATTTTATTTTATTCGCCCGGTATATTGGTATAGCGCGATATGGCTATGGTTTTTCTAAGAGATCGTGTACTATCGAATTGCGGTTTTTCACTTGGAGCGTTCAATATTTGGTTTACAGGTGCTTAGTTTAATGTTTTCTGACGTTCACTACATTGATTGGAAACTCTCATCATTATTGTACGATACTGTGATTCGATGGACTTCTGAACCTCACTTTTGAGAGGTACATATTACCGTGTAACAACTACGATATGGCTTTGCTACTGTTTTAACACTGAGATGATTCTGTTTGTGCCGGCCACTTTTTATAGGCTCTTCAGACCGGGGTATTCGGTTGTTTGCGTTTAATTGTTTTTCTTGTCGAAATGAATCATGGTCGTAAAAGTAATGGCTTTGTTTTTTTCATTGTACGCATTGAAAAATACAATGAAATTTTAATGAGTAAATTTTAATGGAATTATCTCTAGATTTATTGCGTATGTCCGTTGTTACGATTCAATAATATCGCGACTCAATGTCAACAATTTTAGGAGTTATGATTGTGTTTACCAAGTATATCGATCTGTGGACGTTATAGCCATATAAATAAACTGTTTTATTAGGACATTTTTTAATTTCTCTTCCCATCTTAGAAGAAATGGTTTTGTTTACCTCGTAATTTTGATAAATTATGGAGGTCGGCGGATGTACGAGTTATCTTACTTTTCTTTAATTGTTTTCGGATAACGACACATTTTTAACGAGAATGTGTTTATCAGCGTTTGTCGTTTATTCGAAGTTAGAACTTATGTTCATAGTAAAGAATATTGTGTAGCCCCTTCAAAAATGCGAATTTTTCTGTAATCATGGATCATGACACCTAAAAACCCTATTTGGAGTATAACGAACGAAAAAAAACAATTACCCAAACCGGTCCAGCCCTTGTTTTTAAAATAAAAAAAATGTTACCCTGACCGGGATTCGTTCCTGCGACCTTCTGCTTGGTGAGCAGACAGTTGTAACCGCTGAGCTATATCCTAGTTTGGCGATAAATTACTCGATAGTCTTTTTCTTCGCAAAATTCCTTATATACCCGAAATTTCCAATTTCCTGGCACCTCTCCTATTTTTTTCCGTATCAACCATCCTCGGGCTATTACGAACATCAAAATAATTAGCCAAATCAGACCAGCCGTTCTCACGTTTTGCGCTTAGAAAGAATCGAGATTCATTTTTATTATATAGATAACACATCTTTCATTTAAATCTTCATTTCTTTAAAAATAATAGGTTATTATTTTTTTTTTCGATAATAATACTTTCTATTATGGTCGTTCAAAAGAAAAAATATAACCTTCTTCCGAAGTATTTTCTGAATGGGTACTTTTTCTTCATACAATTGTTCTCAATGTGTATTTTATGAGTATTTTCATAAAGGTTTCTTGAAATAACAACCAAAAATGAAAAGATCTCGAAAAATTCCTCAAAAAATCTAAAGACAACATAAATCGCGAACCAAAACTTTTTTGGTCGTCAGCGAAAAAAAAAAGTCACATGCTCCCACAGAATATGCAATTCGAGGACCTATCTGCCTCCGATGAGAGATCTATCTGCCAACTATTCTCGACATATTTTAATCAAGTGTTTGAGCCTGACTCCGCGCCTTCACCCCTTGGTGTCGAAGCACCAAAGGGTATTTCCTGAAAAATTTCTTAAAAAATAGAAACTTGCTAAGGTCATACCTATCTTCGAGTCAGGTAATAAAAGCGATGTCGCGAATTACCGACCCATTTCCCTACTCAATTTGTTAGGTAAAATATTGTAGGCTATAATTACAAATGAACTATTTTTCATGACTGAAAATTACATTTCTCTACGCCAGCATGGTTTCTTCAAAAAAGATTAATCTTCACAAATTTGTCACCTTACATTCAAGATATTTTCGAACAAATGGAAAGAGGGTCATCAGTCTGTGCCGTGTACACCGACTTTTCGAAGGCCTTCGACAAGGTACATCACCCCACATTGTTGACTAGGCTTGGAAACTTCGGTGTTCAGGGTCACCTGCTTCAGCTTCTTTCCTCGTACATTAGTAATAGAAGTCAGTACGTGGCTATTAATAACTATGCTTCAAAATCCTATGGTATAACATCTGGAGTTCCCCAAGAATCCCATTTATGTCCTCTGCTCTTCAGCATAGTCCTCAGTGTCGCTGAAAAATGCTCAAAACACTGCAATATGTCCGTGTATGCTGATGACACCAAGATTTTCAAAAACATAAATGAAAACTCGGATATCGAGAAATTACAATCGGACATAAATAATTTTACCAAATACTGTGGCACATATCGGCTTTTCCTGAATATAAAAAATGTCACCAGATTACTTCCACTCGGGATCTAAACCCCACTCCGATTCAACTACAACTGAATGACGTCCCCATTAATGCAATGTCAGAGGTGACTGACTTGGGAGTGAGACTCGACGTCAAACTCTGTTTCGATTTTCAATTCGCTGGTCAGGGCAACACTCGAAGACTATAGAATTATATGGAATCCTGCGTATGAAAAATACGTATTGAATTAGTTTAGAAAAAGCTCGTCAATGTCATCAACTACAGGTTTCACTGGTACAGACATTACTTTTCGTACTAAAGTAACCTGAGTTTTTACAGGCTAGAGGCTGGAGTATTTCACCATGAGATGTAATTTCGTTGACATTTATCTAGTGTTCAAAATTTTCAATGATCGTATAGTGCCCATTTAACTGAACGTTTCTATTTCAGATGTAACCCCTATAACACACGATTTAAACAAACCTTTCGAATTCCCCACTTCACTAATAATTACTCATGCAATGCACCCCTCACACGCTATATTTTAACAATCAATGTCAGGATAAGCGACTCCTCCATTGATATCTTTCGAGCCCAAGCATCCTTTGAAAAAAATTGAAGGAACTTCTCGTATCAATGTATGTTGCTCTCCCTAGATGAAATGATGAAATTATTAAGCTTGCTTATGTTCTGCTTATGTTCTGCTTATGTTTGTAAGTACTGCATAAAGAATAAAAAATATTTTTTTTTCTTCTTTCTTTTCTTCTGATAACTGTATATGTAACATGTAATAATCCTCACACATATTAGTTATTTACCTTTGTTTAGTATTAGGTTTCTAGATCTGGGTACGCATAGTTGTATAATTTTTTGTAATATTGTGCCTCCTTGTTATTGGGCTTATGCCTGTTAGGGGGTCTGCACAAAAATAAATAAATAAAATAAATAAATGTATCCAAACAAAAATCAATATCGAAACCTATTTTTCCAACACATTCATTATCGTTATTGAGTTATCAATAATTCATTAATATACAGCATATCCAAACACAATATATTTTATATAAATTTAGTGAAAAAAGTTTTCAAATTGGAGTTACAATATGTTTTATTCCATTTTTGGGGTACCCCTAGAAACAAATTAGCTAATTTTCCCCGATATATTAATAAGTTTTTGTTGTTGAAATATCTTAGGCAATCAATAATCCAAATGGAGTGTTACTGAAAAACTGATCAATTTTTTAAAGATTTTGACAAAAAGTTGGTGGAGACAATTTCCAAATTTATTTTGAATACTTTTTCAATAAATATGGCACGATATTATTTTCTGTGGTAGTTTGTCTCATACATATGAGTTCTCAATTGACTGAAATAGAAAATCAACAACAATCTGAATAAAAATGCAAATTTTCACTTTCAGTTTTTTCTACTCAGTTAGGGTCCCTTCAAAATATCTATCAGATGAATTCAATGTTCAGCGTGGCTTTAGCCGGGGAAGTAGTTGTTTTCTGTTAGATATCATCAAAAACTAAATTAATATTTATCGTGGATTTTTCAATTCACAGAAAAACCTTTCGATTCAATATTCAATTAAGAATATTTCTCTTTTCAACATGAATACCCCCAAGTGGTTATCTTGAACGATGGAAGATAGTGACCAAAGTTAATCTTTGAGTCGGAGATAATTCCATCTCATTTTATAAACACCATTTTCATATTTTCAAACAAATCAATTTTTTTGGTAGTTTTAAGTGTTTTAGAGAGTGAAGTTTTTGTTTACTTATAGCATAAGTAAATGGGTAATGGAAGTGGAAAGATACTGAGTGTTCTATTAAAAATTGCCCTCATAGCTTTCATTACAATTTGAGTAGTTCTGAGAAGAAGAGATTCTTAGGATTATATAGGTATAAAGAATATATACTATTTATTCTCTCTCAAAAAGACATATTTAACCCAAACAAAACAAAAAAAAACAAGATAGTTCAATATAAAAAATGCACTTCAATAAAAAATTCGTCAATTTCGGGCTAAGTAACACATAAAATAATTTTGTACCATTTTTGGGGTCGATTTATTAAAGGAATATTCAAAATAAATGTTGGAAATTGCGTCCATCAACTTATTGTCAGAATCTTTTTTGGGGGAGTATCAAAAATTTACCAGATTGTCAGTAACATTCCATCTGAATAATTGATTGCCTAAGATGATTCAACAACATAAATTAATTAATATATAGGGGCACATTAGCTATTTTGTCCTTCTAGAACTGATAACTCTAGGGGGACAAAGGAAATGGAATGAAACATATTGACTCCAATTTTAAGACTTTGTTTACTACATTTGTATAACAAATATTGTGTTTGGATATGCTATATACCAATGAATAATTGATAACTTAGTAACGATAATAATTTTGTTGGAAAAATTAGTTTGGATATTGACTTTAGTTTTTTCATATTTATGGTTGTTATTTCAAGAAACTTTATGAAAATACTCATGAAATACATATTGAAAACAATTTTATGAAGAAATAGTTCTCCTTCAGAAAATACTTTGAAAGAAAGGTATATCTTTACTTTTGAATGACCATAATGGCAAGTATTGTAATCAATTTTTTTTTTTTTTGAAAAATGATTGTTTACCAGAGTGACTGAAAAATAAGATAAATGAAAGATCTAAATGTGTCCATCATCCTAATTATTCCATTTATCCAATAGAAATTCCAAAAAGTAGGACTAATTCATATAAATTTAACCATAATTTAATATCAAAATTAATTTTTGGATGAAGAATAGAAGCTTGTAATAAAATGAAGTCATGACCTTAAGAAGGTTGTTCATTATTTTCTGAGAATTTCAAGTTTATGTTTATGTGTAACTCTGTGAATTCGTTTGCTCATATATTATTTGAGTTATGTTTTGAAAATTCATATTAAGAATTAAATCAACATGACTATAAAGATGAATAGTTATTTGAATGATTACCTAAATGGAAATTAATAAATGTTCACTGCCATTTTGTTTTCTCTTTCATGTTGAATGTAAACCCAAACATCTCTGAAGAAGAAGTAACCACCTGTGAAGAAATCACGACCACAATCAAGGAGCGAAAGGTCAACGCCTAAGAAACTTACCCGAAGAACCTTTGTACTAGTGATACAAGTATAGTGAGATGTATCAAAGTAGAGCAGCACGATGTGATTGAATATTCCAAACCCATTCTCTAAGGCACATACAGGGTGTTTCATAATTGAATGCTGATCCGAAAGGGCGATAATCCTTGGATAATTTTGAGAAAAATTCTTCATATGAACATAGGTCCGCAACCGCTTTATTTCTGAGATGTTGAAATTTAACAAAAAAATCAGTTCTTCCCCAATATCTCTGAAACCGCTTTGGCTTTTTTTTGAATTTTGGTACATGCAAAGTACGCATAAAAATACATTTTTTCCATGATAAAGGATTTCTTGATTTTTATCAGTGGTGTCCCTGTTAACATGCCCTGTCATATTTTTGATCAAAATAATAATACGCCACTATCTTTTTTCCAAATAAATATTATTTTTGTAATTGTCCCCTTTCTTCTCATAAAAATTCGATTTTTTCTCTCAGTCCTAATTTCACAATTGTGGTAACCAAAGGATCTAGGCAAGATTTTTATATTTGTATGGTAACTATTATTTGTAATGAGTACCTACGCATAAAGATTCCTTTTTTTATTTTTAAAAACATAACTAATATGAAAAAAATACCAAAATCCAATTAATTGTTCAAAATGTCCACCTCCTGCAAGTGTGCACGTTTCAGCCCTCCTTGTCATTGACTCGTGTACTCTTTGGAAAATTCCTGGAGTATTCCTTATTGCTTCACAGGAAACTATTACGCGGTTTCGCAATTCTTCCTCAGTTAGAATCGGTTGACTGTACACCAAAGTCTTAAGATGTCCCCAAAGAAAATAATCAAGACTGTTTAAGTCTGGGGATCTAGCTGGCCATGACTCTGTTCCCCTACGACCCATCTAGTGATTATGAAAGTTTTGGTTTGAATATTCGCGTGCCAGAGCACTAAAATGAGCAGGTGCGATTTCGCATTGAAATAGGAACATCTTTCAACAGAATTGGCAGATTATCTTCAAGAAATCGGCGATAATTATGTCCATTCAATCTGCGTGGTAAAAAAACGTTCAATTAGGTAATCTCCAAAAATTCCAGCCCAGAAATTTGATGAGAACTGCTCCTGGTGATGAGATTCCACGATGGCATGCGGATTTTCCTCGGCCCAAAAATGATTAATATGAAAATTTCTGATCCTGTTTTTAGTAAAACTAGCTTCGTCCGTGAATAAAATTTTCCTGTCAAATAAAGGATTTTTTGTAACTTTTTGGAGGAACCATTGGCAGAAATTCACTCGTAATGGAATGTCTCGAGGAAGTAGAGCCTAAACCCGCTGAATGTGATAGGGATATAATAAATAATCATAAAGAATCCCCCATACTAGAATATGGGCGATATTCAAATTATTGGCAACTTGCCTCTTACTTTTTTCAGGATTTTCGTCAACTGAATTTGAAACAGCTACCTCAATTGCTGGAGTTCTTGCAGTCCGATGTGCACCTTTCAAGTGATGATTTGGCTCAAAACTTCCTTTTTCACATAACCTTCTGTGGGTGCTTGAAATCGTTCGAGCATGAGGAACCTTTTATTTGGGAAGCGCTTTTGATACAGTCGCCTGGCTTCATATGCGTTCCCGTCACGTCAGAAAGCCCATACAAGTAATGCATGTCTGCTCATTCGGTATTTGTAAAATTTACCATGTTTTTTTTTAATAAACAAGTTTTCATAACGTAAATAATACCACGTAACTAGCTAAAGAAGTGTCAAAATTGTTTATATTGAAAACAACAAAATGTGTTCTTAGCATACTAGATGTTTCTAGCCCACAAGATAATCCTACTACTCTTCAACGGCTGATTTCGCATAGGAACAAGCAAATGAATGCATTTTTCTTTTCTAACTCAATAACCGTTCGTCGGACGAAAAAAAGGCTGGAGACCATTGTTATGAGAAGATAAAGGACAATTACAAGAATAGTCTTTATTTGGAAAAAAGACAGTAGCGTATCGTTATTTCGACCAAAAATATGGCAGGGCATGTTAACAGGGACGGCCCTGATGAAAATTAAGAAATCCTTTGTCATGGAAAAATATATTTTTATGCGTACCAAAATTGAAAAAAAAAGCCAAAGCGGTTTCAGAGATATTGGGAAAGAACTTTTTTGTTAAATTTCAACATCCTGTATCTCAGGTTGCGGACCTATGTCCGCAAGCAGCCCAGGAAAAAGCATCCATCGAAAAATTGCTACAATTGTCATAACAATGCTGAATCAAATAAATCAAATAGATTCAGCAAACATGTTCATCGATATCAATCCCATAGTCAAAACGGGGTTCTGTCCAGAAAACAGCATCCAACGGAAAACCTACTTGAGAGCCCGTTGTGAATCCGATTTGCTAGCCATGGAAGAAGAAAATGCCAATTATGAGACCATCCTCACAAAACCAATTTTAGCGATCTGAAACGATGCCTATATTTGTGGGGAAATCTGAAAACAGCATCCAGGGATAATCAGCAAGAAGTAAATGCAACTATCACCAGTGAGACCGACAGCGATACAGAACGTGTTTCCGAATCCAGTACCAGGGTGGCCCAAAGCGAGAAGCAGGTGCCTGGATTTGACATGTAAAATGAGCAGTCTTTTTGTTTAGCTTTCAGATAAAAAAAACTTGGATTGTGTTTAGTTTCGAGTCACTTTTTCAGTTATTTTTGTGTAAAACTATTCATCTTCAACTACATGACTTTCAATAAAAATTCACGATGGGGACCATCGTTCAGAAGGGAGGAGCATGTGTCAGGAATATGCCCTCCAAAGATGATCGATCCATATCCTCCTGATCAGGGTTAGCACGCTCATATGTTTATCCTCACGATGCCATCACCGCCAATTTTGTTTGAATGTGATTCAACCTCGAATTGTTTGGGATTGGATCACATCGGACAATGTGTGTTAGATATAAAAGAGTGTTGCTGGCACTAACGGGGGATACAATTTAAAAACAAGTTAAAAGTAGAAAATTCATAAGAATGTAGTCTCAACTACTGGCAGCGTTGTATAGTTCTAGATGTAAGTATAGTGATTGTTGTTTATATTTATTGTTATTGAATGTTGTGGTTTGTTTTTGGATTCTGAGTTCATAATCTGGTTATCACAAAAGTTATCCTGAGCTACCAACCTCTTTCAATGTGCCTTAGGCAATATAGTTATGATATATTACACACAAAAAATTATTATGTATTTCCATAAGAGAAATAATCATCAGGGTGTTGAAACACTTATAGATGAGCTGAGGAGAAAATTTTGGATACCCCGAATTCGCACATCAGTGAAAGAAGTTAACAAACAATGCATGTATTACCGGAAACAATCTGCACCTCAACTTCAACCAAAGATGGGCCTTTTACCTCAAGAAAGATTGCTGATGAGTCAAAAACCATTTTCAGCAACTGGAAATGATTAGTTAAGAAGAAAGAAAAGAGAGTTAAGAGAAAAAAGAGATGTTATCCAACATACCGAAGATTATTCATATAGTATGGAAAAAGAGTGACTATATATGTATATCAAGGTGATAAGTGTTATGTATTTACTAAATAAAAAACAGGACTAATTGTCTCACCAACTAGTGATGGGACATTGCCAACTTATAATACTCACAAATGACATTCTCCACAATAAGGACACATTTTCACAAAATCTTGTTTGTTTTAGATGAAATTAAAAAAAAGTTTCTGTTGGTTTTATTTCAATTCGAACATTCACAAATAGTGTGTAACGTTTTTTCAAAATAATTCATAATAATAACTCCAGATGACTTCAATAAGCTGTCTAGAAACTACGGATTTTTTTTTGCAAGCAAATTATAACATCCTTTGTCTCTTTCGAAGTGAGTTTTTGCAAATGATATTGTCTTTAGTTTTGAATTCATTTGAAATGAATATCACTACACAACACCTGGAAATGAATACAAAATGGAAGTATTTTAAGAAAAACTCATCACAAGTGTATAACCTCTAAGAAAACAGACAAACAATGTACTTATGTCTGTTTTGAATTTTTGCCACTCTGGCGCTGGCATCTAATTTTGAATTCCCAATCAGCTGCAATTCTTGCGCCTGTCGTGCAAATATATTTTGCACCATTTCACCATTTCCACCAACACAATTGTGCGAACAACTTTTGCAATCACTCAATTATTTCAAAAATCCATCCAAATTAGCAGATTCTAATTCTAATAAGATAGGTGTTCTTTAGTCGCTTTTCACTAACAAAAAATATTTCAAAATTTAACATTATTTTCAGCAATACTAACGAGATAATTAGTTTTATATGAATAAAGGAGTATTCAAAAGAAAACACCCAATGATTGAAATATTCCAAGATAACTGTCAATTGCTAATCAGTAAATTCATCTGAAGTATTGTTTAATGTCATGATGTAATGAAATTCTGTAAATAATCAACATCTGAAAATTCCAGTTTCACTTCCACATTTCGAGTCCAAGGTTAAATTCAGTTTTTTAATTTTCACGTTACATTTGTCCATGAACGTCCAGTCACGAGTTATATTACAGACTAGTTGTCCTGTTCAGAAATTTCTGTTTATTCTATGTAGATTAGGGAAATAATTATAAATGCAAATACCTGTTTAATAACAAAAATACATTAGATCAGTTCACTTAACAATGAGTGTGCATTCACGAAGGTTGTTATCCATACTATAAGGAATTATTGAAGGTAAGTGGTGTTTTTTTCATTTTTCTCTCTATCGAAAGTATTGTTTATTTTTCATATAACACTCATTGCGTATATATTGTTTTTCGAATGAATCAATGAAATAAGGGCTCTGTTTGTAGGTAACCATATTTTTCACCTTGGGCTTTGTACCATTCATTCATTAGTTCAGAAATTTCAATAAGGTTATTTAATGTTCCGCTTTCTCTCCCAAACTTATTCGAGATAAATTTTATCACACCAAGTATTTTTCAATAACGGAACATCAACGAACTCTTTAGGACTATGAAAATTAATCGAACATCAATAACTGAAGAGTTTCGTTATGGTACAGTATGTAGGGATTTGTGCTCTACAAAAGGTGGGGTAGAAATGATTTTGATATTTAGTTCCAGGCCCCGATGAAAAATCCAATTTTTCGACCTTGGGGGGACGGTCGGCGTCGTCCACCATCTTGGATTAAATGTACAAAAAATTTGTTTATTCCCAAAAAACGTGTGCGGTCGGGGAACCCCTGTCAGGAAGTTTCTTTACACGGCTTGCGGAAGGTGTTGACTGGTAGAAATCGTCACGTAATACCAAGCAATACTATTCCTACATATCCTTTCCTGTCCTACGCTACAGTAAAAGGTATTTTATTCCTGATAATACTATTCGTCTCTTCGAAAGTGTGGAGAACATAGATTTTCTGTCGAAAATGTATTTTCTGCTGTCCTTTAATCATCCTCCATATCACTCCCCATATTTTGATGTGTTGGACATGTTTTCTGCATTATTTTCTCACTTTGAAAATGTTTGGATTTTTCTTCACTTTCGGAAAGTGTGGTGAACAAAATTTTTCTTCTGGACAGAGGTTTGTTAGCGTATTTTCCTCACACCTTGCCCCCCTTTCCATTCCCCACATTTTGATGGGTTACACTCACCACTGCCTTTTCGTTTTCCGTTTCAATTAGTGTTTTAGAACTTCAGTTTCAGTTTTTTCATAATTTGCGCTAACCTCAGCTCGGACGGTCTTTTCGGCCTCGGACCTGGTGCATGGTTTTCCAGTGTCTTTATTAGGTTTAATATTACTCTTCTTCACACTTTCCCTATGTTTAGATGTTTTTTGAGTTTTTCGGCTTCACTTGATGGAAAATCGCATCTTTTTCGGGGTCCTTCGGCTTCTAGTACCGAACAGCTGGCGTTTTCGCTGTTTTCCGATGTGAGTTTTGCCAACACACTGTTTTTATCAATTTCGGTGATTTGGTTTGGTGAAATAATGTCTTTTTCACGGTTTTTGTCACTGGGTGATCCATTGTGGCTTTTTGTTTTCAATGTATCCACGCTTTTGTTGCAATCTGCACCACCATCGCTGGATTCTTCCATTGGGGGGTCATTTATTCAACTTTTCCAGCAATTCAGCTTGGGTGTTTGTGTCCTTTCCTTTTTATAAGTGAAATTTTTTCACTTTCGTGGGTTTTAGAATCCTAACCTCACTTTTTCACTCTGGCGAACCAATACGGTCGAAATACCCGTACTTGGTGGTTATTAGTGGTCACAATGACATGCAATTTTTGTGGGTTTTGGAATCCTAACCTCACTTTTTCACTCTGGCGAACCAATGCTGTCGAAATTTTGTACTCGGCGGTTTCAAGGGTCACAATGGCATGCAATTTTCGGGTTTTGACCCAACCTAACCTCACTTTTCCACTCTGGCGAACCAATACGGTCGAAATTCCCGTACTCGGCGGTTATTGAGGGTCACAATGGCATGCAGTTTTCCCATGTCCGTATATCGTGTTAGAAACACCATTTTCACTCTCTTTAGGCATTTTGATCACTTTCAGCACCACTGTTTTATTGTTTTTGAGTTAACGAAGGAGTTCATAATTAATTTTTTCAACACTTTGAGGTTTATACGGCACTTTGAACTACTGAATTTCACGAAATTCGCGGAGCACATTGAAGCTCTACCAACTACAAAATGACACAATTGAATTATTCATTGCCCTACTTGAGAAACTGAGGGTTTCTAACATGCTGAAAGAGGTATATTTCAATTCAAATATCAAATCACTGTTTGTCGTGAGTTCAAAATCCCTTATTCCATCAATTTTGCATTTCCTATTTCTCTATATAGGAACTGAATGCATTGACATTCAATTCTGACAAGACCAAGTGTAGTTGTCACACATATAGAAAGAGACAGAGAAAGAGAGAGAGAAAGTCGCATGGAGGGGGCATAACGCCTTTTTCTGAGGTTACATTTTCTACCAGTCAACACCTAACGCAAGCCACGTAAAGGAACTTCGTTCCAATAATTCCTCAACGGTTTATCCTACGACGAAAACTTTCAATTCGAAGACTATTGAATTCCCTACATTTTTTGTAAGAACGTGAATATTCTCCTAAAACATTATCCTCGTTTTACTCATTTCAAGAAATCATTTGTAACTATTCATTTTATAATTATAATTTTGTAAATTAAATACCACCACGAGGCAGAGTAAACGGCACGTTTTTTTTAGTTGTGGTATCCTCCGGTAGGCCAAATCCACATATGTTTTTTTTCGCAATTGAGTACGTCTTGTATTCCGTAATTTATGTCCCAGAGTACGTTTCCATTATTTCGTTTTTTTATGGTACCGGGGCGATTGATGTTGATGCCTTCATAATCGTCTTCGTTGTCAGTCATTTTCCGCACCAAAAATCTGAGCTTCCATCCATTTCATTCCCTCATCTTCGCCAACGCTCTCGATGATTACCTCTGGTGCACTCTTGATTATTCACCATATCACAGAATTCGCATAGAACAGAGCACCTCAACCCACCTTTCCTTCAGTCACATGCTCCACGGCATCCCTTTCGGCAATTACATGGAATTACATTTATTAAGGTATCTGGGGCAGGTTTATCTGACATTTTTACTGAAGTGAGCCCATTGGTACCAAGTTTCCCGTCCCGTTGGCTTGATTTTTTTGGATTCCACACCATTTTTGTACCTGGCCCTTCTTTGGTGGTGAAGAAACTGAGTTGAATCTGCTTTTTATTGAGGATTTTGCGAAACGTTGGTAGCGGACTTCTTCCAAGGTTTCTTCTTCTATGTTGCCACCATACAAAGGAACGAGAAGGCAGGCCCCAGCGTCTGCAATGTCTTCTGGTCTGTCATTCTGGTCTTTGAAGATGCCAATCCCTTGTTTTTTTTTGGCAAGTGAAAAAAGTTGTTTTCTTTGTTTAAAGAGGGATGATGTCGTGTCACATCCGGTAACCGCAAGTGAAAATAGGATGTTAGGCTGCTTTTCTCACTTTCAAACTATTCGCGGTATAGCTGTTTTGCCTCTCCCCGGTTTGCGAAAGTAAATGTTACTTTTGGATGATCCTGATGCTGTCAGCAGAACTGAAAGATCGACGTCTTCGCCAAAGATAGAAACAGTGTGATTAATTCTTTGAAGTAATTTAATGACATTCGTTGATTATTTAGCGCCGACTCAAAATTAGTTATTTACATTAGTTTTGGAGCTCAGTTATTAAGACTAAAAAGGTTCATTCAATTTTCCGCTTGTCCGATTCATTTCTCGTCAGCTTAATTTTTTGTTCAAAAGTTTCAATTTTTAAATTTCTTGTTGCTAAAATCTACTAATTACTACCTACTTGATTTTTGATTACTTACTTACCTACCTTACTTTAACTATCAACTGTAATATAATATAACTACCTACTAACCTTTAGATGTTATATAATATAAATACTTATAAAACAATAATATTTTTATACCTGCAAAAAATGGTGCATGAATGAAAAATAATATTTGGAAGAATCCAAGAAGAAGAAAAAAAGTTAGAAGCGAATAATAAGCCCAAACACGAGGTAGCAGCTATGAACTGTTGAGGAGTTCCTTCGACTGTCTTTCCTCTCCATCATTAGATTCATTCCAGGTCTCCATTATGTTGTAGTATCATCAGAACTATATATGTGTGCCAAGTTCAACACAATTGATTCACAGGTGAAAAATACATCATCCCTTATTTTTCCACCCTTGGGGATAATTTTTTTCTCAATATCAAATGGGACCAACTTTGTGGTATACCCTATTCAATAAAAAAAGAATCATCAAAATCGGACTACTCTGTAAAAAGTTAGGCCGGGATATACATAAAAAAAGGCGTCGACTAGAGACCCACCTCCCCCTTTTTTCGTTGGTTAATAAAACAGTTAACCTTCGAACGACCATGGGAAAAAGTAATCATAGCGAAATATAATTCGAGATTTCAATAGATATCGATCGATACCACCTATAAAGCCTAAAAACGCAGAACTCGTATAATTATATACAGATTCGGAAACAAAATATCGGACTATAGGATAACAATGGGTTTTGTCAGGCTAGGCAATATTTTAATTACATATCCTGCTATGTGAGTGGACACATTTTGGCAATATTCATCCAGTTCTATTAGTCTAGATTTTACATCATAATTATGCTTTTCCAATATATTGAAATATTTGTCAATTCTTCGATGATTTTTTTCTAACATCACTTAGGTCTATGTTATCAAGTAGAAGGTTGTTTCTACCAGCATATCTACTTGAAATGGTTCAAACGGAAGTGGAATCTTAAACCCTACAATATCCACCACGTCCTGAAACATCTGTATGAATATAAGTTTTTTATAAGATCTCACAAACTGTAAGCAGGGTGGATTAATATTCCATCCCTATCTTGACCTAAAATGAAATTATGGTTGAATACAAAAATAATAGTTTAAAAAAACTAAAAAACACGCTTTTATAGAAAAACAGACTAAAAAAATAGAAAATAAGAAAAAAATGTATTTTATTTAAAAAAAAGCGTGGGGTGCATGGTATCAATATTTATATAGTACATTACACACCTAGGGCAGTGAAGTAAGAAATGTCTCAGATCACAGGTAATTGTTGGCAGAGGCGATACCATGCACCCCACGCTTTTTTTTCAAATAAAATATTTTTTTTTCTTATTTTTAATTTTTTTAGTCTGGTTTTCTATAAAAGCGTTTTTTTTGTTTTTTTAAACTATTATTTATTTTCAACTTTTTAGTTTATTTTTCTATTAACGCGTGTTTTCAGTTTTTCAAACTATTATTATTATTATTCAATTTTTTCAACTAGTATTCTCCAATATTGATTAGAATCGGACCATAATCACAAAACTCGCGGCCATTTTGGAGCCGCCATCTTGAATCCTTCAATTTTGACACAATAATCATAATCTTCGACCCCAAAAACCCCCACATACCAATTTTGAATGGAATCAGACCATAATCACAAAACGCGTCCACCATTTTGGAGCCGCCATCTTGAATTTTTCAATTTTGACAAAAGAATCATAATCTCCGACCACGAAAACCTCCAGATACTAATTTTGAAGCAAATCGGACCATAATCACAAAACTCGTCCGCCGTATTGGAGCCGCCATTTTGTTTTTTTTCACACAAAAATTTATTAATGCATTGTCACCGGAATTATGTACACCTGCCAAATTTCAAATCATTCGGACGCCTGGAAGTGGGTCAAAATCGCGCCCAAAGGAGTCGGTTACAAACAAACATACAACTGAAGCTAATATAAAGCGTGTAAAAAGAATGCAATACCTTATTGAACAAAAAAATAGTTCAATGTGATCTTGGCTCGACTTATATATTAACAGGTAATCTATTCTCCTTGTTTTGATATATTTATCAAATCTTTATAATAAAAATGAATCTCGATTCTTCGTAAGCGCAAAACGTGAGAACGGCTGGACCGATTTGGCAATTTTTTTTTAATGTTCATAATTGCCCGAGGATGGATGATACGAAAAAAAATAGGAAAGTTGTCCGGAAATTACAAAATTTAAATAATAAATTTGGTGAAGAAAAAGACTATCGAGTCATAGCTCGGCGATTACACTGTCGCCTACCAAGCAGAAGGTCACAAGAACGAATATCGGACAGGGTGACATTTTTATTTTATTTTATTTTATAAAAACAACGGACGGCTGGACCGATTTGGCTACTTGTTTTTCCGAATGTTCGTAATACTCCGAATAAGGTTTTTAGGGAAAGAAAGGATTTTTTGAAAAATTATTGGAAATTTATTTGTCCTGGAACTGGTTTCAGGAATTTATATTCAAACACGAAACATTTTTGTTGTTTGTGATAGTCCGAATAATGTTTCAGGAAATTGGAACAATTATTGGATTCGGGAAAAATTTAAAGTGCTTTTTTTGAGGGATTTTTGTATATATATATATATAAAAGGATAATTGGAGGGGAAAAACAAATTTTATCTCTCTCTTGAGCTTGCAGTCTGTTCAAAAGGCCAGTGTAATACTCTTTGTTTGTTTGTCAAACTTTCAAAATAGTTTTATTGCTTTATCAAGACATCATAAAATTCTAATTGTTGATTTCAGAAGGAAAATTTCGAAAAAAATAAAAACTTAGCAACGTGAGAATGTTACATAAAATACAGCAGAATACACATAATATTAAAACATACATAAGAAAGCTTGACAAATAAAAAAGAGTATTATTACATTGACCTTTTGAACTAACTGCAACCTTTTGTGAATACGCTTCCTGTCAAGATACTACCTATTTCTTTGATATATATATATATATATATATATATATATATATATCTATATATTTTGGGTTAATGGGCTCTTGAATCTTGATATATATCACCACAAAGATTATAGGTGTCACCTCCATAATTTGGTGCATTTCATATATATATATTTATATATATATATATATATATATATATATATATATTTAGATGAATATAAAACGGGATAACGGGGATAACAGGAAAACGGGACAACGGGATAACAGGAAATTGGGATAACGAGAAAACGGGATAACTGAAAAACGGTATAACGGGAATAATGGGAAAATGAGATAACGGGAAAACGGGATAACAGGAAAACGGGAATACAGGAAAACGGAATAACGAGATAACGAGAAAACGGGATAACGTGATAAGCGGATAACGGGAAGCGAGCAGAGTCAAAAGCATAATCTAGATGGAACAACACAAAGAAAAACATAGGGAAAACAATCTCCGCGGCGAGTTTTAGGGAATATAGAAATTTGGACAGGACAACATCTGTCGGATCAACTAATATTCCAATAATAGAATCAATTGTGATAGCAAACCCCAGGAATGGAGTTTTTCTTTTTGTCTTAGAAAAGTACCTTGTACAGTTTATTTATTCAAAATATAGTCTGATGTATCTTCCAGAAAGGTTCGCCATTCTCTCTCATTGGCAATTTTTAAGCCTTTTACCCAATTTGGAATTCAATACATCGAATAATGTATCTATTGTTTTGATGAATTTGACAATTGCCTCTGATACATGAAACTCGGGATGTCTGAAATCTTTAGAGATAAAATAAATTGCTTCGCCTAGACATAGAGTTTGGGCAGCAATATTCACCTGAAAATATAGAAACACATTACATAATTTGAATCAATATATACTTGTAAAAAAATAACCTCATTTCCTGTTTTTGCCAATGGATATGATTTTTTTCTAGTTTATTCGCTAATAATAGAGTGTCAGCATCCTGTATTTCATGCAATTTTTTCATGTAGTCCCACTGGATCAAATTATTCTCGGTATCAATGAAAATTACTTTGACACTCAAAGCATTCCAGATCAATTTCAATAGGTAGCACACATCAAAAATAGCGAAAACCTTTTCTCCTTTCGAAGGTGGATGGTCGAAGTAAATTTTCAAGTTGTTAACATTTCTAAAATCACCACATCCCAATTTCTTGAACATGGTAAAATATGCTGAGGGGCCATCACAAGTCACTGATGTTACATGGATCTTAATTTCAGCTACTCTGATCAAAGCTTCCCTCACAATATTTGTTTTGTCGCTAAATCTCAGCGCATTGAATACATTCACTTGTATCCCTTTGCCACCAACATTCCATTATATATTAATACTCTAGTTAACATGTGCCTTTCAGCTCAAAATTTTTTATTCGCCTCGGGAAATTATGATCGAGTTGTCATTCGATTCGTCATCGCATCTAGAAACTTTTTGAAAAATTTGGAGTGGCGCTTGCAAAAATTACGAAAGTTATAAACAATTTAGTGAAAAAAAATAGGGGGTTTGGTTTTTTGCAAATATCTTGAAAAGTATTTACAATTTTTGAAATTTGAAAAAAGATCCAAAAAGAAGAAGAAATTTCCTAAAAAAGTTCCATCTCTCAGAACTCTAGGACCAATATTTATAATTTTTCTAGAGGGTTGAAAATACGGCCGAAAACGGGAACTCTCGCTTGCGTAAGCTCCGCCCACTTCGGACCATTAATAAATAAATATTATTTAAACTTATTAAATATGAAAATTAAGAACTTAAAAAATTCAGGCACCTACAGAATAGATCAATGAACAAGAATTCGCCGATCAAAAATTTTTATCGCGATTTTTCAATTAGTTATCCATTAATTAATTAACAATTTTTTGTAGCACGAACATCAACATTGAAAGATAGAAAATTGTTAATTTTCACATTGTTATTAACAATTTACCTGAGTTAAAAATTATCAACCTCGATTAAACATTAAAAAAAATATAATTTTTATAATATTGCTATTGGTCCGTATTCTCATGATCCTATGCTACTCAAAAATGATTTTTAATAATTTTTATCCCATATTGTTTAAAAAATTGTTATAAACAAATGCGTTGTTTATGAGATAATCAAAAAATTTTTTTTGTTAACATAATCTTTCATAAAATTATGATTTGAAAGTGAAATCGTTTCTTAAATATTTTTTTTCCTCTTATGAAAGTTAGGAATTTTTTTTTCAAATCATTATTCATCTTGCTCTTTGATGTCTGGATTTTTTTTAATTTTTATTCAAATTTTAGTTGTTTATGCAATAAACAATTTGTTATAAACAATTGTTTTTTTTTGCTCTAAAAAATACAACAAAAACAGCCCAGTATCAGTTTTTATAAAAAAAATGATTTTTCGATTTTTTATTCAATTTAAAGAATTCTCGTATATTCAAACTTACCTGTCGCGCCTGCTTTTCTTTATTTATTATTCATATTACTTATAAACTATTGCAGATACAACAAATTCATCTGAACTTTTTTTTTTCTAAATTAGCTACTCAACCAATTCATAACCAAACTAAAGCTCTAACTTAATTATTTATATAATTTTTTTGCAATTATTTAGAAAAATTAAAGGAAAAAAAATGTTTTTGCTTTTAATATCTTCTTCTGCATTAGTTAATGAACAAATTGAGCTCCTAGCTGAGGCTGTAACCTTAAAATTTATAAACATCTATTGATAAGAATGCAAAATTTTTTGGGATTTTTTGTTCAATTAAAATATAAATTTCTTCATAAATGTTATATGCCCTTTGGCTTAAATATTATGAAGAGTTATAAATAACATCCATTCATGAACAAACAAAGTTCATTTCCATACTAATTGTTAGAAATTTCAGTCATTGTTATCGAAATCTTTGATGTCACAATTTGTCTAGATGTAATTAAGAACAATGACCGAGTATTTTTGGATAATTATTGAATCCTAGTTAATTAAGTTAGAGCTTCAGTTTGGTTATAAATTGGTTGAGTAGCTAATTTAGAAAAAAAAAGTCTAGATGAATTTGTTGTATCTGCAATAGTTTATGAGTAATATTAATAATAAATAAAGAAAAGCAGGCGCGAAAGGTGAGTTTGAATATACCAGAATACTTAAAATATTAAATAAAAAATCGAAAAATCAATTTTTCTCCGAAAACTGATACTGTTGTATTTTTTAGAGCAAAACAAAATATAAATAAAAAATTCAATTGTTTATAACAAATTGTTTATTGCATAAACAATTGAAATTTGAATAAAAATAAAAAAAAATCAGACATCAAAGAGCAAGATGAATAATGATTCGAAAAAAAAATGGTCCCTCAATTTCCATAACAAGTGGTAAAAAAAAATAGTTGACAAACAAATGCGTTTTTAAGCAATAAAAAATTTTTTTAAGAAACGATTTTTTTTTCAAATTATAATTTTCAAAAATTTTTGATTATCTTATAAACAACGCATTTGTTTATAACAATTTTTAAGCAATATGGGATAAAAATTATTAAAAATCATTTTTGATAGTTATGATCCTAAAAAAGGACCAATACAATATTATGAAAATAATATTTTTTTCAATGTTTAATCGAGGTTGATAATTTTTAACTTAGGTAAATTGTTAATAACAATGTGAAAATTAACAATTTTTTTATTTTTCCAACGGGTATCTATTCTATAGCCTTTGTAAAATAGCTCCATGAAAGGAAAAAATTCCCAGATTTATAGTTTAACAATTATCGCACTTTCAATGTTGATGTTCGTGCTACAAAAAATTGTTGATTAATTAATGGATAAGTAATTGAAAAATCGCGATAAAAATTTTTTATCGGCGGATTATTGTTCATTGATCTATTCTGTGGGTGCCTAAATCTTTTAAGTTCCTAATTTTCATATTTAATAAGTTTAAATAATATTTATTTATTAAAGGTCCGAAGTGGGCGGAGCTTACGCAAGCGAGAGTTCCCGTTTTCGGCCGTATTTTCAACCCTCTAGAAAAATTATAAATATTGGTCCTAGAGTTCCGAAAGATGGAACTTTTTTTCAGCAAATTTCTTCTTCTTTTTGGATCTTTTTTCTAATTTCGAAAATTTTGAATAATTTTCGAGATATTCGCAAAAAACCAAACCCTTTTTTTTTACTAAATTGTTTATAACTTGTAATTTTTGCAAGCGCCACTCCAAATTTTTCAATAAGTTTCTAGATGCGATGACGAATCGAATGACACCTCGATCATGATTTTCCGAGGTCAATAAAATATTTTGACCTAAAAGGCACATGTTGACTAGACTATAACTAGATATAACAGCACATAACTCAACATTTTAAAAAGTCACTCATACCTCTTGGCTTCTCACCCCATCATATGTGATTGGCAACTTCCAGGATGAATTCAATGAGAGAACCATTAGCACCAGTGCTTCAAGAGCTTGTTGAATCTCATAACCATCCACACCTCGTCCAATATCTAAATAACAAGTAGATGAAGTCAGCATACTTTACAGCACTGTTAACACAACACAATGATCAAAAACATTTGTAAAAACACAGAGTTTTCATCCCCTATGGGGTTGAAGGTTATCCAGCAGTAACCAAACAAACAGCGGAATTTGTGTTGTCTTGAAGGAAAAAGAAAATGAGTTACAGTACTACATATTTCGAATGAGCTAGGATACTCAGCAGCAAGGACTGCTCACTTCGCACTCATAGTCACATTTGAGGTATGGTATCGCATTTTGGGGAGGATGTAGCCAATACCTACTACAAAATGTATTCGTTCCACAAAAAAGAGCTCTGAGATATATTTGTAAAGCCAAACCAAGAGATTCGTGTCGAGAGCTGTTCATAGAGCACAGAATCTTAACAGTTATGTCCCTTTACATTCTAAAATCAGTCAGCCTGATACACAAGAACAAAAATCTTCTTGAAATAACTGATTCGCAATACAAAACGACAACATAACAGCATTAGACTACCAAGACCTACCAACACAATGGTAAAAGATTCCATTATCTACAATGGCGTCAAAATTTACAATCACCTGCCTCCTAGCACAAGGAATATAACTTGCTTTAGACGGTTTAGGAAGGACATTAGAAGAAAATTGATACAGCAGCCATTTTATGACCTTAATGCCTACTTTACCACCACATTCTAGCTTCTTCTATTGTCTATTTTACATGTTATCAGACAACTATTTCAATCCTCATAACTCTCATATATATTTTATTTTATTTTACATGCTTAGCCTCAACTTTTATATTTATTTTGATTGTATTTGTATATTACTTATTTCATTCATACTCTACAAAACCATATGTATGTGTTGTTACAAATTCATGATATTTTAATTATTTACAATGTAACATTATCAACAGAATCTTCGGTTTATTTTATAGTCTTACCGTTGTATCGTGTATTTTCGGATTGTGTTGTGTGCGTCTATCATATTTTAAATTTTTTCACAGACACTTTTATTTATACATTTTTATTATACTATTTGTATTCATTGTTACTAAGCTTTGTCCACGAGAACTTTTTCTTCTGACAATAAAGTAGGGGAGGGTGGGCCACCATGAGACGGAAAAAGTTTCATATAAATATTTCGGTTATTGTTTTGCAAATATGAAATTTATATATGCAGGGTGGATGAATAGAATCAAACAAGTCCTGAAAATATTTGAAAGTAATAAAAATCGATACGATACGACAAACTATTCAATTTTTATATTTTTGTCCTTTGTCTCATAGTGGCCCCAATCGTGGGTCACCATGAGACAGAAATAAAACTATTGAAAAAAGTTACTTATTCAAAAAAATATTTATTTAACGTACGGCAAAATAAGTCATACATTATAAAATAACTCAAAATAAAAAGAATTTAGCACATGTCCAGTTGGCTAATAGTATATTAAAGTATAAGTGGATAAAAAGGGCTTTAAAACACGCGCGATTTTTCGAGCACGACGGCGCAGCCGGAGTGCTCGAAATAGAGCAAGTGTTTTTAAGACCAGTTATCCACGAATACTTTACGTTATTTTTTTTTATTGGTGCACTTTGAAATCATATATACTGGTATTATTACTACAAATAATAGAAATAAGAACTAATAATGCAAGAAGGTTGAATTCGTGATGTGACATCAGTATACCTTTCGTTGTCATGGAAATGAGAAAAACATTCATTTGCAATTTGTTACCAAAGATCAATATTTGTTGTCACCAGAGCTCAAAAATGAATTATTCTAATATCGATTTTTTGAATAGTGAGGCAGAATCGCGGTTGATACCGCGAAAATCCAGTGATATATATAAAAAAGAATATGAAAAGTTCATCAAATGGATGGAGGAGCACATATAAATGAACGAATTGTGAGTAATATTTTGACGTTACAAGGTACTCCTGTCAGATCAATAATCAAAAATTTGTCATTTAGACTTCACGTTTCTCGATTTGTTGATGTTGTCATGGTTACCTTTAAAAAACGCGCGTTTTTTAAAGTTCGATTTAAACACGCTGAGGCGTGCTTTAAATGGGTAAAAAGGGGCACCAATAAAAAAAAAATAATTTCAAATTTATAATAGGATTGCAAGCGTTTTGTGTTTCCTAATAGACTTGGTGTAAGCAAAATAATTTTAATGTCGTCAATTAAAACGACTTTTAATATCCAAAATAGCTGGAAAAATAAAATGTCCATCAACCTTTGAAGATTTCCGTTAAAAATTGATTTTGACATCGTTTGATTCTTTTTCTACCTCCACCACCTCTCCTATATAGAACACATCTTTCTTCGCTTCAAATTGCACCAAAACAAAATCGTTGGGCTCAGGATCTCTGTTAAGTTCTTCAAAGCTTGAGGATGCGACTTCAGGAATCCATTCATCTTCATCCAAATCGTCATGAAGTGATATTTCACGTTCTTCTTCGCCACTGTCTTCATCAGAAGATATGTCTCTGGATCTAAATTTTCGTTTCTTTGCAAATAAGTTTTTCTTGCACTCCTCTTTTTTCTTTCCTGTTCTTCTTTATCTTTCTTTTCCATTTCTTTCTTTTAAATTTTCTCCATTTCGGGTGTGTCGGTGGGATTACAACGTGTAGCACGTTCACGCTGGTTCTTTTTTAATTTTCTTTCATTGGCTTTGGGGTATCCTTTGAAAAGTTGGGGGCTGACAAAAATCGGAGCGGAAATTTTATCAGTTTGATCTGAAGTATGAGGCGTTTCAATCGAGCTTGATGTAAGTTCTTCATCCAGATTTCCAACACTTGGTATATCGATCGCCAGCGCTGTTGACTCAATTTGCTCATCAGCATTGGAAGACTTATGCAAAATGTCTCTATAATGTGCCTTAAATGGGGCAAATATTGAAACATCCAATGGTTGCAGCTTATGGCTGCAGTGTGGAGGTAGGGTGATAACTGTAACCCCATTATCTTTTGCTAAATTGCGCGTTTCTATTGTGAGGTGACTCTCGTATTATCAAATATTAAAATAGTTGGAGTTTGTTTGGAGGATCCACTATATTTTACGAAGTGTTCCATTACGGATGGAAAGAGTTCCCCGTTCATCCAGCCTGTTGCAGTTGCGAGACCTAACGTACCGGCAGGTGCTCCATTTAATATGTGATTTTTGATTTTTTTCCGAGGAAACACCATAACAGGTAGCAAGGTATTTCCATTGGCACTTATTATGCAACAGGTAGTTATTAATAATCCACGTTCACCACTGGTGCATTTGCTGACTTGCTTGATTCCTTTCGCTGATAGTACTTTTTTTGGTTTTTGTACAGTAGTTGTACCGGTTACATCAAGATTGTAGATTTTAGTGCCATCAGTGAATATTTCTGAGCGATCATATGCTTTTTTAAGGTTATCAAAGAATAACTTGACATTATGCTCGTTAAATGAGTATGCTCTCGAAAGACTGCACCCTTCAGGCTGTCGAATACTAAATTCTTCATGGTGTCTCTTCAGAAACCCTTGTAACCAGTCAATACCGGCTAATTTATTGTTTTCCCAGCTTATAGGTATTTTTGTATTGGTAATTTTTGCCATATCATAAGCCAACTGACGCGTGTCTTTCGTACTTTTACCATAACACATTCTAGAGCATGTGATGACATAGTTTACCAGCGCTTTCTCTTCATCTTCATTGAAAATTAACCTATGTTTATAGTTGCTTTCCATGGAGATCTCAATGTTGGGACTTACCCTTTCTCTTTCTTTCCTAACATATATCTGCAATGTCTGGAAAGATATGCCATTATCTGTTGCAGCTTTACGTAGCGAAAGTTTTACACCACCTTTCCCTATCAATACTTGTCGTAAGCCCTCTTCATATCTTCTTCCGAAAACAAACCTTTTTGACTTTTTCTCTTGCGCCCTCTGGACATCTGAAATTCGTAATTTTTTGTTATAAAAATAATTTCTTCATTGGGCCACCTTGAGACGATGTCTCAAGGTGAATCAAAAACCGTGTCTTATGGTGGCCCATTTACACGTTTTAAAAAAAACATTTATATTCACAGTATTGATATTTCATACACTTGTGAAATACAAAAGAACTATTATTAATAACCTTGAAAATAATTAAAAAATTTATTATTGCCAGTTATGATCATGTCCGAGGAACGAATATAACTGTTTGTAAAAAATTGGTACGATACACACTCACTGGCGATCATAACTCAACTAAACGAGGTCCACTGAGGTGTATATTTTTATAAGAGAGTGTCACGTGGAGAGTATTTATTGGCTTGAACAACAGAGACCTCCACTTTACCTAAACAATAATATTGCAATGTCTCATCGTGGCCCTCTCTCCCCTATATCTTGATTGATTGATTGATTGATTGATACTCTATACTCAGTTGAAGTTTTGACAATTTTCTTGATATTGAATAAACTCCTTTGCTATAGAGATATACCAAAAATTTAACTAGAATGTGTATTATGACCAGAGTTATGAAACATAAAAATATGTAAGGTGTTCCTTTATATTTTTTTTCGCTGAGATGCTGTGGGAATAACTAATCAAACAGGACAAGAGCCATTTGAAGCGAGTGAGCCAACCCATGTAATCTGTACGGTAACCTTTATCAAGGAAATTCACAGTAATATGTGTGTAAAAACATGTTTGCTAATATCTGATATTCTCATGATCATGTCTCGTTGCGAATGAACTAGTAGTTTGCATTACAATAATTTAGAGTTACGTGGTATGAATTATTGTACCATCAAGAAAATCAAGATATTATATCATGTCAGAATTCGTCATTATTCGAGTTTTTTAGCTGAAAATGGAACTGGATTACAAATTCACTGCTGAAGATATCATAGAGAAGGGGTGGATCAACAAGGAAGATTTAATGACTGTGAAAACGTGGTTGACGAATCTAAATGACGACTATGTTCCACCAAATGTTCAGGATCATTTGATTGTGCTATTCTTGATGTCCTGTCAAAATGATGTAGAAATAACCAAGAATACGATACTTTCGAACTACAAGCTAAAGAAAAATGCTCCCGAAATCCATGACGATAGGAATATCAATAGAAGTGACATACAAGTAGCGATAAATACAATGTGAGTAACAAGTATTAGTTTTTCGTATTATCAACACTGAATATCATAATGAAGTCCATAATTTTTACATATTTCTTTATTTTTCCAATTGAATTTTTGGTATGTGGAGGGGGTTACAAAATGCATATCTTTGGTGACTAAGCAACGAATTTCTTCGAACTCTGCCTAGAATAACATTACTTATCAATGTTATTATCATATTGATACACTTGCAATAAATGTGTCAGTTAATACTTTAGGATGAAATATTCCGTATTATTTCAAGTTTTATTTATATTATTTAATGTTACGTACGAAGGTTAGAATGAACCACTATTGGTCTCACACCAGCAAAAGTAATGTGTTTTTCATCTCAACTTCGAAGGTATTAAAAAATACCCACTTACCAGCATTATCAGAATCCATGGCGTAGTTTTAATATTTTTCTGAATAATTAAAGTATGCACTTTTTAAATTGAACGTTTACAAAGACTGCTAAAAATGAACACATGCACTTAGAAATAGGCTGATGTTTCTGCTCCACCATTACCTAGAGTGACAAATAAAGGGTCGGCTATTGTTTTGTAGTTATTTAACTTGGTTAGGATTTTTTTTCTACCTGCAGAAATTGACTTATGGCCGCCTAAATAACCAAAATAACCGTATGGCAAAAAAAAATTGGACTCTCCACGAGCTCTAATCTTCCCCCCTTCATGTTTTCCTTCGAACAGAATATCGGGATTGTAAAAAAAATACATTGTTAGTACCATCATTTTGAAGATGTTTTACTACTATTGAAGGTCAGAAGAGAGACATACAAACCTTCGCTAATTTTTTGAATTTTTCACACCCTTCCATCTAATTTCCCTTCCAAATTGACGAAAATAAACGTGTACCATTTTTTGATGTAATAATTGATTTTCATCCAACCATCCCTACAACCAAAAATTATGCGCCTTCCACTCCCCGTTCCATAGGCTCTTTGAACTCAACTAACTACAGAAAAGAACTGGATATTATAAATCAAATAGCTGAACAAAATGAATACCCAGAACACCCAATTAAAAAACTGTACCACAAACACATGAGCAAACACTTTGAAATACTATGGCACACTGACCAACAACATTGCGAAACTTATCAGGAAACACCCAAATTTCCTTCAAAATAATTAATATTTCCTCAATCCATTTAGTAAACACGAAAGATGAAATACCGACCATACACAAATCTGGAGTGTAACGACTTACTTGTTCACAACCTCAATGTGTAGTTTGTTATGTTGGACAAAGTGGAAGGAAAATCTAAACAAGAGTTTCAAACAAATACAAAAATATAAAAACAGCCACAATGCCAACACTTCCTCTCCATTTGCCAATTACATTCTTAACACAAAACATGAATTCGACCCCCATAACTTGACCTAGCATTTTTAGAAATTAATAAGGCTATCAAATCACCAAATTATACATGCGTTAATAATAATAATAAAGTTTATTCACTCAGTAATAATATATATTCAATATAACAAACTCTAATTGTGAGGAAAAGACAAGATCGCACTAAGGCATGGCCAGCACATATGCTTCTGGATGCTATATAGATACCTAGATATTTATTTGACTAGGTTATGTGATGTCATGTCCTCATACTAAATGTAGAACTATAATAACAGCTTATTACAATAGAAATTTGATAAAAAAATAACAAAAACAAATTATTAACACATACATATATGTACACACACACACACACCATACGCACACACACTGACATGAATATAAATAAGATACAAAGTACAAGACGCAAGTACAATCGCTAAGTACTATAGGAATCAGGTATTTAAAATAGAAAAACTTTCAATCAAAGTATTTTTAATAGAGTCCTGCATGTCAACATCCAGTGATACATGTCCATGGGAGAACTGTCAAATTCTAATTATCTTTTCTAATTATTGTTTGGAAGCTGGCGTATTATCTCCGGTATTTTGTTATAGAATCCTATAGGAAGGGAGTTGTTTTTTGATTTTGTAATTGGAAAGGCTGTGTTTTCAGCAGATTCGATGAACGGGTGTTGTACTTGTGGGTTTCTGACGTTATTAAAAAAATTATTTTTGTGATTATGAATATTAATTATAGAATAGTATATGTTCAAATATGGTAAGAGCATTATTCCATATTTAACAAACAAGGGTTTGACGTGATCATTGAAACCCGCTTCATATATTATTCTTACACATTTTTTCTGCTGTATGACAATTTTGTTGGTGGTACTTGCGTGGGAGTGTACCAGAGAATAGTAGGCAGAAAGCAGTGTGTATTGGACAATTGGATAATTGTCCAATACCCTGCAATCGTTTCGAACAAGATGGATCTGGACGCAATCACTACGGCAGTGTGTTAATGTTCAGCACCTTTTTAAGTTGTCGTAACAGGAAAATATAGTCAGATATTTTTGAGCATATTCGATCTACGTGTTCCGACATCTTTGAATTTATACCCAGTAACTTCACGTAATTTCCATTTGCAACCAAATTGTTTGTGGAGATCGTGAGATGTAGGTTTTTTTTCTGTTTAGTTTAAGATTGTTGGCATTATACCAAGTTTCGGCTTTGTTCTCTGCATCCTCAATCGCAATATTTAGGCTCAAAATATCATTGTCGGAGTTAACCAAAGTAGCGTCGTCTGCAAACATAAAGATGGATTTTGGAAAAAGGTAGAAAAACAAGTCGTTGATGTGTATGATAAATAGTGGGCCTAAAATTGAGCCTTGTGGTACTCCACGCTTCACCAGTCTAATTTCTGATAACTCATCAATCACATAAACACACTGGCTTCTGCTAACTAAATACGATCTCAGCAGTTCGAGGGGTGCACTTCTTATACCATATAATTCCAGTTTTTTCAATAAACTATTGAAACAACGGAAAAAATAAACTCGTGCAGTTCTTAAAAACTGATTTGTCAGAATTATCGGTAATTTTTAAAGCACTTGGTATTATCCCCGATAATTTTGGAGAACACCGGAACTAAGGAGATAGGGCGGTAGTTATCAGGTATTTTATCATCGCCTTTTTTTAGTATTGGAATAATTTTTTATATTTTCAATGCATCGGGAAACAAGCCTTCACTGAAACATGCAATTATCAAGAGTGTCATAGGGGGGATGCAAAATTCGATGGTCTCTTTAATTAACAAGCTGTTTAGGAAATAAATATCGAAACGTTTAGTATGTTTCAGAGAACTAATTGCATTTCTAATTTCAAAAGATGTCAGTGGTTCAAGAAAAAATCATGCATTGCCTTGTGGTATATATATATATATATATATATATTTATATATATATATATATATATATATATATATATATACCACAAGGTAGCAATTGTTATGTACTGACCATAATGATCTGATAGACATCGTTCCACAATATCTGTATCATACGTAGTATCCGTTATATTAGTCAATACGTTGTCAATGCAGCTTGCTGATGTATCAGTTACCCTAGTATTTTCGGTGATATTTGCCACTAAACCAAATGTTGACATCAGATATGAAAGATCATTATAATTTTTAGATTTCTTGAGGAAGTTTATACTGAAGTCTCCCATAATTGAATTTTTTTTCGGAAGAACTAGAAGCTCTCATGAGTAATTGTTCAAATTTGTCGAAAAAAAAATTGATGTCTCCTGTGCAGGATCGGTAGATTGCTACTAATAAGGTTTTAATCAAAAGAATCTCATGTTTGTTTGAAGGTTGTAGACGACGTGGTAACTTGATTACTCTCGTTTCGGACGTCCATCGTCTCAATGGATTTAAAAGGTTTTCACGACGTTTCGAATGCTTGTATCTGAAATCGTCTTCAGGTGAATACTGACAAGTTTAATTTATATGACTGCCGGTGCAATGATGCGTGTAAACCCGCCATGTGCAGTGGTGCGTGTGATTTCGCGCGGTGTGGTGGTGCGTGAAGTTTCGCGCCTCTGCAGCCCGCCAGAAAGAGCAAGCAGTGGTTTCCATACGTTCTTGATCTCAACGCTTGGTTGACTAAAGGCGTTATTGGCTTCGATGTAGGCGGCCTCTTTGAACTTTCGTTTGAACCAATGCTCCTCTCTATGTAGAACACTTACGTCGTCCCATAGAACTCGATGGTGCTCAGTCCAGGCGTGGTCAGCGATTCCCGATTTTGACGTTTCTCCACGTTGAGTCCATTTCTTGTGCTCATCCAATCTTACCGATAACAGCCTCTTCGTCTCTACAATGTAGGAATCTCCGCATTCACATGGAACTTCATAAATGCAATTCTTACTGATTTCATTTTTGTTGTCAGGTTTGGTCTTGGCCAGGAAACTCCGTAAAGTACTGCCAGATTGAAAGCAGCTCTTGATGTTGACCTTGTTTCCGATCCTTCTGATCTTCTCGGGGACACCTCTAATGTACGGAAGGCAGATCACTGTGCTTTGTTGTTGCTCTTCAGATGTCTTCGTTCTCTGTTGTTTCAATACTTCTCCTAGGAGTTTCTTGGGATATCCATTCCGGTGAAGGTCCTCTCTGATGTGGTCTAATTTGGCATCTAGTGTCTCCTCGTCGTTGCATATGTGTGTCGCTCTCTCTACCAATGTTCTCACGATCCCTCTCTTTGTCGAACTCGGATGGTTGGAGCTGTAACTGAGGTACTGCCCTGTATGTGTCTCCTTTATGTAGACAGAGGTGCGGATTTCATTGCATATTCTCTCAACGTTCACATCGAGGAAGGGTAAGGCACTGTTGGTTTCCATTTCCATCGTGAATTTGATCAAATCCCTGATTCTGTTAATTCTTGAGGAGAAATCCTGGAGATGTTTATATCCGTGATTCCATATAATGAAGCTTCAAAGCTTCAAAGAGGCCGTCCACATCGAAGCCAATAACGCCTTCAGTCAACCAAGCGTTGAGATCAAGAACGTATGGAAACCACTGCTTGCTCTTTCTGGCGGGCTGCAGAGGCGCGAAACTTCACGCACCACCATACCGCGCGAAATCACACGCACCACTGCACATGGCGGGTTTACACGTTTACCGGCAGTCATATAAATTGGTAAGTAGCACCTAAACTTGTCAGTATTCACCTGAAGACGATTGCATTCGAAACGTCGTGAAAACCTTTCAAATCCATTAAGACAATGGACGTCCGAAACGAGAGTAATCAAGAGAATCTCAATTGCGCAAAATTCGGCATGATGAAGAACGCTGAAGTTGTATTTTAATTTCCATTGGTACTCAGCAAATCGTTATATTCATTGATGTTATTTATTTCATTTGTTTGCATTTTCCTTTATTCTGAATCCATTATGAAATAATCCATTATGTAAGTTTAATTATATATTGTTATTAACCTATTCACTTTATTATATTATAAAAATTTATGATAGAAAATAATTGGCAATAATCCAAATAATTGAATATTGATAACCTACAGAACATTAAATTTTTGTTATATTTAAGATAAAGAATAAAATTAATTTGCATCTCACTTCTTAATGTTGGCAATTTTTAGTCTAGTTTCTCTCTTCCCGATTATGGGTGGCGTAAGAATTTTTTCAGGCTTCTTCTTTTTCGCTGGGGGTAGTTCTTTTGGAGAGGTGGTTGCTTTTTCAGAACTTCGGCCTACTGAGGAATCTCTGGTTTGAAAATTCGTCCAATTGTTCGGAATATCTATAAGCCCAGTAGAATGCGGTTTCTCTTGAAAATATGAATCTTAAGTTGCTGTGGTCGATGTAGTGGAATCTTGATTGAACTGATCGATCGCATAGGCTTCTCCATTCACTATCAGTTTTTGTCCTGTCGATTTGGCTTCTTTCCGGAGTTTCACTAGCTTTTCATTAATCTCGCGTCTTCTGGGCCCATATCATCAACTACACTGATTTGGGTACCTTTCAGCTTATGTGTGTTTTTGAGTTATTTTTTTTAGGTATTATATGAGTTCAATTTTTACTATCGTTTTTTTATTGTTTTCGATTCAATACAAATCAATTAGATCAGATTCTACTAAGTCTGTCTCTAATAAACTGTTGAATTCCGTTAATACACTTCCAATAAATTCGTTTTTTAACCGACGAAACCAAAAAGGAGGAGGTTCTCTAGTCGACGCGTATATTTTTTTTAATTTTTTTTATGTATGATCACGCATAACTGTTTACTGAGGCATCCGATTCCGATGATTTTTCAGTGAATAGGGTGTACTTCGAAGTTGGTCCCATTTGAATTTTAAAAATGAAATCCACCCTAAGGGTAGCAAAATGAAGGATATTGATCACTCACCCTCTGAATTCTGGTCAGGCATAACTTTGTACTGGAATCTTCGATTTGGATGATTCTTCTTTTATCAGATAGGGTATACCTCATAGTTGATCATATTTGGATTTCGAATGGAATTATCCACCCTTACGGGTAGAAAAATAGGGGATAATTGATTTTTCACTTGTGAACATTGGCACACATATGTAGTTGACAATGACAGATCGCTAGTGTCATTATCACAATAATTATAGTCTATGAGAGGATGGGATGATATACAAAGTAATGAAATAAACTAACCAGAACAACAAAAATAATTTATATTACAACAAATAGTAAAAGTAGATAATCATATTATTTAACTGGTAATAGTTGAAGTAAGGTGGGTAAGTAAGTATTTTGGAAGTAATAAAAAAACAAGCAGTTAGTAATTAGTAGATTTCAGCCACAAAAAATTGAAAATAAAAACTTTTTAACAAAAAATTAAACCGATGAAATACGGAACTGAAAAGTAAAAAATAAAATAAACCTTCTTAGTCTTAATAACTAAGCTCCTAAACTAATGTAGGTAACTAATTTTGAGTCGCCGCCAAACAAACAATCAACGAAAATCATTAAATTACTTCAAAAAAATTATCAGAATGTCACCGCCCAACTCGATGCCATCATTTTACGCCTTACCTAATTCATTTGCTTGTTTGTTTGGCGCCGACTCAAAATTAGTTACTTACATTAGTTTAGGAGCTTAGTTATTGAGACTAAAAAGATTTATTTTATTTTTTACTCTTCAGTTCCGTATTTCGTCGGTTTATTTTTTTGTTGAAAAGTTTTTATTGGGTTTACATCTAATCCAAAAATAATTAGATTATTCTTTCTGATTTGGCGGTCGAGTCTTGTGTGGTTTTCTTCTATGCGAGTGCATCTACTTTGCAAATTCTTTAAATCCTTCGTCTGCTGTTTTATTTTTACAAGCTTTCATTCAACTTGCTTCGTTCGTATGTCATTCTGTTATTCTTTCGGGTTCAAAATTTGTAATCCATTTCTGGAGCACTTGCCGACATCCGATTGAGCTGAAATTTGGCAGATGTTCATCATTCCGGTGACAATGCATTATGAGATTTTTGTTAGAGAAAAAACAAAATGGCGGCTCCAAGATGGGGGACGAGTTTTTGTATCGATTCAAAATTGGTATGTGGGGGTTTTCGGGAACGGAGATTGTGAATTTTTTATCAAAATTCAAAAATTCAGATGACGGACAACTTCTGTGTTTATGGTCCAATTCTATTTAAAATTGGTATGTGGGGGTTTTGGGGGTCGGAGATTATGCATTTAGTCGAAGATTATTGATTTTCGGGGGAAATTAATAAATTGAAGATGACAACTCCAAGATGGCGGATAAATTAATATTTAGATGGTCTTCTCATTGAATGACTAGATAGCTCAGAACTTACAGGAAAACGTCCTAATAATAACGATGCTTTAACAAAAATGCATAGATCAAGGCGTACTTAAGTACTTAAAAGCACAATATAAAATAATTAATAGAAAAACGTTTTAAAGACAAGCTTTTATTCAAATGCACTAAAAAGTAAAAAATAATTGCTTTGAACAATTATTCTTTACTTTCTAGTGCATTTGAATAGAAGATTGTCTTTAAAAAGTTTTTTAATAATTATTTTTCTTTTACTTTCAACGAGAAGGGTGCCATCTATTAATTTCAAAGATTTGTAGTATAATGAGGTTTCAGTTTCACTTTCCAATGCATTCATTATTTTGATTCAAATGCTCTTTGTAATATTTCTGATACATATTTCTTGAATTGAAAACATTGCATTTAAAAATTATATAACAGAACTACTAAATAGTAACCTAAACTAACCTTATTTTTATCATTTTTGTACAGCACGTGTGATTTTCTCAACTTGTTACCCAAATGGACACCCTTCTATTCTTGAATTTCATTCAATATCATTACATATTTCCATTTGATCTTATTGCTGTTTTCATCAATTATCCCCTAAGTTGTTTCGTATTGATTCAATCAAATGCAATCAAAATCCAGTGCTTTTTAAATTATCTCCAAGGCTATTGAAATTATCCAAAGAAGTTTGGAAATATATTTGTTATAAAATTGAAAATGATTCTTGTTCTTACACAAAAAATCATTCTCCTAATAAAAATGTATACATGAATACAAAATCTAGTGTGAAACGACTTCAATTCACAGATATCTAACCCCACTGTGTATGTCATCATTCTTCAAAAGGAACGCAAAAGGCGATTTTTCCAAATCGTATGCCTCTTTATTGAAGTGTGAGTTACAAACACGAGAGTGTGTAAAACCGTTTCTCTTTTCAAGATTTAATACAACTCTCTTCTACTCTCACTTTTTTTTATTTCTCGGAAAAATAGAATATAAGTTATTTCAACATTTCAAATAATTTTGAAAACACGTTTCAAAATTACTATCCTATCATTAGTTGGCATTTAATGTAAATCAGAAAGTTGGCCCTAGCCTCATTTCTTTGGAACCATAAACGCGTATAAAATTTTAAAAACATACCGGAATAAGTGATTCGCTTTCCTGTCACGGATAAAATTTGCACTACTTAATATATTCAGTGTTTTACCACACACCGTGGAATTTTAACAGTTATATCACTTTCCACAAACACAAAATAATTCAAATAACTTATTTCATTGGCTGGACTCTTAGAGTGGGGACTAAGGGAAAAATAGTTAGCCTGCGCGATGTTCTATCTTCTCTTTCATTAATCTAAGGTATTATCAATATTGATAACTGATGAAAATATATGACCAGGACCTGTCTGTCGGCCGGAACCCTTCAACCGTGAGAATTGACTTCATGAAGTTGCTCTAACCCCTTCAGAGTTGATGTCATAGTAATCTTCCCTCATTTTACATTTTTCGATTGGTACTTCAGGTGGTGAAACAACCAATTTTTTCTTTCTGTTTTTAGAGTTTTTGTCGAACAATTATTAATAATTTCACTTTATTCGTATATAAACGTGTTCTGCAATTCATTAGTTTCGTATTCATATCTCAGGTTTTGAATGGAAAATATTTTTTGGTGGCAATTCTGAGAAAAAAATGCATATATTTTTTCTTTGATGCCAACGAAATCATATACACCCTATATTTCATCTAGAGTTTTTTGTCTTTATAGGGTTTGTGGGGCCTACTTTGTAAAGTTTGCAAGATTTGTAACAAAATGAGAAATTTTGATGGTTCTTCAGAAAAAAAAGAGGAATCGAACAGGCCGCTGCACAGTGTGTAATTTCAACCATCTAGCGGAAATTGATTGATTTTTACAACGTTCTTATATTTCCAGAATAACATAATATGATTAATATAATGTCTACTTTATAAAAAAACATGATTTGTGTATGTTGAAATCGCCTATGTTAGTCAGTTAATGTTCAGTATGATGTGCCTGTCAAATTGCTTCTATAGATTCCTTTTTTGGAGATACGTGAAGAAAACAGTTTTCAGAGATCGTCCAACAACTGCAGATGATATGAAAAACAGAATCACGAAAGCTTTCTGGTTAACTGATGGAGCAATGCTTGCTAGAGTTCGGGTCTCATTTACTAGAAGACTAGCAGCTTGTGTGGAACATGAATGTGAAGTATTTTCGCATTTATCAGTAGCCTTTCCTCAATTTTTTTACATTGATTCCAGTTAATCATCCTTTTTTCATCTTGTAAACTAGAATTGTTTCCTTTGTGATGTACACCTTTTTCTATTACAATTTAATTTTGGTGAAACATATTTTTTTCAGAATTGTATTAAAGTGTACAATTTCACGACAACAGCCTACTTTTTTTTTCGAAAAAATACTCAACTTTTTTTATTTTGCAACAAATCTTGCAAATTTTAAAAAGTAGGCTCCACAAACTCTATTTTGTTATAAAGCTCTTTGAAAATGTCATGCAATGATACAATAAAATATAGTGCATTTGAAAAAGTCGAGTCATTGCCATTTGTAATTGGTCATTTAAAAAAAATCTTAATAGGCGATGAAACATCGACTGCGAGTTCGTCTGCATCTCAAAAGATGCGCTAAAGGAATTGATCGGAAAAAAGTTGGTTGAGTTATTTTGAATGATACTGAATTTATTAATTTTTCTGTGGGTCTATGTACAACTCTATTTTGACACATAAATTGATATAATAAGTCGAAAACTATTGTTGATAAGTCTTAGAAACCCGGGTGCGTTATATCGACAATTTGATGGCGAATCCAAAAATAAAACAAATATAGGGGGGGTGCCTTTTAAAAAACAAATCTTAGTTGTGTAACTTATTTTGGGACATTCTGTATCTAAATAGAAATATTTTTAGGATGTGCCTTATTGTCGGGCCTAACGTTTGAAAAAAATCAATACGATAGCTTGGATAGAAAAAACGCTCCCCTGCACCCTGTACATAGGGGATTGGGGTCATTGAACTCTATCTGCCAAATTTAAATACTCTATAAGTTTAAAGGTTTAGATTTTAGAAACCTGCGACATACAATCGCTCAAAGGAGCAGTATCCGGGTTGTGACGTATTTTTCTAGGGTGGGAAGTGATAACCCTCAAACATATTTTCACCCCAAGAAATTTACGTTTCTTATGACGCCAGAATACTATACAGGAAATATGTTCCTTTCTCAATTTCCAATCTCGGGCGCCAGATTTTTTAGTGGTTTACTCCACGCACTAAGGTAGCAACATATGGAGATACGGTACGTCCAGGGGTCTGGTATTTTGACACTATTTGAATTCTTCAAAAGACTGTAGGTTTTAAGTGCAATTTTTCGATACTGGACACCGGTTGCATTTGTGTCTCCCAGAGAGACAGAAATGCCTTTACTAACTCTGAAACTTTCGTAACTCTTCTGAGCTTATAAATAATTTGCATAAAATGGAAAGGGTTTTCCACAGTAAACACAGCGTGTAATAAGTATTGAATTAGCTGGTATATTCAATTCTGGAATATGGCATTTTCACAACAGTTTTCATAGACAAATGATTTTACCCAAATATAGTTATCGCTCTGGTGAACTTAAATAGGGGTATATTACATAAATCATATTTGCACGGCTAATAATGCGAAATTTTTACTCAACTTAATCCTAAATAGATAGGTTGTTCGTAAATCAGTATTACTTCAACCTTTCTAAAAAAAACAATTTCTCCAATGACACGGTTACGTGACAGACTCGGAAAGTTTGTGGTAATTAATTTTTTACACCCTTATTAATCTCAAAAAAAATTATTACCATGTTCCACTCGGCTATTCCCTGAGCTTCACGTTCGCAATAATTCAAGCTGTGATACTTTACTCCGATCCTTGAGCTAGGCCCTTATGGTAATACTGAATAATTCAATTAATAATTTTCTATATTTCTTCAACAGTTGGTTTCGTTCGGCGATTTCCCTGAACTCAAACAACGTTAAATACTGGGCTTGGATACAGACGACAAAGCGTCACAGTGATTTTCGTAAAATACAATCACTATAATCCCCTCAGTGGAGCAACAAACGGATAATTACAAAATCACCTTCAAGAATCATGGAATGACAATTATTCCGAAAAATTCCGGAAAAGGGGCTATAGATTTTGAAACTTGAATACTTTTGCTCTGCAAGTATTTTATGGGATAATTATAACTTCTGAGCGACGATTGTTCGAATTCGGTTTCTGCCGACTTTGAATTCGTTTCACTGAGTAAAAAATGTTGTTATGGGACTAAATTTTGCAACGACACGTACTGGTTTCTATTGGCATTTTCAAGACAATAAACTGAAAATAAACAATTTAGTGATGTACATTTCTGCTCAGTTGTTTTAATTCGGTCGTTTTCCACCGAACCCAAACAACTGAATAACAATAATGCTAACAATTACCTGAGCGAAACAAATTTTTCAGAACCTACTCTGGAAAAGATTCCACACGTTTTAAAATCAACTAACAGAGCTTATAATGAAATATCGTTTCAAGATAAAGATAATTTTAGATTATTTTGAATATGAATCACTAAAGGTTTGACCTTAACTCAAACAACAAATTACTAGGGGTTTCCAATTTCCCCCTATAAGGCTTGACTTTGGTCAGGAAAAATAAAACCAATATTAAGCAGAATTCAACCGATTAATTGGTTGACATCATGTAGCAAAATTTAATTTCAATAAACCCATATTTCAGGAGGAGAATTTACCTTTGTCAAAAATAAAATCACAATCTGGAATACACACGCTGCAGTCTTCCAACCAGTCCTTAAACTTCAAATGGCAATAACAAAAATCGGAATACAAAATTAATGTCATTAATATAATGTTTTACTGGGTGCCTCAGCACACGGGCAAACCAAGCTCCAAATTCATACACAATTTTTCCCTTACGGATACCTCAACGCTTCTGGAGCACTTTCACTATCAGATTTCAAATATCAACTAACAATAATCAACTAAAACGTACAACAGGAACAAAGCAAGAATAAGCCTGAGGGTTACAAGTTAGGAACAAGAGAGCGATGCTAATTTCATCTTGCCTTTTATAGTCCAAGAGGGGACTGCGGAAAACCTGACCAATCGTGTAACAGAATGAAATGTTTTTAAATTTTAGTACTCACAGCAAACCTAAGAAAAAATCATTGACTACCTGGGCAAAAGTGGTGCATAAGATTTTTATGGCATTTTTTCGGAAAAAGCAACCATACTAATGTAGCAACAGATTGGTAATAGTTTCAATAGAAATTAACTTCCAGCGGTCTGAGGTGCTGGTTCACGAAATGAAGCGTGGGTGAGCGTGGGTTCAAACCCCAGCTCGGGCAACTTTTTTTTTTATTTTTCATTTCGAAATTAAAAAATTAGTTGTTTGGGGCGAATATTCGTCTGAGAGCTGGCTGCAGAAAACCTGGCCGATCGAGTAACACCATGAAATGTTTTCAGAAGCTCTCATTCAATTTCATATAGGAATGTTTAGTTCAAATCTTGCAAGTAAATTTTGATCTACTTCTAGTTGTCAGATTAACGTGAAATTTGACAGGTATTCAATATTCCGGTGACAATGCATTACGGAATTTTCGCCAAAGAAAAAACAAAATGGCGGCTCCAATATGCCGGACGAGTTTTGTGATTATAGTTCGATTTTATTCAAAATAGTATGTGGGGGCTTCTGGGCCTGGACATCATGATTTCTTTGCCAGAATTCATGAATTCAAAATGGCGGCTCCAATATGGCGATAAGATTTGTGGTTTTAGCCCTATACCGATAGAAATGGGTAAGTGAGGGATTTTGGGGTCAAAGATTATGATTTTTTGGTCAGAATCTACGAATTCAAGATGGCGACGACTTTTGTTATTATAGTCCGATTCCATTCAAAATTAGTGTGTGGGGGTTTTTGTAGTCGGACATCATGATTTCTCAGTCGAAATTCATGAATTCAAGATGGCGGCTCCAAGAAGACGACGTGTTTTGTTATCATGGTCGGATTCCATTCAAAATTGGTATATGGATTATTTGGGGTCACAGATTATAAATTTTTATCAGAATTCAATAGAATGATGGATTTTATGAATGACTAAAAAGAATTGAATAAAAATGATTGAGAAAAAAATTAAGACAAGCTTTCATGCAAATGCATCAAAAAGGAAAAATAATGTATTTACTTGTTTGACCTAGGTTATTCTGTGAGTAACAGATTCAGAAGCTTGCCGCGAATATAAAATAGGTATTCTTGCGCGGCAAGATTTTGAATATGTTATTCACAGAATAACCTAGATCAAACAATTAAAGGAATAATTTTTATCTTTTCAGTGCAATTGTATGAAAGCTTGCCTTCAAATTTATTTCAAACATTTCGATTAAAATATTAGCACTCACAGAGACCATAAGAAAAATAATTTAGTGCCTGGGCAGAATTTGTTCACAAGTTTTGTATGCCCTCTCTCCGGAATATTTTTTTACTATGTTCATACCAATGGAGTAACAGCTTGGAATAACTTTTAAAATTTTGTATTTGCAGAGGAAAAAAAATATATTTTAGTGCTCCGTTAAATCTTGTTCTAATGCCTAGGCACAAAACTATTTTTTGGTTCATTTTATATCGCTACAACTACAAATTGAAGTTTAAACATTTTTCTATTAGAAAACACATTAGTACCACGTCTATGCCTGTTAGAAATACTTGGCCCAAGACTTCCTATTTCTCAAAATCATATGCTATTACTATCTGTATAGGTGTTCTTCACAGGTATGCTGCGTACAGGTTAGTTGTGGGAACCACCGTTTAAGCATTGTTAATAGTATTGTCATATACTTTACTATGCATGTATGCTACTGAAAGAGATCTATTATTAGTTTTTTTTTTAATATACCACGTTTTTAAAACGGACCGAAAAATATTAAATATTTTTTAAATACAGATTTATAACCCCATACAGATTGTGCCGAAAATTTGTGGTTGTGAATGTTTAATAGCTATGAAAATACTTGTGAGATTTAAAACTAAAAACGTGGGTACCATGCAATAGATAATTTATGCATGAATAGTTCACTAACAATTTTATTTCACTGCAAATATAGAGTTTTATCAAAGACTCCTTACCATTATCTGTTTACTGTTTGTTTGTCAACCAGTTCTGAGCTATCTACAAAGTTTCAAGTCTAACTTATCGGGAAGGTAATTCAATTGCTCCTTCTTGTTATCATTACAGACAACCAAACAAACGATAGACAGACAAGAAATCGAGTTAATATTGAATTGTCATTCAGTTCTGAGATATGTTTAAAGTTTCAAGTCTCTAGCTCATCTGGAAGGTAGTTTAAAATCGATTGCTTCTTACTTTTATTATTAGTTTTACAGACAAACAATTATAAAAATAACAAAGCGAGTTAACATTGCATTGACATACAAATTATATATTATAATTTTTCAATTTCGAAAGAAAGAAAAAGTTAGTTGCCCGAGCTGCGGTTTGAACCCACGCTCACCCAAGCTCCCTTTCGTGAACTAGCACCTTAGACCACTGGACCCTTCGGAAGTTAATTTGTAATGAAACTATCACCAATCTGTTGTTACATTGGTATGGTTGCTTGTTCTGAAAAAAGGCCATAAAAAATGTATGCACCACTTTTGCCCAGGCAGTCAATGATTTTTCTTATGTTTGCTGTGAGTACTAACATTTTGAAAACATTTCATTCTGTTACTCGATTGGTCAGGTTTTCTACAGCCTGCTCTTAGCCTATCATAGGTATCAAATCTATGACAATAGGGGAAGAACGGCATGCTTTTTGTTCGTTAAACTGAAACTGGACCGGCAATCTGGAGGATGATTTAGTGCTTGTTACAAAAAATGTTATGGTTTTTCCTATCGCGAGTTTGGTTTCTTTTCCCCCTTTAACAAAAACCCTCCAAGGAGCTTTTGACCCTTTTTATAAGAGGTAGAAAAACATAGTTACGTTTTGTGCCTGATTTTCACGTGAACTCCAGTAGCTTTGGGTATGTACATTTATTTTCTAAAATAGGAATAAAACTTATTGCCATACCGGAATCAATAGTAACCCCAAATTGTCAGAGACGTACCAAAGTCATGTTAAACTTTCTTTAGCCGTTCTTAGTAACTTAGCTCAAAAAAATGCTTCGTTACAGGGAGCAGCAGTGAGTGAGTGAGCAGTCACCAACATCATTCCGTTGTCAGCTTTGATAAGGAATACTAAAAAATACAAGCTACGGTTAATTTCGCAACTGTTGTGAATTTATCCAATAACTACGAAAGATAAAAATCGATTTTCCCAAAAATATCTATAAGGTTCTTGTATGTCTCTTTCCTGGAATTGATATTTGCTCTTTTCTAATGGATTCAAAATCGAATTATCTCTTTCATCGAATTCTTCAGCACTTATTGATATTGTTTTTTTTCAGCCACCTATCTAGCATACCAGTTCGCACCGATGAAGGTGACATAGTACATTATTTCAAATTGAATGATACGAACTACCATAATTTCGATTTAGTGCCAATAATGAAAGTGTCATATATGCTAATGGACATAACACAAGAGAAAAATCCTCCTCCTGGTCTCATCGTGGTAATAGATATGAAAGGAGTAAGTAAATTATGTTATTTTCATTTTTCCAAGTAATTTTTCAGAGGGTTCCAAAAAGAATGTACGATACGAAACTTAAAATCAAATATAACCACATCAACAAAAATGTGGCATTAGTTATGCAGTGTACTAAATCGTCAAGTGTGTAGTGGGATCCGGAATCACAATAGGTAGTTATAAGATGGATTCTGTCGAGGGAGATATGCTTCCAGTTGCGTTAATTAAAATCAAGTGTAAAGCTCGTTATTCATTTAGCGATGTTATTATAATTACATATTATATAAGAATTTTTTCACTGGACAATTGATTAAGTGTTCAATCCAAATATGAATGGTTATCAGGAAAAATCTATGGAATGTATTCCAATGTATTAATTGTATTGTTATGAATTTAGGATTCGTGGCTATTGAAATACTGAATTAATCAGTGGCGGATATAAATAAAAAGGTATATTCATTTACTAAATTTATAAACCTGGATAATGAGTGGGAATGAGATCTCCAATTCAGATATATACGGGTGTCAACGAATTTATAAGACAATCATAACTTCTAGAATATTAGGTATATCAAAATGAGATATGGTATAGGTAAATGGTATAGAAGAAAAGAGTTTTCGCATTTTTTCACTTTCCGGTCACTTCCGGTTTCACCGAAAATGGCTCCGGTTTGGAATTTTTGAATAGAACACCCTGTATATTTGAACATTTTTGGATTTCTGAGACAATTCTGAATCAGAAAAAAAAATACGCCCACTTCATTTTTTTAGCGTCACTTTTAATATTGCATCTAGGTGGCCATGATCGGACGTAAACTAATCACCTCAGGTGATGTCAGAAAATTACAATCGCAAAGTTTTAGTGACTAGTATGATGGATAGGAATAAGACAAGTATGGCAAAATTACATTTACGTGTCTAACTATTATTTTTCAAATGGCGAACATTTTTTGACAAGCACTTTCTAAAAAAAGGATTTTTTGACGAATCTAACGATACCAATTTATTTGCGATTGGATTGAAAGCAAGAACATAAATTAAATATTACTTAGGAAAATACTGGATAATAATTTATTTAACTTTTGTGAAGTGTGCCATGGATAATAATGTATTTACTTTCATTGTAATGAATTTTCAAAGTGCATTCCTCCTTGTTCAAGACACATTTCAGCTCGTTCAATTGTTTTTCTCAACACGTTTCGTAACGTTTGAGGCGTTATACTTCTAAATGCCCGTAGAATTATTTCTACTAAGATTTCAAGAGTGGCTGGAGCTGTTGCATAGTGAACCTTTCCTTCAACATATCCCCAAATAAAGAAATCGAGCACAGTGAGATCCGGTGAGCGGGCAGGTCACCGTACTGGAACATTGGTTGCAATATTTTGATCATTAAAATGCTCTATTTGGTAATTAAGAATGTCTCAGGTATTATGAGGGGGTGCTCCATCTTGTTGGAAGTAAATGCGCCATAAACCTGCCAAAGGTAGATCATTGAGATGAGTCTCGATTTCATTTTGAAGAAAACCTAAGTACCTAACCCCTGTTAACCGACCTTGGAGCAATATTGGCCCAATGATTCTGTTCCCAACGATACCAGCCCAGACGTTGACGACAAACCTTTCTTGAAAATTGCCCTATCTCATTGCATGTTGATTTTGTTGGGAACAGTACCGAGTACTTTGCTTATTGAACAAACCAATATTTGTAAATCGTGATTCGTTGGAAAATAGAATAAAGTTGATAAAATTTGGTTAACTCTATGATTTTGAAGCAGCCAATCAAAAAATTCGTGACTTATCTGCATTTCTTGACTAATTTATCTTAAAGAAACTGTTTTATTAACCTCAACCATTGCAAGAACGTTAATCCCAGTCTCCTCATTTGTGATAAACCTCTGTTCCGCCTCTCGATTTCCTTCTTGCCTAAAACGAATCTCAACATACGGAAAATACTTATGGGCTGGATGCTTCCGATTGGGATATCTCTGAGCATACAACTCAGCAGCTTTCCTTGAATTTCTATGACATTCTCCAAATATTAATAACATATCCACTTTTTCACTTTGAGTATACATTATTTCGATGAAAAATTAAACTGAAATTTAACGAAAATCAAGAAACTTTTACTGTCTACTCATGAAGCTTATGTCACTCTCATTACCCAAGTGAGTGTTTTGTTTTCCAAAGAAGACTTGATAAAAATAACTACAAAATAGTATGCATAATGGCTATCCATGGCACACTTGAAAAAAGTAATTATATTATTATCTAGTATTTTCCTTAGTAATATTTAATGTATGTTCTTATTTATCGTTAGATAGGCTGAAAAATCCTTTTTTTGGAAAGTGTTTGTCAAAAAATGGTCGCCATTTGAAAAATAATAGTTAGAAAATGTAATTTTGCCAACTTGTCTTATTCCTATCTATCATCTAGTCACTAAAACTTTGCGATTGTAATTTTCTGACATCACCTGAGGTCCTCAGATTAGTTTACGTCCAATCATGGCCACCCAGATGCAATATTGAAAGTGACTAAACAAATGAAGTATGCGTAAACACTTTTTAAAATGTCACATTCTGATCCAGAATTGTCTTAAAAATCCAAAAATGTTAAAAATTCAAAACTGGAGCCATCTCCGGTGAAACCGGAAGTGACCGGAAAGTGAAAAACATACCATTTACCTGTACCAAATCTCATTTTGATACACCTAATATTCTAGAAGTCATGACCTGTCTAATAGATTCGTTGGCACCCGGTATATACTCCTCACAAAAGTCGCTAAAGACTGAGAAGAAACCAAAGCAGAAATAAAAAACATCAAAATTTCAAAAAACTGTGCTCGGAAAATATCTATAAAAAATCTGGAAGAAGAAAATAAATCACTGCGTTCAAGATTGATGAATATTGTTATCAACCAAATAATCTAAAAATTTGTTTCGGTTTAAATTCATAAAATTCAATTGCAAAATAGTCATCGACATTTTGAAAAGGGAAACATTCTCATTTGGATATTGATAAAAATATTTTTGTGAGAATTGAAAAATCCACAATGAAAATGAAGTTTTTTTTTGTGAATGTCTAACAGAAAACAACTACTTTCCCGGCTAAAACCACGCTGGACATTCATATTTTCAACAAATCAGTCATCGACATCTTCTGGCTTTGGAAACGGTAGACCAAAAACATAATATAAAAATTTACCTACTTCAGTTTCCTCGCCATTATTCTTCTGGTACTCACCAGGAAGACGCAACTCCTGGATTTTTCTGTACCAGGACTGTGCTTAGTGAAATCGACATCCTATAATATTGGTTTCTGGAAATGCTTCCCATATTGCTTTATGAATAGCAATTTCAAAATCTACAGGGAATCTTAATGGCTTTGAACGCATACTGAATAACTATTGACACCCTTCCTTTATATACTTGGTTACAATAGTTTGTTGTACAACCAGTTGGGAAAAGCACTATTTTTCGTTATGAGCGAATTTCTGTGGAACGAGCGAAGCGAGGTCCGCAAAAGAAAGCAAGTTACGAAAAATAGGGTTTCCCAACGTGTCTCACACGATATTTTTTCTAATTTTGATATGTGATCCTTTTTAATTCAAGTTGAAAATATAAAAAATATATATTTAAAAAAACAGAAGAACACACTTTCAACGCACTAAAAATTAAAAAATAATATTAATATTCAACGACTATGCCGAAAAGCATGGGCAGCTTTTTTGTTACGTATCTTTGAGAAACATACCTAATACTTTTAGAGTAAGATCCCAGAGCCGGCAAACCTACCTCATTTCAGCTGAAATTTTAAGTATGAATAGTGTGATATGTAGTTGAAAACGTATGCGTTCTTGCTAGCTTGAAATTGAACAATTTGGGATGAATATTCGAATGAAAAAAAAAACAAATCGTTTCTCAATTTTGATGGGAAAAATAAAAAAAAATCATCAAGCGTGGGGATTCGTACCCTCGCCAGTTTTTGATATCAGAGCTCAGATCTTGCGCCTTAGACCGCTTGGCCAACTGGGCGATATTAATTATCAAACGCATTACGATACTTCAACGTAAGTGAGAAAGTTTTTTATGTACTTTTATACCTGCTACCCCTCTTTCAAGCTAGCGAGTATGCATACGTTCTTAACTACATATCACATTACTTATACTCAAGATTTCAGTTAATCTTCACTCTTCTTGGGCGAAAAAAATACTACTTCATTCCAGTTGTGATATATCCAAAAATTGTAAATTCATCTTATTGTAGTTCACCCTGTATTCGAAAAACACTAGTAACTGGTATATTATTTTCCAGTTCGGCCTGATGCATATGACGAAACTGAAACTCGGTGCTTTCAAGAAATATGTAACATTTTTACAAGAAGGATTTCCTATGAGAATGAAAGAGATCCACATCCTCAACAGTGTTTATTTCATAGATAAAGTCATGGCTCTCATCAAAGTCTTCATGAGGAATGAGCTGATAGGCTTGGTAAATGTGGTGAAAGTGTATTGTAATTTCAATGTATCGAGTTTTATTTTTTCCAGATTCATTTTCATACGCCAGCCATTCAAGAAGAAGAACTTTTCAAAATCATTCCAAAGAAGTGTCTACCGAAAGATTATGGGGGAGATCTTCCATCTGAAAAAGAACTTCATGAAATAACAATGCAACAATTTAGGGACAGACAGGAATTTTGGGTTATGGAAGAAAAAATTAGGAAACAATCTCGAATTTGGAATAAAAAATGTTGAATATCAAAAAGATTATTAAAGAATAACAATATTAATAATATGAGATGATGATGCGGACACAATTTGTGTTGACTGGTAAAATGTGAAAGTAAAATTGCTACCTGTATTAGTTAAATTTTTAATCTCCAGAAATGACTCTGTATTGAGTTTGATTTTTCACTTTCAAATTATACTCAAAATATGGAGAGAATTCGGGAAAGTTCAAATAACTAGTAAGTTGTTTTCTTTCTTGGTCGTTGAATATACATAGAATAAACGGTATGGGATTTCATACCTACACATTTTCCATAACTATACCACTAAAATACCTTAATAGTAAGAAACAGAAACACTATAATAATTCATTGGTTGCAATTGTGGTTCTTTTTTATATACATTAACGAGAAATGTGAAAGAGAGTTGGCGGCGTGCAGACAAGAATGTTTAAATACTGAAAAAATATATCCTCGGGCAGGGATCGAACCCACGACCTCATGATTACAAGTCAAGTGCTCTCCAACTGAGCTACCGAAGACGTACGTTCGCATCTGCGATCGGGATATCGCTTTCTAGAATGTAATGTTAGTGTGTTTTAGGAAAGTTATGGGGTGGAAGGGAACTCATTCGCTATTAAATGATCATCAAGATTCCTGCCCGAGGATATATTTTCTAGAATTTAAAATTTTGTCTGCACGCCTCCAACTCTCTTCACATTATATATCACAGACACAAAATTCCCTTTCTTGAATAATCAAATCAAATCAAATGTATTCAAATAAAAATTGGTACAGAAAAATATATATAAGAACATGTAATAAACCCAAACGAAGCATAGAACATACCTAAGCAATATATGCTTGTGTCGTAGTGTTCCTTACTTCCAATTTACTATTTTACATAGCGCATGAGAATCATTTTATGTAAAATTTGAATCGGAAAAAGAAAAAAAAGAGTAATGGGGATAAAGCGAGAGGAGAAAAAATGGGAGAGAGAAAAAAGAGAAATTCAGTTGAGATTTGAATTAAGGACATTAGCGAATGAGATATGTATCATTTGAAAATATAATTCAAAGTATTGTTTTCAAGAATGAAACTCTTAACGTTTAGTTTATAGTTCACCATTTTTGTTATTTGCCTAATTTTTAGGGGGTGCATATGTATAGTTTGGGCCCGAAATAAAATATATATCTTTGTGTGTGACTCTTTTTGAATTTGGGACTTCTGATAAATAGATTTTTAACAGATTTTGTTTGTTTATCCGCTACATTATTTTCAAAGTCTTGCTTGTTCTTGAAGATCCACTGAAGACATTGATAGGAATTCAGACACCTGACGTTCAATATTTTTGTACAGTTGTTGTGTTGAGTATAACCTAGGTTTTCCATCAAATTTTTATTGTGTTGTTTTGAAGTCGATTAAGTGTTTTATTGTACATTCCACCACATGCAGTGTTACAATATCTTAGGACGATTCAGCTAAGAACCCATATATTATAAGGACGTTTCTTTTATTCAGAATATCTCGTAGTTCATAAAAGCTTCTAATTAACACTATGTAGTCAGAGTGAACATCCCATCTCTTCAAAGTGCATATACCATCAACCCAGGTATTTTATATTTTTCACCCTTTCTATCAGGGGCGGGGAGCAATTTTGTATTTCACACCCTGTTTGATGTATAGTCAGTGTATTTTTTCCGGCTTTCATTTTGTAGTAAAGTGAAATTTCGAAATTTTGTTTTATCAATATTTAGACTCGGAAGGTTATGATTTAACCATAGCCTTACATCGTGTAGTACCTTTGGTGAATCTTTGTATACGTTTTCCCATAATTATAATGGCGGTGTCATCTGCATATGATATGAGATGTACTTTAAAGTTTTGGATTGGTTTTGGATTTTGGAGTTTTGGATTTTGTACTTATGCTATTTGTTATGTGCGTGCAATTTTTAGAAGAAAATCACAAACTCAAGAGATAAGTGGACTGTAATTTTAATGCGGTTGAGAGAAAAAAATATGAGATTATTGAGAGGTTGAAATAATCATAAAAAATTGATAACCGAAACCTCAAGATCTTACCTGTAGGTCCTTCGAAGTGCGGGCTCTGACAATGGTCTCCTCAGTGGCCTTCACCTAGAGATCTCTAGTGGTGTATGCTGCTGCGGGAGTCACTTTCCTAAGCAATATCTCCGTTACATGGGTAATGTTCCGATCACGTTGAAGTTTGTCTTAAACAAAAGCGAGCAAAAATAGCACTGTCAATGCCGAGGTATACTTTCTACTCGTCCAAAACTGTCACCGCTGTTCTGCTGGTGAGAAATACGAGGCGAGGATCTTGAGGTTTTTGTGATTGATGAGAAAATAAACTAATAATTGCCAAAGAATACCCACTATAATTAGATTTCTTGATAAGAAAATATGAAAGAAGAAACATTATTTTCCAACTCAATAAACAAAAAGACATACACAAGAGCATGTGGACGCGACCCTATATAAATGAGAACACAATCGGTCCTAGTACTGTTCCTTGAGGAACTCCTATTTTAACTTCTGTAGAACAACGAATTAAGTTTATGTGAAGTTATCCATACTTTCCTAGCCACGGTTTCTGACGTGTAGAGTGTCGAAATTGGAATAGAGTGAAATTTGTGTGCGGCGTTGCTAAACTTCCGGTAATTGCCAACCACGCTTTCACCCGTTTTTAGGATATCTCATTTATAAATTCACAATCCTTGGTGTTTTTGTTCACTGATATGCGCTCAATCATCTTACCAATACGTATCATATTTGACACCATTCATCAAATATATGATGTACTTGTTCATACCTGTTTCTTTGATTCACTAGGTTTTATTGAATTCATTGCTTAATCAAAATGAACTTGATAATTGTTCACAAACGAAAGAGAATATTTTTATTTGCTGTTGCCTCGTCTGAACTGCAACAAAATAGAGAATACGACTCGGCGTTGTTTGTCAGAATCGGACGTTGACCTACATTCTCAAACAACCGCTTTCTGGTTTTCCGATGACGTCATGGAACCATCGAAATCATTCCCTGAGTTACTCGAATATTTTGGAAGCTAGGAACGAGGATATAAAGTCGTACGAATCACGGAAGCGGCAGTTTGTAAACATTGTTTTGCAGAGAAACAAAGTAGTTCATACTAGCAAGTTCGAGGTGAAGTATCTTTGGTGCAGTGCATTTTAGTTGTAAACAAGTATTGTATTGTCAGAGTGAATTATTGTGTTGTGTTTCAAAGTAGAATAAACAGACATTGAAACTAACGGAGTATTTCAGTGAAAACGAACCTCAGTTTTGTAACAGTACTCTACTAAAAGTGCCCGAAATGTTCTATATTACCCGCTTTTTAACATAGCGGATGCGCTTTGCCGTAACGAGTCGTGAAAAGCCCTATAGGTAGTATTTCTATGGAGTCTACGTAGAAGAATATGCTACTGAGTTTTGCCGATTATTCAGATTAATTGCATTTTGGATGAGACTAAGTATATATCTTGATAAGTAGAGCTTCTTTTATTACACCCAACCACAATGTAAAGATAATCATCATCAACAACACAGTCTATCGAAATCTCATTCCAAACAAAACCATCGTTTACAAAGTTTTAATTGGTGGTTTCCAGAATTACTGCCATATTCTCCCCTTTCTCATATGTACGATATTCCAAGTCCCACAAATTGGTGAATATCAGCATGTCGCCTTGTGATACCTTGAGACTCAAATATGGACAAATGGTTTCGCAGTTTTTCCTAGGGATCAGTGTTACATAAGTGGAACCAAACAATTGCCCAAAAATCGCTAGCTTTTCAACCAAATTCACTTCCTTGTGATATGTTGTATTATAATTTTGATTCCATATCAACCAGTTATATAAAATTGGAGAATAAGTCGCTGGCAGCGAATCTGGTCTAAAGGTATATCTTCTAAGGACTTTCATGGCATTCAGATCACAGTTTTGGAAATGAACAAAAAATTCTTCGAACTGATCAACTTTTTCCAAAATCTTGGAGGTAGTATCTAGGTCCTTTATAATATTAGTTGATAGCTTACAAGGATAAGATGACGAAAAATCATCATCTAATAACAATTCTTGGACGAATTTGGAATCACCTGGCCAAATGCCTAAACTTTTTGTTAGTATTACTGGAACATCAAGGTTGATATAACGCTCTTCTAGAATATCTTCATCTAAAGTTTCGTAAACATCTATTTCCTGAGATTTTCACAAACGTCACAGTTCAGGCGCTCTTCCACTCTATTCCATTTTTTGGCAAAGGAGTCTATCAAACACTGTTCATTCTTCAGAGGTCTCCAGTCGTAATAAGGTAGGATTTTTATTAGGAAAATCCTTCCAATGGAGGACAACTGCCATGATATGCTATCAAAGTAAGTTAAATAGTACAGAGAAACAATAATGGCGATTATTGTCAATACCATGTAGTCAAAAGTGCTGAAGAATTTGCTTTCTTCTGAATTTTTGATTTCATAGGCTTTCAGCTGTCGATCAGGGCTGTTTTCTGATTGTCGGCCATCATAATCGTCTGATTTGGAGTTCAGCTGTTTGTCAAATGAAAACTGATTCCATTTTTTCCTAGGCATCTGAAAAAAAAACAAATTTGCACTTTCCTATATTTATGGAATATTTTTGGAAAAATAAAACGGACGTTATTGCGCATTGAAAAAATTCAATTGGAACTCGTTACTCATGAATTATTTGAAAAAAGTGTTATTCCCACAACAAGTGTCTTGTCATTCGACGAAGACATTTTTTTTATCTCATTCTCTTCAAAGGAAGTGTGAATGACATGAAGTTAGGGCGATAAAGGTATGAATGTAGAAAAAATTTCAAAATAAAAATGCATGGTGGCAGTGAGTATTTTTTTTTTTTTCGAATGTTTGCAGAAAGTCCCAAATAGCACAGAAAGTTTCTTGAAATCAGATGTATTCTTACGAAAGCATAAAAGTTCCATAAAGAAAAATTAAACAACTGACAGACTTTCCAGTCCGACCAAAAAGAACTTATTTTAAAATAAAAAACCCACAACAAGTAATATTTCGAAAAAAATGCAATGAAAGCATGCAGGAAGTTGTTTTGCTGTTTTTTAGGGGGAATTTCCAAGTCAGTCGATACTTTTCGATATCCGATAAATCGGTTTTCAGAATGAGATCTTTACATATGATCTGGAATTACATAATAACATACAGAGAAGGTAAGTTAACTAGTTTAAGAGATTGGTCAATTTTGTTGAGAAACTCCATCCCCATGGCTTTTGAATAATAATCTCTTGAAAGGTTCAACATGAATAGAAGAAATAAAGATATGATAGAATCAAATAATACAGACATTTTGATGAAATAATCATACCAAGAAAAGAGGAAGTTGAAATTATTTTATCGAATAACTGTTTTCAAGAAACTGTGTCGAAATGGATCACACATACACATGCTTACCTCTTCTCAGAGAGGAAGTAAGAAATGTCAGAACTGATACCAAATATCTCATGTAGATTTCAATCGACATCCGTCCAAAGCATCAAAAGCTATACGATAATTGAAATCATTTGAGAACGAGAATTCAAGCAATTTTGAAAACAAGGACAGGTATAGTCTCCGAATAAAATAATTTTGAAATTATTTTTTCCGATAGGCGAATTAAGAATACAGTTACTGACAAATTGAATCATTTCTCAAGGAAATAGTCATTTGGTAAACGCAGTAACTCATCGGGGCCAATTAATTCATTTGCCCCTGTATACTTGTTATCGCTTTCATTTTAGCAAAGCTGAAATTTCAAGTATAAATTTTGGTATGTTCCCTCGGACCAGCCTTTGCCATAGTTCTAACAATTTTTTTTGACTTATTAATAACTGGTGACACTTAGAGCTTGTACCCCATAGTAATACATTAAATGGCAGTGAACCATACCATAGTACACGGTTTTCAGTACATCAATTGACAGTATTTCTTTTGGAATTCCTGAATGTGTTCTTTCCAGTTTAGGTCAGGATCTATGTGAAAACCTAGTAACTTGACTGATGAATCATTTGCAACACAAAATTTCTTGGTGTAGTTATTGATAATAGGCTTAAATTTGACGAACACGTCAGACAACTTAAGAGTAAAATTGCCTCCAGATGTTATGCAGTGAGGGTGGTTTCTAATGAGCTGGGTTCACACAGCAAAAACGGTTTACTACGCTTTAATTGACTCCCAAATAAGATATGGAATACCTTTTTGGGGATCATGCAGTGCAACCCTCCTCACTTCTGTGTTGATATTGCAGAAAAGAGCTGTAAGGTGTCTCTGTGAAGTCAAACCTAGGGAATCATGCAGAAATTATTTTGCGGCCAATAAGATTTTAACTGTCGTTGCACTGTTTATTCTTGAAACTGTGTGCTTGGTGTACAAACATAAAACGGAGTTCGACTTTGTTTCTTCTCCTTATGCTACTCGTAATAGCATATGTAATATCAGACTTCCCATACCCAACTCAACATTAATCAAGGATTCCATTTTTTATAATGGTGGAAAGTTATTCAATCACTTACCAGTAGATATAAGGTCTCCAAATCTGACCAACGTACAATTCAAGAAAGCAGTGAGAAACTTGCTGGCTGATAGACCCTATTATAGCCTACATGAGTATTATAATGAATCATTTTAAAATTACGTGTATTTTATTTTTACTGTATCTGTAATTGTTATATTCAAATTTTGTCTAATTTATTAGTTTTTATCTATACACCCTTAGTTATGTTTATATTTATACCTACAAATCTTTGTCTATGGGATGCAAAATCTTCTGACAATAAAGTATATTTTGATTGATTGATTGATTGAGGACATACCTTGATAACAACTTTTCACCTCGAAATGAAGTGAGGAATCTGCAGTCGGAGTTTGTCGATCTTATTCTGTTCAGTTTTTTTGTTTCCAAATTGCAGGCTCAATTTTCACCCTAGGAACAACGCTGGTTCGAGCTCCCAAACCGCGCTATGTTCTAGTTACATGATTACTCACCCAGATAGAATATATAAAAAAACCTGGAAAGCCGAAAGTTGACGAAGTTGTAGAGTTTGATATACAAACGAGGAGATATTCTGAAATCTAATATTTTTCAGCTTTTAACCGCAAAATGGAAAAGTGTAGTATCACTATTTATTTCTTCATCTGTTAGACTATGATACCAAAACTGATATATATATATATATATATATATATATATATATATATATATATATATATATATATATATATATATATATATATATATATATATATATATATATATATATATATATATATATATATATATATATATATAATGACTTTATAAGGATATACGGGACTTGCATTAGAGGTTTTTCGACTTGCCGTTTGATTAGAAACTTGAAATTTGGTATCAATCATGTTCGTTCATTTGGATCAATCATGTGCGTTTTACCTAAAATATGTTTAGTCCTAACGCTATACAGGGTGTGCCAAAACCTACATTTTTTTTCACATGGTTCGATTGGCCGTCTAATTCAGAGTTTAAACATACTGACTCATGTTAAATTATCTATTATAGTTTCTAACATATATCGATTTTTCGGAAAAAAATTACCGCCGTAGTTATTTACAAGAACACTTGTATCACGCAAAGCGTTCAAAATTAGGAAACCAAATTCCTGGAGCAGTTAGCTGGAAGTCCTGATGTCTCATCGATGGTCGCAGTCGATATTCAAATGTCGCATTCAAAAATTGACAAAAACTAATTTTTTTCAAATGGCACTTTTTATAACCAATCAAAATAGAATTATCATCACTAGCATATCGAATCACGATAAATACTTCGATATAGCGGCTAGCTACATTTCACCATCATCAAAAGCAATTGAATTTATCGAAAATATTAAAAATTATTTCAATATGCTTCATCTCAATACAGATTATGTTCTATTCCTAGGAGACATTAACATTGACATTATGGTTGGAAACTATATTACTGCTGTATATTTCAATGCCATGCATAAACAATGCTTTATGTCAACAATTAATAAATACAGTAAGGTCACACAAACATACCTTGACGTGTATTGACCACATTTTAATTGAAACGAATACTGATTAGAACCTTCTCCTACCATGAGTAATAGAAATGTATCCAACTGGTTACTATATCGTTACTCCACAAATAATAAAAAATTTACCAGAAAAGGAAAAACCCAAATAAAAAAGTAATTATTTCATTTATATGAATGATTAAAACAAATTGAAAAGTTAATTGAAAGATATGAGCTGGAACCAATTTTCTAATCATGTGAATCTGCAACAAATGATTTTCTTGGCATAATTAACAATACCATTCAGAAATCTACTATAAAATTAAAGTCAGATACAAAAAAAAATAATGTTGGATAACAGCTGATATAATTCAATCGATCAACTAAAGGGATAAAATATATCAGAATACTTTGAAAGATCAGCCAAATAATGAAATGTTAATTGAGTATATAAATTTCATAAATAGATTTACGCAGATCCTGAAACAAACCAAATGTATTCATATTATGAAAAAATTAAAGTAATGCAAAAATTGCCTTTGGAATACAATTAATGAAATATGTGTTCAAAACAAAATAATAAGACTAAGAAAACAATAATGTAGATGTTAATATTTTCGAAAAACATTATATTTCCATGGTTAAAAAACTTGGCAAGTGAGATAGTTACAAACCCACATCATACAAATCCTGAAAGAATAGGCATGACCAATTATAATGTTCATTAGGGCCATAGACAGAATCAAAATAACTCTAGTCATTACATCTCTTAAAAATAATAAAATATTGGGAATACTGTTCCTCAAGTCACTGATAGGATCTTGATGGTTCTATGGAGATAAAAGTGAACAAGGTAGAATACATCGGCTCATTATCCTCATTTAGTAAATTTTTATTATGGTCTTTGTGGATAACTATACTCTCCAGGCAATCTAATTTTCTAGTGTCGTTGACCGATTTGATTATTTTCAAATTATGAATATTAATTTTGTGACCAGATTCGATCATATGGTCTGCTACACTTGACTTATTCTCCCTTCGGTAGGTAGCATGAGAAAAAAATTCAGTGGAACCTTTCAAAAATGTAACGTTTTGTCTGACCGTAATATACTTCGTCACAATTTTGACGAGTGATTTCATAAATTCCTGACTTATCTAGCATGTCAGTTTAGTCCTTCATGTTTCCTAATTACGTTTGCAAGTTATTTCTATTGCTATAAACTGCTTGGAGATTCACATCCCGGGATATAATGTATCAGGTATAAATTATTCAACTTATAGCCTGTCAAAATGGCTTTCGTATGAGTTGAATAGTTTACATATCCAACCAAATAGTTTCTCTTTCAATAATTCTTATGAGTTCATCGATAGAATCAAAAACTTAACTTTGGTGGGAGGTGAGATTTTGGTTTCATTCTCTGTTTCCAAGTGTACCTACTCCTGAAACTTTGCAGTACTTGAAATAACTGTTGGAGTCGAACAAGTTTGAAACAGAAAAAGTCAAGGAATTTTTAAAATTGACATCCTTATTCATGAATTAAAATTATTTCTTATTTCAAGATAAATTCCACCAACAGAAGGAAGGCACCGCCATGGGCTATCACCTTTCATGGCGAACCTTTTTATGGGTAGATTCTTAATCAAACTCAATATTTTCCAAAATTCTGGCTATGGTATATGGATATGTTTTGTATTTTTGACACAAAAAGTCAAAACATAGACGCCTTCCTAACTAGGCCAATCAATAGAGATTTTCTGCTCTATTGATTCTGTGACAAAAATACTACCAGGAAACCGACTCTGCCAACATAAGAAAGATGGTTCGTAGTTATATCCTGTTGTTTCCTACGCCCAACTGTCATTGCTTAATTTGTTCTAAACATTTAAAAGCATTTTTTTTATTTTTTATAGTTCTTGACTTCTAACTTGAAAACTAATGAAGCAATATCGTTACTCACAATGGATGAATTGTAGAGAATTAAAATTGAAAAAAAAAATTAGCTTTAACGCGACTCAATCGGATTATTAGTAACAGAGAAATACCGAAAAAACCTGAAAAAATCAGCTTTTCTATAAAAAAATCATATTTCCGTAACTTTTTAAGTAATAGTGCAGCCTTTCCACAACATAGTAGTGATTGAAATGTACTTTGTGTGTAAAAAACTCATGCGCTGTCGCATCATTAGTTTTGGCATAATTGCGATCTGAATTTTTTTATGCATTTTATTGCAGCTGACCTGGATGCGTCATAGGTGGTCCGACTCCAATTTTCCAAAAAGATTTCGAGAGTAAAAGTATAGTATTACAAAACGTATATTCTGATTTTGCGTTAAAATGCAACAAAATAAGTGAAAAATACTGGCAAACATGACCGAAAATAGGCGAGTGCGTGAAAGCGGCTGAGTAGTGGGGGTAGAGCAGCAGACGCGGGGAATCATATGAATAGTAACACATGCGCGCTGCGCCTGTTATGAATCTGCTGCTCTACCCCCACTCCTGAGCTGCTTTCATGCACTCGCCGGTTTTCGATCATGTTTGCAAGTATTTCTCGCCTATTTCGCAGCATTTCAACGCAAAATGAGAATGTTCAGTTTGTAGTACTATACTTCAACTCTCAAAATCTTTCAGAACTATTGAAATCGGACCACCTATGACGCATCCAGGTCTGCTGCAATGGAGGGCATTAAAAAAATCAAATTGCAATTATGCCAAAACCAATAATCCAACAGTGCCTGAGTTTTTCACACATGAAGTACACTTCTATGTCGTGGAGAGCCAGTTTCAAAACAAAAATGGCGGTGTTATGAATTTAAAAAAAAAGCAGATTTTTTCCGGTTTTTCCGGGTTTTCTCCGTTATTAATAATCCGATCGAGTCGTGCCTCTTATTTTATTTGCATTTTGATTCACTAGAATTAATCTAATGGAAGTAGGCTTTATTAGTTTTCAAGTTACAAGTCAAAAACAATAAAAAATAAAAATAAATGCTTTTAAATGTTTTTAACAAATTAAGCAACGACAGTTGGGAGTAGAAAACATAACAGGATATGAGTACGGACTCTTCCGTATGATGGCAAAGTCGGTTTCCTATTAGTATTTTTGTGACGAAATAATATCTATTAATTGGTTTAAACCCCCTTGAGCTCAGTGTTCGAACGAATTAACTTCACGGTAGGAATGTAATTTTATGGAAGATTACCTTTCCTTGACACTCTGGTCATCAGAAACAGAGATCGTTTGGGACTAGGCATTTACAGAAAGCTTACCCACACGAACAGGTTCATCCCAGCCGATTCAAAACACCACATTTAACACAAAATGGCTAGTTTCAATTTTCTTATACACAGAGCCGCAAACTTCCCATTGAATCCTGATCGTACCGTTCAAAATTAGGAAACCAAATTTCTGGAGCAGTTAGCTGGAAGTCCTGATGTCCCATCGATGGCTCTATTTTTCGCCATATGGGCGCAGTCGATTTTAAAATGTCGCATTCAATGAAAACTTTTTAACAAAAAATTAAACCGACGAAAAAAGAAACTGAAAAGCAAAAATAACCCTTCTTGGTCTTAATAACTAAGCTCCTAAACTAATGTTAGTAACTAATTTTGAGTCGGCGCCAAACAAACTAGCAATTGAATTAGGTAAAGCGTAAAATGATGGCAGCGGGAAGCGCGGTGGCGTTTTTATATAATTTTTTTCAGAAATTTAATGATCTTTGTTGATTGTTTGATTGGCGCCGACTCAAAATTAGTTACTCACATTAGTTTAGGAGCTTAGTTATTAGGACTAAAAAAGGTTATTTTTTGCTTTTCAGTTTATTTTTTCGTCGGTTTAATTTGTTTTAATAAAAGGTTTTTATTTCTTAATTTTTTGTGGCAAAAATCTACTAATTAACAATTAAGGTATCCATTTTGTTGTAGTGTTATCGGAGCTTGTGGCTCAGTGGCACGAGCGTTGGTCTTGTGTCCACTGTTTCCACCCGGCGCGGGTTCGACTCCCGCAGCTGGTGAAAAATTTTTCAATGCCCCAAGAGTGGTTTCGGATCCCACTATTAAAGGTAAGGTCCCCGTGATCTTATCTCGTAAAAGTTTTCATTAACTTCTGAGGGTTGGTCAAATAACTAAGAAAGCGGTTGAAAACAATTTTAAAATTCAGAGGATGAACGATCAATATCCTCCATTTTGCTACCCTTAGGGGTGGAGTTTTGTCAAATTCAAATGGGACCAATTTCGAAGTACACCATATCCAATGAAAAAAGAATCATCGAAATCGGACTACTCTGTGAAAAGTTGTGGTCATACATAAAAAAAATACGCGTCGACTACCGAACCTCCTCCTCTTTTCGTCGGTTAAAAATTGACAAAAATCCATTTTTTTCAAATGATACCTACTATTTTCTTGACACTATTCGGAAGAAAATTGAATTTTAGGGCGATTTATCTGAGCATTCCGCACACCAAACTTCTCTATCAATAAAAATCAAGCAATCTCTTATCTTAATGAAAGAAAAAGCCATATGAAGGGGATAAATTATGAAATGAAATGCATAAAGCACACACAAAGTCGTCTTCACAAAAGGTTCAATATAAATTGAAACACAATTGGTAGACCGACAGGCGAAAAACAACTACTTTCCTAGCAAATACCACGCAGAACGTTGAATGATATTCACCTGACAATCCATGCAAACTTTCATATAAATGGATATTGTTCGCAAATGTTTCTTTCTGATGAGCTCAATTATGTTTAAATTCATGTCAGACACTTTCCACGACCATGGAAAGAAGCCACGGTCATCATGATCCTCAAACCCAACAAGAACCATGTGATACCGCAAAACCACCGACCCATCAGCCTCACACCCTCGATGAGCAAGGTGGCAGAGCGAGTCATCCAGAGACGATTGGAACCACTCACGGAAGAACTCAACGTCCTACCAGACGAGCAGTTCGGCTTCCGACAAGGACACTCTACGGAAATGCAGGTCCTGAGGATAGTGGACTTTGCCGTAACAGGCTTCAACCTGGGCAGGGACACCACACAGGAGCCTTATTCCTAGACGTTTCCAAGGCCTTCGACAGGGTCTGGCACGATGGCTTGATCACCAAAATGACAGACCTCGGATACCCCACTCCCATAGTGAAGCTGATAGACTCCTTCCTGCGAGGACGGCGGTGCCAATGTAAAGTTGGCAGCGACCTCTCAGCAGTGAGGACCCTAGAAGCAGGAGTACCGCAAGGCGCAGTCTTATCTCCACACCTGTTCTCCATCTACACGGCGGACATCCCAAAGCCCGCTGACAACTTTAACAAGTACCTGGACACAGCACAGTGGCCAAGTGAGCGCACGCAAGGCAGTAACCCGATACCTGCAAGATCAAGCAGACAAGCTTGAGGACTGGTTCAACCTATGGAAGATCGAGATCAACGCGGAAAAGAGCCAAGCAATACTTTTCACCAGAAGGCAAACAACACCGTCAGGACACGTCATCATGAATGACCAACGGATCCCATGGGCAAACGAGGCCAAATACCTCGGAGTCACCTTGGACAAAAGATTGACATTCAGGCAACACGTAGACCGGAGGCTCGGACTAGCGAAAGCAGCCCGAAAGAACCTCTACCCCCTCATAGGACGCAGTAGCAACATGGGCCTCCAGTTAAAACTGCTCCTTATCAGGACCATCCTCCTCCCCATCATCCTGTATGCACTCGCCGCATGGGGTCAATGCTCACAAACATACAGGACCAAGATCCAGCTATTCTTAAACGTGAGCCTAAGAATGGCAGTGAACGCGCCCAGATACGTCCCGAACAGATTTATCTACAGGGACCTGAATGTCAATCCGAACTTCATTGACGACCATCTTCGGAACCACGCCACCGCGACGTTCCTGAAGATGGACACCCACACGAACCCGGTGATTCAAGACATCCACGCGAACCTGAACCGGGACGATCCCAGGTTTAGAGAAAGGGAAAAGTATTTGCGACCAGTCTACCAAAACGACCGTCCACCACCGAGAGAAGCACTCCGGCGCGTCAGGTGAGTAACAACTCAACACAAAACACGTAAGATCGTCACACCCACATCACACCATACACTTACACACCCATCAGGTACATCACCACCATGCACACACAGCACAAGTCAGGTAAACATACAAAATCAGATAATAAGGGGTTTAAAGCACTCAGAGGCTGACTTCATACCACAGGAGGTACGATTTCAATTTCGCAAACGTGCCATTTGCGAGTTGAGGACCGCTCCAAGGAGGAGCGGGGGAGGATGGAAGTGGATAGTAAATCTCGTTCACATATAACATGAAGGGGATTTACTATCCATGGGCGCTCAACCTTAAGGGGGGCATGGTGTGTATTTATGTTGTGTCTCGCTTCGGCCAGAGCTCTTCGGATCTTTGGCTGGTGACTACTCCGTACTGATGAGGGCCAAAAAGCCTGAAACCGGTATGCGGATTGTTAGGCGGACACGACATGAATTTAAACATAATCGAGCTTATCAGAAAGAAACATTTGTGAACAATATCCATTTATATGGAAGTTTGCATGGATTGTCAGGTGAATATGATTCAACGTTCTGCGGGTATTTGCTAGGAAAGTAGTTGTTTTTCGCCTGTCGGTCTACCAATTGTGTTTCAATTTATATTGAACCTTTTGTGAAGACGACTTTGTGTGTGCTTTATGCATTTCATTTCAAATCTCTTATCTTGTCGAAAGATTCTTTGCTTTTTCAAGTACCAATACCATGGAAACAAAAGTCAATTGTTATTAAGAAGATGATATTCTGTCAAAGTGGAATCGAGTAGTGCAAATTCTTAAATCAAATTGATTCGAAAATGGAAAATTATCCAGAAGTACTTTTGTTAGACCGGTAATTGAAAATGTCAAAAATTGTTTAATTTGAAATACCAAAACATACCAAGTATAACACGGGAAAAGTTCTCACGATTGAGAATAGTTGTTGGTGACGATTGAAGGACCCCCTACACCGGCGCGATATGGCGGTAGCGGTATCTTCGGCGTTAAAAGCGCATTTATTGCGGAAACGTTTTTTTTTTCTTCATGTTCACACCAACGCGATACGAATAGTTCGCTAGAGGTGCGATGAACAGTGTCACGCACCAGTATTTCTTAAAAATGTCTCCTGCTATTGTTGGCTTTGGCTGAGGATTAGAGACGAATGAGGCAAGTAATGTAACTTGTGCCCTTATTTAGTTTTTTCTCCAAGGAAAATAAGAATATATACTCATGATATGAATAAAGAAAAAAATATGGAGAATATCATACTTTGATGCCAAGATCCAAAATGGATTTACATATTGATTTGTTGAAAATATGAACAGGATGTTCATAAAATCAGATGTGGAATCATCTGCGACTAAAAGATAAACTTTAGTCACTATCTTCCATCGTCAAGATAACCTCTTGTGGGGTATTCATGTTGAGAAGGGAAACATTCTCAATTGAATATTGATAGAAAGATTTTTCTGTGAATTGAAAAATCCACGATAAAAATGAAGTTATTTTTTGTGAATGTCTATCAATATTCAATTGAGAATGTTTCCCTTTTCAACATGATTTACATATATTTTCGAAGGCCACCTAACTGTTTTGACGGAATTTTAAGCGTGATTAAACGTGATATAGAAAAAGAAGATACGAATTATCGAGAGACTATTTCCTGCAAAGAACGATTGGCGGTGGCATTACGGTAAGCAATAAGAAGGGCTAACTAGAAGAAAATTAAGTATTACATCATTTATTTATGCATTTATTTATTTTTTAATCCAGTAAGAAATCAAATAGGTACCAGAGTACCTACTCATCATTCATTTTCACATATGACATATGGACATTTTTTTAATCCTCATGACCTAAATCATACAAAATTGGATATTGTTTTACATGTGCGATTAGCTTATCTGTCAAAGACATTTCTACATCTCATCAATGCATTGCGAATGCAAACGCAAACACAACAACCCAAAACAATGTGGCGATTTGCGGTAGGAACCGCTCACGCAGCGTTGTCAAAATAAAACGATGTCAGAGCGATATTCCGCGAGGAGGCCGTCGCGTCGCGCAGATGTGAGCATCCTCATATACCGCAGTGAAACTTGGTAACGCTGCGGTATCACTACCGCTACCGCCATATCGCGCCGGTGTGGGGGATTATTTATGATCGAGATATTTTAACAGGAGAGCGAAGCGAGCGCGTTAATGTTCGAGGTCATTAATCGCTATTTTAATATACGAGTTGATTACAAAAAATTTCCGTCGACCTTGTTCCTGGGGTCAACGTGAATTTTCGATATCCATTTCCTTCAACTAGGAGGAAACTTACAGTATTTGGATTTGAAAATACATAAATTTGACATCGCAAAGGTGATGGGATTTGGAATTTGAATAATATTCGAATTCGTGTATGTTTAGTTGCCTAAACCACAATTATACATTGATGGAGAAATCGACCACTTATAGGATATTAATGGTCGATTTCGGTGTATGTTTGGTTGTATATATCACAATCATGCATTAAAAGAGAAATTGAAGGTTATTAGGGGTCATTAACGCTAGATTTCGTGTAGAATAAACAGACTCGTTAATACGAGGTAGACGGAGAATAATTTTATAAATTTTGGCTGGTTCCATTAGGGGAGTGAAACCACTAACTGTCAACGAAGATATTCAAATTGCCATTCCCGGATATTTTCAAGCATATCCTCAAGCCTCAATACCAACGGCGCTTTTTGGAATTGGAATTTTCATACTCTGCATTTTTCACTGTCATAACTACATCCGTTTTCATTGATATATGACTGCAAAAATTACACCCAGGTGACATTTCCGGTAGGGTAAACTTTTTCGAGGATTTATTACTCAAATAACAAGAGCACACCGGATTCTTAGAAAACATAATTTGGACTGATGAAAAGAATTTACAATTGGCTAAACCGACATTTTTGGGCTTCTGAAAATCCACATATGGTGCTCGATGTTGAAAATCAAGTACAATTTCGAATAAAGGTGTTTAGTTTGGTAATGAACCAAGAGGTACGCTATTTTATGTACCATAGAAATTTGAATAGTGAAATATACTTAGAAATTCTTCAAAAAGTGGTAGAAACATTTCTTGAAAGTTTCCCACTGGCTAGAGATTTGGAGCACCTTTGTAAGTGGCGCCGCACTGGCGTAATCGGGCGAATCGTTCGTTTGCCCTTTTGACAGAGTCTTTTCAAAGTTCGACATTCAGTTTTTTTTTGTTACAAACGTGAAAACTGCGGTTGCCTTGGAATTCGGTGCTTATAAGCTTCGAATTAAATTGCGCTAGTAATTAATTAAAAGCAGATTGAGACGAGTTCATAGAAGGCTGCATTGAAGGGCTGAACACGCGCACTGCGAACATGTGATTCGCCTGTCATCGTATTGTTTACTCGTAATTTATTGTCAAGTTGAGAAGTGTCTTATATCCGTGCTAGAGCAAGTGCTTGCAACTCGGTTTTTACCCATTATAAGCCACATTCTTTTTTTGTCTGTAAAAAAAGGAACAGCATTAGTGCGTTCGTGTGTCAGGTGCGGGAAGTAAAAAAAAAGATTATTCCATCATACATGCAAAAGTGATTAACCAAGTAGCAGCGGCAATAAATCAGTACTCTGACGAATTAGAGGTGAATAAATACTTTCACAAACGATTGATAACATTAATAAAAACTTTCATGTCTACAGTAGCAGTATAGTTTAACCATTTCCAATTGCAGAAGCTGTTCTATATGAGCAATCAAAACTCACTTCGCTTACACGAGCGTATATGCGAAGTAACGGAACGAAAAATAATGTGTACTACTAGTAAACATTCTCCCTCGCCGAACGGAAGATCAAAAAAGATCACAAGAGCCGACAGTCAACGTGGGTTTGAGTGACAGCTGTCTAGTTCTACATCAGATTCGCCTGAGTCAATCAAAACCGCAACTCAATGATAATACATGTAGGTGTGTCGATACGTTGAGAGGCCAAGAAAACTAAGAAATCACGAATTATATGGTCTGGGATCGAAATAGGTTTTTAAATATTCTATAGTTCTGTTGAGTTTTGTTGGGAAATATGGCATTTTTTCGACCATAGGAAAATGAAATTATGATGATTCGTTTGCCTATTAATACATACTACCTCGCTCATGGCATATTTTTTTATTTCAAGATATTTTTTTAATAATTGAATATCTAAATAAAATTAGTTTTCTCCCCCTATGCTGCTCAAAGGATACCGCTTCAAGACTGCGAAACTTGTATTTTATGCTTCTGCAATTGTAAATGGTTTAACTTATACATACACGAATAAAAATAATATTAAAGAAATATGAATAGATATGAAAGAAATATAAATAAATATATTGTAAATATTGTTTTATTTTCTACATACATACATTTTCTCTTTTTTTTCATATTGTTCGTTTACTGTCAGACTTTCAGTAGAAAAACTAATTTTGAATGTGTATTACATGAATAGAATGTTTTCACTTCATTGTAATTATTATTGAAAAAAAAAAATTACCTATATCAATATGAAAATTTATCAGATATATTTATGAAAAAACTTGAAAAAAATTGTCAATTGACCTTTATTTCTTTCGTACATTGATTGTAACAAAAATCTTACAAGAACTTCCTGCACTTTCAGAACGAATGCCCGTGGCGTCTGTAAACACGTTTACGCAGTATTTTCATAAATAAACGCTTACCGGAGGACGCCCAAATATTTGATTTGAGGTTATTTCCGGTCGAATCGTTCATTGTCGTTCGTTTATTATACGCGCCCTTTCAACACTGGGCCTCTCTTTGATTCGGAGCTTTTACCCGCCGAATAGGTGAGATCACTAATTTCTGGAAAAAATAATAGAATGTCCAGAAAGATGAGAAAAGTGGTTGGATTTTTTCCATTTTTTTTTTAAGTAGTTTTTCCAAAAAAAAATCCCAAAGATGTGTTCCTATTTGAACACTGCGGAAACCGCGCCAGGATGTAACGTAACAAGTTCAGATCTATCGCCGACCAACGAGATCGTAAGATGATAACAGAGTTGCCAAGCGTTATTCATATTTTTTATAATGTGACCAGGCCGAAAAAATAATGACATATACATACATATTACTCAAGAATAACTAAATCAAGAACAGCTATCAAATGAGTAGCCTTCATTTCAATGTGACATATGCTGAAACAAGTTCTGTTTCATTCATAGGATGAAACAGAATAACATTTCCCCAGAAGTTCCTCAAAATAGTGACACTGGCGACTCGCCGATCGCCAAGGGTACCAGGAATCACAGCATTGCCAAGCGTCATTCATAATATTCCTTCACAATGTGAGCAGGCCAAAGAAATAACGACATAGCATTTGGTATACATACATATTATTCAAGAATAACTAAATCAAGAACAGCTAACAAATACGAAGTCTTCATTTCAATATAACACATGCTGACACAAGTTCTGTTTTATTCATAGGATGAAACAGAATAACATTTCCTCAGAAGTCGGGAAAATGTCAAGTCACTTATGACGTCAAAGAAGCGGCAATGACGCTGTGTTTGAATGTCTCAATGAATTTGAGGGTTTCAGAGCAGCGTTTATTCGAATATTACACAATATCTTCTAGGAAAAACTATGCATACATAATATTTTATCACTATATTCCAACTTCAAGCACATTTGAAGCAAATTTGTGAGTTTGTGATCTCGCCTATTACAACACAAACGTTATTTTGATGTTTGCGACCGAAAAATTTTAACTATCGAACTTTGTAAACACCCGTTTTGTCAAAGAGGTAAGTGCAGATAAGTGACACTATACGGACGTGTTAGCCCGATTCCACCACTGCGGCGCTGCACGTTAAACTCCTCCCCCATGCTCCAAGTCCAGAGCTGCACGTTCATGTTACCAGATGGGGGTGGGGGGGGAGGGGCACCACCGCGCCATACAAGAACTGTCGATACCAAAATGATATCCTTGTTCGATAACCGTTGGTGTGGAAATCGAGGACCATTTATGTGGCCTGCAAGATCTCCAGATCTTACCACTTTAGACTCTTAAATTTGCCTAAATACAAAAACATAGCCTACCAAAATTTTTTTTTGAGAAACAATAATAATTTCACATTTTTTTATATTTACCCTAAACACTTTCATAAATTAATCAAATCAATTTTGCATAATTCTTTTCAAATTCAAGCATATTTGTAAAATTAACTTGGATTTTTAGAGAATCACAAACTTCATGTTTGTTGCAACGATATCAAACACAACTTTAAAATTTCGCAAAAAATATGTTCAACAAGGTAAAACACTAGTTATGATAATATGCATATTAAAAAATTCCAATTTAAAGTACACATTTTGTATTTTAAATGTTATTAAAAAACTGTACAAATTAACCGAAAACATGAAATCCTAAAAAATAATCGGGATACCCATGGAAAAAACTAATGAGGGTCAAAAGTAAACATTATTATTATTATTTATTAATATTAACAAATCAATGTATCCATAATGTATGCACCTAAATCTCAAAAGCAATAATACAATGTTATTGAACGTATTCAAATGTGGTGCCGATGGTTTTTCCTAATTTTTATCGGCTTATTTTTATTATAACTTAACAATTAACAAATCAAAATAAACAGAACAGAAAATATTTGAAATGAAAAAAAAATATGTAAAAAAAATCAACGAAGCGTCTCGTATGTCCACCACCTTCAGTAAGATTAGATCGCAATACATTTGCTGGAAAATTTCTGCAATGAAATCGTATCGAATTCTCAAGCTTCTCAACAATATTAAATGGTGTATTCTTGTATACTTTTTGCTTTAAATATCCCCATAGAAAATCTATTCGGTTGAGATATGGCGAACGAGGTGGCCACCGTAGATCGGTATTTCATCCTAACCAGTTATCACCAAATTCCCTATTCAACCTTTAGAAATCATTCTAGCAGAATGAGCGGGACATCCATCATGTACAAACCATAATTTATATCGTTCTTGTAAACTCATATTGTCCGAAAAATGCGTCAGTTAGTTTTCCAAAAACTGTAAATAGCTATCACCATTTAGGTTTTGCCGAAAAAAAATTATTAATAATTATTAATGTTTTAAAAAACATCTTGGGAGGTCATGTTTTGGTATTTAGTCATAACTTTCAATTCCAAACAACTTTTCTGAATAACTTTTTACTGAATTTTCTGAAATAAGGGTACTTTACTCCTGTACAAATTTTATATTTTTTGACCTACCCAATATGATGTTTGACTTGCAACGATTCTAAGTGCACCTAATATGATTATCGCACATGCAGCAACTTTCGGCGATATTTTTATTTTGGTAATGCAATTAATTTTATAAATTAATTTTAAAAATCAATTTCAAATTCACACTATAACGGGTGACATAGATATGTACCTTAACTCCTGCATTCGTGAACTGGATTTTTCTGAAATTCAGTACAGTTATAAAGCAACCATTTCGGATTAGATCATCACAATCCAATATGGCGGACTTTCGGTTTCTCTGAAAATGCCAGCAACTTTGTTTTTTTTAAATTAAACACCCTGTATATTTTTACATATTCAAATTCAACAGGTCAAAACAAGTCCAAACCTCATATCAAATGTCATTTTTTTTAACAATTGAAATTAAAATTGTTTTTTTATTTTACCTCGTGGATAAATGAGATTTGGTCGAGGCTATTCACAATGAGTCGCACATAACAGAGAAACATAATTGTTTCTGAAAAATGATTTTTTGTGTCACTTATTGATGAATCAATTCAGTCACATCACATTTTGATTAAACTTTTTTTTTCAAATGGTACCCCTATGGGCGACCTACATGTTTCTCTAGAACATACATTCAGGAAAACAATAACATGTCATTTTTGTATTTCGGTGCAGTAACAAATTGTATACATTGAAAAATCTAGTTCTTGAGTTTCCTTGCAGTTCCAATGATTTTTCAACTTAGTAAGCTGTGGAAAACAACATTTCTGAATCTTGTCAACTAATTGTGTTTCGCTGTCATCTTTCATCTTTACTCTCGAAAATTAGTTAACTTCCGAGAATTAGTAGAAATGGAAAATCAAAATTATAGGTTTTCGAGAGTTGAGATGAAAGATGACAACGAAATACAATTAATTGACAACATCCAGAAATGTTGTTTTCCACAGCTTACTAAGTTGAAAAATTATTTGATCTGCAAGGAAACTCATGAACTAGTTGCAGATTTTTGAATGTATACAATTTGTTACTGCACCGAACTACAAAAATGTTGTAATTTTTTTAGAAAAACATGTAGTGGCACATAGGGGTTCCATTTGAAAAACAAAATTTGATCAAAATGTGATGTGACTGAATTTATTCATAATAAGTGACACAAAAAATTATTTTTCAGAAAAACATATATTTCTCTGTTATGTGCGACTCATTGTGAATAGCCTTGACCAAATCTCATTTATCCACGAGGTAAAATAAAAAAACATTTTAATTGTAATTGTTTAAAAAAATGACATTTGACATAGGGTTTGGACTTGTTTTGACCTGTTGAACTTGAATATGTAAAAATATACAGGGTGTTCCGTTTGAAAAAACAAAGTTGCTGGCATCTCCAGAGAAAACCAGAAGTCCGCCATATTGGATTGTAATGTGATCAAATCCGAAATGGTTGCTTATATAACAATACCAAATTTCAGAGAAATCCGTTAACTAATGCAGAAGTTACAGGGGTGGCCGATATCCTGTGTCACCCGGTATATAGGTTATATCAGTTGACAGTCCATTTAAAAATAAAAATAAAAATATCTGGTAATTAAAATGATACCGGTGCAACACACAGCCTTTCAAAGGTCAAAGAAAAAACATCCCTAAGGCGTTCTACTATTTGAAATCTACGATGAAAAAAAACGTAATTCCATTCGATTTTGAAAATCACTCATACTACTGATTGATTTAAAAATTCTAGGAAAAGTATGCAACTAGAACCATTGTTTTTACGCCCCAATATACTCATATATAAGGAGTATATATAATTATCATTTATCATAAGAATATATATATATATACAAGGTGTTATGTAATAAGTTATTTATAAGGTGAACATGGGTCCGCAAGGCCTTCATTTTTCATATACAAGGTGTTAAAAATTTATTTTTATTTTGTTTTTTCGTAAATAATTTTTAAAATAATGTCGATATTCGGACGAAAATTGGTATTTGGGGATTTTTTAATATGAGAAATTCAAATGTCATCTTAGTTTGGCCCTTAATTGTAGGGGGCGCCGCCTACAGGTCTTTGTGTCTTTTGGACAGTTATAACTTTGTCGTGCATGTATGTATTACATTTTCTAGAAGAAAAATCGATTCCTGTATCATTTTCACATGAAAAAGGTGTGCTTTTCAAAAGTCGCTACAAGCAGTCGTTTTCGTGATATTTTGATTTAAATTAATCGATGCATACAATCTTCTTTTCATTGATTCGCGAACTCTTCGAAAATAAAAGTATCAAGTAGGCTAGTAAGTTTATTCTAAGTTTTTAGACAACTTAGTTTATTCCAATGTTTTTTTTGTGCTGTCATGTCAAAAATAATATATTGACGCATAGTTAAATAGTTTTATTTATTATTATTGTGATTATTTGTTAAAAAATTGTAAACTTTACCAATGCAGAGTATGCTGGCATTCATTTTACATACGGACTTACTAGACTAGACGTTTATCCGAACTGCACAACTCCTACTTCAAAAACGTTTTCAAGAATTCACGCTCGGTTAAGGGAAACAGAAAGTTTTGATAAAGCTAGTCATCTGTCGGGTGCACATCCGACGGTAAGAACCCCAGAAACCGAGGAAGCAGTTCCTAATCTGGGCTGACGTTAAACATTTCTCATGTTCTGGTATGGAAAATTTTAATTGATAATTTGTTATATCCCTACCATATTCAAAGAGTTCAGGCACTACTCCCTCGTGACTCTCCGTTACGTATCAACACCTGTCGTTGGTGTCTCCAATGCCTAATTCAAAATCCTTTATTTGAAAAGTAAATCCTGTTTACCGACGAAGCAAATTTATCACGCCACGCTATACGCAATTTTCACAACAATCTTTTGTGGTCAGAGGAAAACCCCCATGCGATACAGGAATCACATTTCCAAGAACAGTTCTCTCTTAACGTGTGGGCAGGAATCCTTGGAGATTATTTTATAGGTCCATTCTTTATTCCGGGAAGATTAAACGGAGAGAGATATCGTCATTTTCTTGAAGAAGATTTGCCTATTTTACTGGAAGATGTGCCGCTTAGACTACGAAATGAAATGTGGTTTATGCATGACGGTGCCTCGGCACATTTTAGCATCCAAGCGCGAAAATTTTTAGATCAAACTTTCGATATGTCGGGAAGCGCCTCAACCATGGCCCTGTAGGTCACCAGACCTTAACAGTTTGGATTGTTTCCTGTGGGGACATCTAAAATCCTTAATTCACCAGACACCTATCCAGAATGAAGAAGAACTAAGTAATCGAATAGTTAACTCTCGTAGAACGATTCAAAATACTCCAGGAATTTTCCAAAGAGTGCGCGAATCAATGAAAACAAGATTGGATGCGTGCATACAGGCAGGAGGTGGACATTTCGAACACTTATTTTGATTTAGATTTATATCAAGTGTTCCGTTGTTTATTGTTGTTTGAAAATTAGCGTTTGAAATGTTTCTGTTGAATAAAAAAAAAAAAAATTGTTTCACTTTTTGACAAACACGTGCATTGATTAATTTAAATCAAAATATCTCGAAAACGGCAGCTTGTAGCGACTCTTGAAAAGCATACCTTTTTCACGTAAAAATGATAGAGGAAACGATTTTTCTTCTACAAAATGTGATACATACTTGCACGACAAAGTTATGACTCCCCAAAAGAGACAAAGACCTGTAGGCGGCGCCCCCTACAATTAAGGATCAAATTTGAATTTCTCGTATTAAAAAATCCCCAAATACCAATTTTCGTCCAAATATCGTCATTATTTCAAAAATTACGAAAAACCAAAATAAAAACAAATTTTTAACACCCTATATATCAAAAATGAAGGCCTTCCGGACCCATGCTTATATGAACTTTCCACCTTATACGTAACTGAGGAATCGTCCTGTGAAATTATTATTACATAACACTGTATATATATATATATATATATATATATATATATATATATATATATATTATATATATATATATATATATATTTATATATATAGAAGAATCCTTTTTAAATTCGGGTATGCAATCAACAAGGGTATGGAAATTAAAGTGAACTCTTTTTTCTATTCAAGCTTTCGAGTCATTTATTGTCTCTTCATCAGGAACTCTACAATGAATTAAAATTGAACATTATTAGATTTGAAAACCAAATAGGCATGTGTTTACTTACGAAAGTGAGGTTAAACCCTTTTACTTGAATTTAAAATAACATTCCAAAGACAAACTCTTGGTATATATATATAGTTAAAATTTGATCAAAATTGATCATGATTACTTAAACATAAGTGTGAAAACATTTTAAAATTCCAAATGGGCTCTTATGGAGGTCATGTTGGATTCAAAAAGAAGTGGTGACAGATGACTTATATAGACAACGAAGTATAATGAAGTTGACAATTATAATATATAATTATGTCACAAATTCCTTTTTCATATATATTATATATATATATATATATATATATATATACATACAAAACTAGGGATATTGGGGTGAGCAGTAATGAAAAAGTAAACCCTTTGAGGTTTATCCATTTAATAATTTTAAACAATGCTAATGTGGTTATATAACTTTGAACTTCGTTTTAGTCCTTGATCAACCTTGTTTCTTTTGTATCACTATGTTAGGTGAATATGTTTAACATCATTGAAACCAACCTCAACAAAGTTTCTCCCTGATGATGGAAATAAACATTTCCGAAAGCTTGGATAAACCTTAAAGAGTTTACTTTTTCATTGCTGTTTAGCCCAATATCCCTAGTTTTGTACCTAAATAGTCAGCAAATATATATATATATATATATATATATATATATATATTATTTTTTGATGTATATATATATATATGTACATCATTATAGTCCAAGAGGAAGAGCCAAAAAAAGTCTCTGAATTTATTAAGCCTGGTTTTTTCTCAGGTGATTATAATCATAATTTACAATAAAATGCTGTGGTTAGTCAAGCGGATATTAGAACAGGTGTCTCAGGTGCGCGGTCAAACATGTCGTGACCACCGACATAATAAAATCAATTTCTTAAGGCTGAAACTTTATGAACTTTTGTTTTTTAAAAAAATTATATAGTAACGTCCTGGGGACACAGCGGTCAGTCAGCTGTAATGTACGTAGCGAGGTTTATAGGGTGCAATTCGTTTATTAGCGTGAATTTTTTAGTAACTACTACTGACTATATATTAATAAATAAAATGGTCAGTCAACCATTCCGTAGAACAACACCCGTTAGTCAGTGAATAAGAAATTACATTTTTTCGCTCTCTATTTTTGTATACAGTATCAGAAAGTATTTATCTTGGGTATGGTGGTTTCATGAGAGCGTAAAGAATAGCTTGCTATATGTTGAGAGAGCATTACAATTTCTCCTCGACTCGCTCGAGGAAGTGATATCGACGTCACGACACAGAGATAGGAGAGTCAGAGCGGTTAGCTCAGGACGTCAGTATCATACCAGCAGCAGTCGGGAGTATGTGCGCTGCAATGAAGAAGATTTTTTACGATAATTTCACATCAGATAATTTGAACAAATTAAACTGAATCATTGATTCAATTTAATCTGTCGGACGACAGGTAGATCAAAATATCTTTGGTGCCGTGGTGGCCGCGAAAACAAAAGAAAATTCTTAAACATAAACAAAAGCAAACGATATTTCTGTAAGAATAAAAACAAAAAACTTATTTCTAACAGAAAAACAATTATTTCTTGAATGGAAAGAAAAAAAATATTTACAAGAAAAGACAAACCAAATTAAATATTTTGTGTATGGAATTATTTCATTAAATGTTCGAACAAACCACCATTTTGGGCCAAACAATAGCCGAATCTATTGTACAATTCTGTTCTGGTAGCCGCAAGGGTAACTGGTGTTACCTGAGCACACAACTGAATAATTTTTGCCCTCAGTTCATCTAAATTGGTGGCACGTTCGAACTCATGCCGATATACCTCCGATTTTAGCATGCCCCAGAAATAAAAATCGAGAGGTGCTACATCTGGTGATCGAGGTGGCCAGTTGATTGTACCTCGCGTACAAATAAACCGATCGGGAAATAATTGATTCAAAAATGTAACCACCGTGCCTGCATTGTGGGCAGGACAACCATCTTGTTGAAACCACACGTCGTTAAAGTCAATCGGAAGAGCGCGAACTGCAGGAATAATTTGATTTTGCAAAAGTTGCAAATATTTTGGTGCATTTAAATTCCCTTCAATAAAAAATGGGCCTATGACGTGATCGCCTAAAAGTTCCGTCCACACATTTATTTTTTTTGGGTACTGTGTCCTTACAGAAATACTCAAATGTTTATTTTTACGAGACCAATAACGTACTACGGATGGGTTGTGTTTTCGATGAATTGAGAAGGACGATTCATCGGTAAATAACACCTTTTTAGAAAGTCATCATTTACACGAAATGCCCAATTGCATTTTTCGACCATCGTTTCACAAAACTCCATACGTCTGAAATGGTCTCCAGGCAAAAGTTCTTGTGTGGTCTTGACTTTGAAACAATGATAACCGTTTCTCTTCAAAATATTCCTTACAGTTCTTTCATTCAAATTCACTTCGTCGGCGATCTGTCTACTCAAACAAGGTGTCGTTTCTGCCAATGCACACACTTGTGTTTCTCTTATTTCCCGTTCCTCGGGTATTTGTCTAGGATGCGGTGGTGGATTTGTGGGACAACATTTTTTGCAATGTGCTGCCACACACCCAAAATTCTTAAATTTATTAATAATTGAAAGGACAGTCGCTTCCGTAGGTACAGGTCTATCTGCAAAAGCCACTATGAATAGATTTCTAGTATCTTGTACAGAATTACCCCCAAAGTACCACTTAACGATCTGTACTTTCTCTGCGGTTGTGTAAATAGGCGGCATGTTTCAAAAGGTAATAAATTGTCACGTCTTTTGTTTTCACAACCAAGGCTCGGCAAGAAATGAGTCGATTCTGTGCGCTGTGTAGCATAGCCACGTGGTCAGTTAATGTGTCGGGTGGGGTAACAAGAGGGGCGCACAGCAGTGCGTCTCTCTTGTTTATGTGGTATTATCATATCATAGCGTTCCTTGTTGCTCGTGTAGATTTCTGTCCCAGATAAATGTTTTCCGATACTGTAGATGTTACACGCGGCAGCTCGTCTTTCATTTATAATTTACTTAAAATAAAATAACATTATCATAATCATTTGGAGTACGACATTTATTTTAATAAGGCACTTCCGTGTCGCAGTTGTGCCTAAAAATCCCAGAAATATAATTCGTTCGAATACAACAGTGTACTTAACGAACGCAGGTATATACACAGGTAAGAACTCATTGATTTATTTTCAAACATTTTCAACTCATATATTTATTCATTCCATAAAGGATACAAAATTCTAACAATTTATAAATTATCATCAAATAATTCCTCATCTGAATCTTCAATCTCATTAATCTCACTATCGTGATCTGACACGTCAAGCTCAGATGTTTCAGACTGAAAATCTAAAAAATAAATAAATTCATTAAAAAAATTATTTTCGTGATTGTTAAAATTATTTGTATACCTATATTTTCTTCTAAAGGTTGGATAATAACATCCTGTACAAGTTCTGGTAATTGATCGCCTTTGAACCAATCAAACTCATATTTTTCATTAACTAATTTCCAGCCGTAGTCAGTAGGAGATAGCTCCGTTGGAATTTGACGGTGAGCATTACGCCAAATATTTGCAATGAAGCTCGCTCTTAAGAACTGCTGCATCAATTCTGATTGGCATGGTGGCCTACTCGACCCATCTACATTCTTTACTTTAATTTTAAAAGAAAAACTTTCACGCTTAATAAACGAATTGCACCCTTATAAACCTCGTACATTACAGCTGACTGACCAGCTGTGTCCCATAGGACGTTGACTGACTATCATAATTTTGATTTACATATAAAAAAACAAAAGTTCATAAAGTTTCAGCCTTAAGAAATTGATTTTATTATGTCGGTGGTCACGACATGTTTGACCGCGCACCTGAGACACCTGTTCTAATATCCGCTTGACTAACCGCAGCATTTTATTGTAAATTATGATTATAATCACCTGAGAAAAAACCAGGCTTAATAAATTCAGAGACTTTTTTGGCTCTGCCTCTCCGTCTATTATTTGAATCAAGAGAATATATAATTTGATTTGAATTAATATTTATGCAATTGTTAGGATACAGTAAATATTAATTTGATTTCATATTATTAGGTACTGGATTCTGTGATATGAATATTCAAAGTTAAAAAAAATTATATACAAGGTATTTCGTAATAACATGCTTATATTTAAGGAGGTTATTTTGAGGAAAAAACTTCATATTAATATATGTCCTGTAATTCACTTTTGAATTACAGAGTGCTGAAGTTTTGAGAAAAAATTATTTTTTTATGATAACTTTGGTATGACCCTATTAGATGTTTTTGTGAAACGAAGTACGCATCTTCAAATTTTTGAAATCCTCATTTCTTTCTGAGCAAATCTGGTTTCCTGATATTTTTTTCGTTTACTGTACGGTTTTCGCATAAAAAAATTAAATTCATTCATTTGCACGTTGTTATGAAATTGGGTATTATCAAGGATTAAAAATTTATCTAGAAGGTAAGAAGCAGATAGTGTTTGGTAAACATAAACAGTTTTGACAGTTGTCTACCTAGTCTAGTTGTCACGTATTTAAGTAATCAAAATTAACAATATTATTAAAAAACATGGTTAATTTTACGAATTCTAAATTTGCAGATATGCCTTACATGTATGGGCTTGCTGATGGTAACGCACTGGAAGCCAGGCGGTTGTACGAAGACCGCTTTCCAAATAGAAATATTCCGGAGGCAAATTTCATACCATCAGACACCAGACAATTATCTAAAAGGAGTACAACGTACTGTAAGATCACCAGAAATTGGGGTAACGGTTTTGAATTCAATTGAGGAAGATCCCGGATTAAGTACACAAAAAATTGGGAACTTAGCTCACATATTCTTGTTTGGAAAATTCTCCATGACTTTTTATTATATCCCTACCATATCCAACGGGTTCAGGCGCTATTCCGTCGCGACTTTCTATTACGGATGAACTTTTGCCAATGGTTTCTTCAAAAAGTGTATGAAAATCCATTATTTGATACTGAAATATTATTAACCGAAGAAGCCAATTTTTCCAGAACTTCTACAATAATCATTTTCGGGCTGAAGAAAACCCATATGCAATCTTGGAATCCCGTCACCAGGAGCAGTATTTTCCGTTAACGTGTGGGCTGGAATATGCGGTGATTATTTTCTTCATGCGAGGTAGAATGGACATAATTACCGGTAGCAGAATTGAGAGCTTTTATGGAAGATGTTCCCATTTTAGTAAGAAATCGACTGTGGTTTATGCACGACGGGGCGTCAGTGCACTTCAGTGCTCTGGCGCGCGAATATTTGAACCGAAATTACAATAATCGCTGGATAGGTCGCTGAGGCATGGCAACCTTGGTCCCCGGGCCTGAATAGTTCATATTATTTCCTGTGGGATCATACTGAAGAGCAGTTAAGAAATCGCATCATAGTCTCTTGCGAAACTATTAGAAACAGTCCCGGCATTTTCCAAGAGTGAGTCCATGAAAAAAAAGAGCAGAGGCATGCATATTTGCAGGAGGTTCACATTCTGCACATCTTTTTTTATTTATTCCTTTGTGCGTTCAGGGAAATTTTGTGTTAGCATTCCAAAATGTATTTAGATTACTTTAATTTCATAATTTTACCGATTAATCTTTAAATATTTTTTTAAGTTACATAAATTGTTGCGAAAACTACGCCAAACAAAAAAAAACTCAAGAGATTAGATTTGCTCAGAAAAGAATGAGGATTCCTTAAATAAGTTTTACATTGAGAAAAATCAGTGGCGTATCACTTTTTTCTTTAAACTGATTCAGTACAAATCCCGCACGAACGCCACTGGCAAGAATAAAAATTATGTTGTACAGCAGAAAATGCCTTTTGATGCATAATGCGTACTATGTTTCATAAAAATATCTAGTCATACCGAAGTTATCATAAAAAAAAAATCTTTAAACTTTAAGACCCTGTGGTGCGTTCGATTATAGAATCCTAGACTATAATAAAGTATTTGAAAGTTTCTTGAATTTTTGAGTACTATTCATGTAATATTCGAACGATGCGATGTATTGTTGTTTACAAAGTCCGAGTGACAGAAGGTTGTGACATCGGAAATATAGGTTATGTTACTGTTGAAAAAACGAAAAATGGCAAGACCAATGAAAATTTATGAAAACCGGAGAAAAATATTGTTGACAATAGCTTTTCTAGAACCTTGTTCGCCAATTGTAAATTAAATGTTAGTATTTATAGTAGGGAGTGACAATGGTAGATTCGAGGGTGGATTATTGTAGTAAAGTCGTCAACCACCTCACACAGAACTTTTGTGCCAATTATGGATTTTTTTTATTTTCCTTGCATATATGCTAGTCATATTGGGAAAATTCAGTGAACAGAATTAAACACACACATGAATAACCTCAATAATCTTGGGTTGGGTGTGAGAGTGTAAAACACAACATAAAGAGATTTTCCGTCCCATGGAGTTGTGTCAATTTTGTGGAGTTAAATAAACCCAGCTATTTTGTAGAGTTACGAGAGTTAACTCGGTAGCGAATACTCGGGTATTTTCGAACGACAGTCTAATAGTAAAATATACACAACTTTACGATTTTCGAACGCTATTTGGTAAATTATAGTCCATGGCGTTAATAATCGAAAGCACCTCTATAGTTCAAAAGTTAAGACCTTTAGGAAATATGTTCATATATGAAGTATTTTTCTCAAAATGGACCCAAGAATAAACCTTCCTAAATATTAGCATGTTATTAGGAAACACCCTGTATTATGCTTGGTTTTGGAATATTGGTTCATAAAAAAAGTATTCGATTTTAAAGTTCCGATAGTTTGTTCCAAAATATGAAGAAATGGGTAATAAAATATAAATAAATGGGTAATACAAAACTATACATATATGTATGATCGTGAGAATGGAAATCAAAATTTATTTGCATTGCAAAATTTCAAAAATCCAAATTGACTCCTTTTCTCGACTTTAAAAAAACTCAGAAAAAAGTTTTTTGGCAATCAGGTGCATAATTTCTAATATCACTTTTGCTAAGAACTCGTTTTTTTTTCCTTCATTATTTAATGTCGACCTATTTCTGCTACCAAGGCTTAACACCGACGCCGGTGAGCACACTCCTTCCAACCGGAAATTTTGCCGAATCCTCTGTTGTTTCAGAGGTAGGGTTCTTTAACGAGCCCAACTTCAATGAATTCGGGACCAACATCTTAACGTCCCCTCCGAAGGACGACATTTAACGTGGAACTTCCTTGTCGGGTGGTCACCCATTCAAGTACTAACCACGCCCGACAATGCTTGGCTTCAGATATCGATAAGACTTTTTTTTTTTTCTTAAAATAATTTATTAACTGTTACTAGTACGGGACAACTACATTTCATTTATATTGTACATTTCTTTACATCACAAATTTGTCGTCCTAGAAGGTCTAGTGGGCGGCAGGGATGTGTGATATGGAAATGGGGTCGGGGAGAATTTGTGGGTGCAATTTAAGTTAGACGATTACACCAACCTCCAAACGTCTCGTACGTCCCAGAACAGGGGCAGTAGGGGGACGTCGCGCTGGTCTTAGCGACTTTGCCCTATATCTAAGTGAAATGCTTTCTAAAATCTAAGCTATGTTCCTATTTCCTGCGTTGAACGCTTATACGGGAACTGAAGTGAAGGTATTGAGGTAGATAATTGAGAAAATGAAGTTTGGAGTGTTACTATTTAGTATGTTTCCCGGAAAAAGTGGGTAGGCAAAAAACCAGGTAGAGAGAAATTTGCTTTAGCCTGCGACCGTTGTAATTGAGTGATGCCACCCATAATGTGCAACTGTACGCCCAGGTTAGTATGTGCTATCTTTCATGAAATAGAGCTGTGTTTTGGTTAATCAGCCCTCCATGCTTGCGGGGCTGGTTGTGATGACGATAAGACTCTCGTCAACCTGACCAGCCATCGGTGCTCCTAAGAACTCGTTATTCCAATGCAATATGTGACTTCTGATTGCCAGTTCTAAATCATGTCTTATTTGGAATTAGGACAATACTGCCAGCATAAGTGGTAAGGTCGAAAAAATTCGTGTTGAGCTTGAGTTTTGTTATGTAGTACCATTGTCTAAAGATACACTGTAGACAATGGTAGTACATCATTTATACGCGCGTTTAGTGTGCCGTCTTGCGACCAATTTCAATTGGTGTAAGTATCAGTCTTTGGATGTCAACAAAGCGTATTATAATCCCATAATATTGTATAAGCATATTGCTATAAGTACTTAAATATCTCCAGAATTCTATAAATAAAATCGCACATCAATGAAAAATGGAAAATCTGCCCTGAACTCTGAAAGGCAATCAAGTTTTGACACCGTTTTATGCCAACTCGTGAATACATCTCTCATCTCGTTTCATTCCTTTTATTAGAAAGGTACAGACAACAAAACATCAGGGGCACCAACTTGAAGTGGAGTCTCATGTCCCCCATGGCAAAGGGGCTATTTTGTAATCATTGGAAGAGTGGCCATGTTATATCTTCTTTTTTTATGAGGTCTGTGGGAGGCCCTTCAGTTGTATATTTAAAATGACCTTGATGTAGGTAAAGAAGGGCATTATTCTGATGACAGTTCTCCCGCAGCATTCAAGTTGAGATAGGATTCCATTCCTTTCTAATTTTGTTCGTCTTGTCCATCCTTCTCCTCTATGTATTTTTACTCTGTGCCCAATGTCTTGACAGAAATGCTACGTTGTCAGGTAGACTTTTCAAGATTCTCGCGCGCGCCTCTAGCAATGAATTTGAATGCTGTCTACCAACGACATGACGTTTGTCAGATGCCAATACTATTTTCTCTGATTGGCTGGTGAATGAAAACAAAGCTATGTCCGAGGTAAGGCTAGCAACATGTGTTGTTTTCATTAATTGTGATAAAATGGAGAAATTGTGAACAACGTCAGTTTTACGTGTAATAAACACATTATCTGAGTAGGAGAGTCTATTCCTCATAAGACAATGGTGACACTAATAGAAAGAGATGAAAGATCATTCGTGAGTCATAGTGACGTATATGGACATGTCATGGCCTCTATTCTCTCGGGACAGTGGCGAACTAGCGCAAACCGCACCGCACTTGGACCACTCTGTATGTTACGTGGGCCACTCATGTCCATGTACGTCACTATGACGGGTTGATGCTACAAGATTCCAATTGGCTAGAGCTTATTAATCCTATTCAGATAACGTTTACTCTCTTAGCTATGGTTAATCAATCAACAGTATATTGTCAATCACATACTGTCACAAAGTGCTAATTCAAATAAGCGAATTCATCAAGAAATATTCAACTAGGAAAGTCTTGTACTGTACTAGGAGAAATTTCCCCCCAACAAGAATACACATATTGAAAATTTCTTCCAAATCGGACACCTATGCGTTAGATACGCCAGGAAGAAAACTGGATCCAGAGGCAAGAGAGAGTGTTCTCTCAGGAATCTGTTCTCTGCCGAGAGCAGATCTCCTAGAGGTTCTGAACACTCTTTTCCTATCTCTTGGAGATGACATCGCAAGAATCCCAGCTCTGAATAATTTCGTCATTGCAAAAGTCGAGGAAAAAGTTCAACAAAACACAATTAATGAGCCTTCCGGAAAAAGAGTTAAAAAGGAGCAATTTCCGAGTCTCCCGCCAACCAAAGGTAATCCATTGCAAAGTTCAATAACTGTTCAGCGTAAACGCTCATGTAGATCAGTTGGAGTTCAAGATGTAGAGAGTTGTAGAACATATAATGTTGATGTGTCAAATAAATTTGAATCCATCGCCAATGTTGATGACACTGACATGAGGATGGATGAGAATTATAGTCCAGGAGCAGATCCAAGTTTACAGTGCATGCCAGGTCCTAGTCATGAAGAAATCCAAATTCCAAATCAAAAACTCAGAGAATCCAAAATCATTAATAATAATGATGAACAAATGGACAATAATGAGGACCAGAGATATATGCAAGAGGCAAGAAAACAACAAGTGCCACCAATAACAGTCCGAGACAAGAGTAAGTGGGTGCAGGTTAACTCACTATTGGTTTCAAATCAAATCAAATTATCAAAACCTGCAAAAAATATTTTTGATGGTTTAAAAAAATTTCCGGACACTCCTGAAGATTATCGCAAAATTTCAAGAATATTTGATGGAAATATTCCATTTCATACATATAGTTTACCAGATGATAAAAAGTTAAGAGTTGTTTTCAGGGGTGTTCCTGAATTTTTAAATTGTGAGGACATTAAAGACGACCTGATTGCGAAGGGTTTCTCTCCGGAATCCGTGGTTCGAATGCACAAGATGAATAAAGAAAAAACCCTCTGCCATTGATTCTAGTTTTGGTAAACAAAACACAAAAAAATATATTCCAACTCAACAATATTTTGAATGTTTTCGTTTCTGCAGAGCCACAGAGACCAAGAGCTTCAGTTGGTCAGTGTCATCGCTGTCAGCGATTCGGACACTGTCAAATGAATTGCTGCGCGACTCCCGCGTGTGTTAAATGCGGAGAAAACCATATTTCTCGAGATTGCACTAAGCCCAGAGAAGAGAAAGCAACATGTACTAACTGCAGTGGGGATCACACTGCGAATTACCGGGGATGTCCTAAGTGTCCCCGAGTGACAAGGAAGGTGACCCCCACTGCAAGAAATCAAAATTCTAGATCATTCCAGGCTAATTCGGGAAAACACAGGCGGGGATCTCGTATGCCACAGCTGCGGGAGGTAACACTTCGCAATCAGTTGGAATCAATCCCTCAAACCCTCATGATATATTGAATGCTCTTGACCAAATGAGAGAGTTATTTGCAAAATTCGCTGAGACTGCTCAAAAGTTCTCGATTGGTTTTAAAAACTAATGGGAGAGCCACAGTCTCCGAATTTTATCAAATCAGTTAGTTGGAACTGTAACGGATTTCTCCAAAACAGATTGGAGTTTCAAGAATTTCTCAGAGATAACAATATTGATATCGCATTTCTACAGGAAACCCATCTCAATGGACAGTCCGTTAGAATTCCAAATTATAAACTATATAGAAATGATCGAATTGGGCGTCGGGGCGGTGGCGTTGCCATATTGGTCGAACGCACCCTCTCTCACGCTCAGTTTGGCATTTCTAATGATAATACTCGTGGTATGGAAGCTGTTGGTATTGTATTACAAACGAGGTGTGGTCCTCTAAGATTGATCAGTGTATACAACCCACCAAATAATCGAATACAACCTGAGGCACTTGATGTGCTCTTGATGGAGACGGATCAACCTGTTATGGTTGCGGGAGATCTGAACGCCAAGCACGTGCAATGGAGTCGTGTATCAAACACGAATGGTTGAGCTTTGTGGCAACACAGTGATAGGTTTGAATACCAGGTGCTGGCACCTGATGAGCCGACGTTCTTTGGTGGCCTTAGGCCTGATGTACTTGATATTGCGTTGATCAGGAATGTCACCTGGGAATGGGACATTCGCGCTCTCGCCGAGTTGAGCTCGGATCATAACCCATGATATCGCTGGAAGGTGATCCTCTTCCCCATGCAGATCGTCTACGTAAAAAAGTAGACTGGGAGAAATTCATTTCGTTACTGGAGACGGCGGATTGCGCTCCTGAGTGGATTGATTCTCCTCTTGAGTTGGATGAGGCCTTAAAGATCGCCATAAAAGATGCACTAGAGGACTCCTCCTTCAGGGAACAGGCTTCAGATTATTATGATGAATTCCCTATGAGAATTAAAAATCTCATAAGAGAAAGAAATACAGCCCGAAGGGCATTTCAAAGAAGTCTGTTTTCTGGAGACAGAGACCGCGCAAATCAACTGAACAGGGAAGTTAGAGAATCTATTGTTGAATTTAGGAACGAACGTTTCGGCCAAACTTTAGAAAATTTAGAAAATAACAATCAGCTTTGGAAACTATTCAGAAATTTGAAAACTAAAAAGACCGACCTCCCTCCGATCTATGGTGAGCGCGGAATGTGCTATGACTCTGAGTCCAAAGCTCAAGCTTTTGCAGACACGATGGAACGACAATTTCGGCTGAATGAAGGTCCAGACGATGATCTGGATCATGATATTTTGTTGGAAAGTCGAGTTCGTCGAACTTTAAGAGAACCTGACCGCGATGTCATTCGTCCAGCTTCGTTGGAAGAACTTAAGGCGTATATAAACGGATTAAATCCCAGAAAAGCGCCTGGTTGTGATGGAATTTCTAATTTCCTCATTAGAAAATTACCGGACAACCAGGTGAAATCACTTTTGAATATAATAAATATTTCAATTAGTCTTAGGAGATTCCCGCCAAGGTGGAGGCATGCCATTGTGGTGATGATTCCGAAAGAAGTACAGAATCCAACTTTCCCGCAAAATCATCGGCCGATTAGTCTGCTCTGTAGTTCAGCCAAACTGGCTGAAAAAATTGTACTGCAGAGGCTTGAGGAAGAAGTTGAAGACAGAAATGTCCTACCAGATGAGCAGTTTGGATTCCGCAAACAGCATTCTACGGAACTTCAGGCCCTGAGACTAGTCGAAAATTCGATTTCCGCCTTGAATAACGGTGAATGTGCTCTCCTTCTTTTATTAGACATAAGCAAGGCTTCGATAGAGTCTGGCACGAAGGCTTATTACTAAACTGATCGATTTCCAACTACCTCTGGGCCTGATAAGTGGATAAAGTCTTTTCTCTTTGGGAGGACATTTCAAATAAAGGTGGAACAATCTCTTTCGGAAACGAGGGAAATTGAAGCCGGTGTCCCTCAGGGGGCTATACTGTCACCTATACTATACAGCCTTTTCACCAGTGACGTACCAAGGAGCGAAAATGTAAAGGTCTCCTTGTATGCTGATGATACAGCTTTACTGGCCACATCAATGGACCATCGAATGGGGGTTGTTTAGTTGCAGAATGCAATGAATGACCTTCAGGAGTGGTACTTGAGGTGGAAAGTGAAGGTAAATCCTGACAAAACGCAGGCGATTTCTTTGGGGCGTAAGAAGCGTGACCCGGAGGGTAATGTGATTGTCTCAGGAAGGGAGATACAATGGTCGACGCAAGTCAAGTATCTTGGTGTAACTATAGATCGTCGGCTCACCTAGAGGCCACACATTGATATAGTCAATTCCAAAGTCAAGAAGAAAATTACCCAATTGTATCCTTTAATCAATAGAAATAGCAAGCTTTCGCTCAAAAACAAAGTTATGATTTACAAAATGGTGTTCAAACCTACCATTTTGTATGCCTCAGCAGCTTGGGGCCAATCATGCAGAACTAACATTCGCATCCTGGAACGGGGGCAAATGAAAGTTCTGCGTATGATAACGAACGCTCCGTGGTACGTGCGGAACGTTCGGATACTCGAAGACCTCAATCTGCTCTCCATCAAGGAGCATATTAAAGAACGCAACCGGAGTCGCATGAGAACCCTCTCATAAGGGAAGCCACTGATTATGCTATAGATGACCCCACCCGTTATAAGCGTCCCAGGCACTCACTTGAGTAATGGGCTACCTACTTCTACAGGCCAAGTTTAATGCTTGTAACTCTCTCGCATCAAAACATTCATTTTAAATTCGAACCACATCTCGGTCACTTTTTTGGAGAAAAACTGCCAAGACGTCAATTTACCAAATTGACGTCTTCCAAAATTCAAACCAATCGTGAATAGGCGTGTGCCCACTTATTCCCGTTGGAAGAGTAAGAGCCTATTAGGCTACACTTGACAATTAATGTGAAAGAAGATCCAAAGAAAGAGTTTACTCTCTTTGGGTTGAAATGCCATGGCCGAAAAAAAAAACTTGTAGAAAGGTTAGGATAACAATGACATTCATGTCAGATTCAAATCGAATAATATATCAATAATTAGAAAAATAGAGATAAATAATCAGAAAATACAAATCATTAATAGTAAAGCTAAACAATTCTTTGCTACTATTACCTGTAGAGAACATTCGTCATTTGGGGTTATAGCACGAAATGGATCAAAATCAAAATAAAATGTTTTTTTTTTGCACAACTCCTACGAAGTGTAGTGAACGAATATAGGTATCTTTATTAACATGATCAATCAGTTGGAATCGACTTTGGCACACTTTTACGCAATTTCATTTCACACAATTTTTGTTTCGTTGATTTAATTAGTTTTCGACGATATTCGAAACAAGGCAGTGGAAAACTAATAAAATAATACCTTGAAACTTTCATATTCACGGGTTATACACGTATAAAGTGCCTGAAAAACATGGCGGAGGAACAGGTATGCGCACAAAAAATTAGTTAATGGAAAGGCCTATAAAAGTTCGTCTTTTGAAAGATATTATTTTTCCCTTTTTATAAAGTGCATTCGAAGATAAATTATTATAAATCAGTTTTTAATTACTGTCCATTGTTCATGACTGAAATCCGTCTCCCGCCATCTTCAAAATTTGTAATTTGCTTCACCATCAAACTATAAAAAAGCACTGTTAAGTCAATTGGCTTAGTGGAAATGTGTTAAAGGTGTGAATACAAATTCACTATGAAATTTCAAAAATGGAAGAGTTCCATCAACTATCCTGCATGAAACGTCACATTTTCGGTTGCGACCAACTATAGAGACCACGATACTATTTTCTCATTTTGTTTCATGTCGTGCTTGGAAGAGAAAATGGTAGAAACGTAAATATCAGTCCCGAAGATCAGAAATAAAAAAAAACAGTTATTCACCATAACTACAACCAATTAAGTAAACTTTAACAGAGTATTCTACAATATATGTGAGTACTTTTCTCTGCGATTTGGACACGATACGTCACAGACACTGAATGTCGCATGCTCTATAAGTGTTTGGGCAAACACTATTTTGTACCAAATTAAATTTGATAATTGACTTTTTATTCTTTTTATTAGTCGTCAATATGACACAATATATGACATATATTTCCAAAACTACGGGAACTAACAACATCACAAACATTGACGTCATTATTTATTCTGATAATTGTTGTGGTCAACAGAAGAACAAGTATATAATAATAATAATAATAATAATAATAATTCGTTTATTGCACACCACATTTCATAACATTTAGAAAAAAAATATATATTTATAAATCTGTAGGTAGGTACCTATGTGATGAGCAAATGGCCTTTGGTTCAGATTGCTAAGTTACCTCGCATCTGATCTTCCACCAAGGCCTTCATTTGAGAAAAGTCATGTTAATAGGGCTGAGAAGAAGGATGAGATCAGCGAAGTAATGGCGGAAAAGAGAAAGATTGAGAAAGATTGAGAGAGAGAGAGAGAGAGAGAGAAATGAGGTCAGGAAAGTGCACATTTCCTCAGATTCTCGATGCGAATGCTTCGTTTGTATCACTTTAGTTGTGCTGAGCAAGAAATAAATGATTTTTGAATGTTTTTTTGAAGGTATTGATCGGTAGGTCGAAACAGTTGGGGTTCCAGGTGTTTATGTAATTGATTGTATCAGATATATTATATGAGAATGAGCGCTTAAACAATTCTTTTTTGTGAGCAGGAATACTCAAAACCAATTTCCTTCTTAAATTCAAGTTGTGTACGTCAGTTCTATAAGTTAAATGATCATGTAAGTAGGGAGGATTTTTATACTTGATGATTTTAAAGAAAGTGCAGGCTGTGTGTAGGCGTCTGCGGTTGCTCATGTTGAGCCATTTTAAATCTTTCAGTTTGTGAGAAATTCTGGATCTACTTCTTATACCAAAATTAGTCTCATACATGAATTTTGTAGTTTTTGTATACGCCTTATGTCATTGCTATCTAAACAATTGTGATAGACCACATCACAGTGATTAAAGTGGGACAAAACTAGTGAATCGCATAATATTTTTTTGACATCTGTACTTAAGAATTTCCTTTGCGGATATATCAATTTCAAAGACGCATAAGCAGTTTTGAGTTTATAAGTGACATGTTCAGTGAATCTAAGCTTAGAGTCTATAATAAGCCCTAAATTTATAGAGTGAGACTTGAAATTAATTTTGAAATCTCCAATTTTCAGATCGTAACTTTTTGCCTGCTCGCAAATATTTTCGGTCCCGAATATCATAGCAACTGACTTGTTGGGATTGATTTTCAACATATGATCTGCAGATACTTCCAAAATTGCATTCAAGTCACTATTGATACAGTTTACGGCCTCTGCGAGATTTGGTGTATCAAAGGAGAAATATATCTGAGAATCATCTGCGTATAAATGGTAGTTGCAGGATTTCAGTTTTTCAGTGAAAGTGGATGTGTAAAGGGTGTAAAACAAAGGTCCTAAAATGCTACCTTGCGGTACCCCTGAATTTATTTCCTGCCAATTCGAGGATGTATCACTTAGAGTAACCTTCTGTCTTCTGTCATGTAAATAGGATGAAATTAATACTATAGCTGTATCACTGAATCCAAAATAGTGCAACATAGAGAGTAGTATTCGGTGATTTATGGTGTCGAATGCTTTCGAGTAGTCTAATAATATTAAAATTGTTACTTTGTTTCCATCGAGAGCTCTAATTATATCATCGATTATTTTTAATGTTGCTGTAGCGCAACTGTGGCCGCTTCTAAAACCAGACTGTTTCAATGGTAATATATTATGTTGATCAACGTAAGATCTGATTTGATTTTCCATTATTTTTTCTAGAATTTTTGAAAATGAGGGAAGGACGCTGATTGATCTCAGGTCATTATAACTCTGGGGATTACTAGTTTTTGCTATGGGTATTACTTTCGCACTTTTCCATAAGTTGGGAAAGTAATTTTGACTTATACATTCATTTATAATGTGAGTAATTATAATTATAGATATATTATCAGCTTACGCATATGCCGTGAACAAACTATCCAAAATTAATAGCATAACTCATACATTTCTGATCTGTGGTCACACACAAAATGAGGGAGAGAATGTGCATAGTGTCATTGAAAAGCAGGTCAAGAGGCATCTGAAATCCTCCCCTATACAACACAACAATACTCAATACTGATCAGAGCATCAAAGAAAAATGGCCCACCCTACATAGTTCATGAGTTAACATACGAAGCCTTTTTTCACCTGGAAACACTTCAAGAAGATTGGGGCAACAATTTCACTGTTGACACTGACAACAATCAAGTGAAATGGCACGATATCAAAGTACTCAGAGGTGAAAAAGGTCATTCTCATTCCTTTTTTTACAAAGTCTACAAACAAGTAAATGTCCGGAACGTTCGAAAACGATCTGCTGCAAAATTCAAGGATAATCTAAAACTAGTTCATGCTTATTCCCAACGAATCCCTTTATCGGAATAAAAGAAAACAGATTTAAAAGACCTTATTGCTCGTTCAATAATTCCCAAAATGTATTTTGATTCCTTCTACAAAAGTGTTCTTGAACTATATTGAGTTATCGCTTTGAAGTTTTGTAATAAAACTGAGTTTGAATTTTGATGTAGTTTTATTTTTTGTTATTTTATACTAGAAATATAGAACTCTAGAATAAGTTTGACGTGATGAAATCAATCACCTAAAACGTCGCCTATTCAAACATTTCATCCAATGTTATATGAAAAATGTCACAACTCAAAATAATTCCTTCAATCAGTCAGTACTATAGCATCAAAATCGTCACAACTCAAAAAACGGTTAAACCGGAGTTAATAAAATTAATAATCAACACCGAAGAGAACTTTTTATAATTTAATGTTACCGTCAATACTCTAATATCTGTGGAATTATTATTAGTTAGTCATATTAGTTTTCTGCGATTTCTGAAAAATGAAATTTTTCGAGTTGTGTCATTTTTGAAGTACATGTGCGATATAAGGTTAGGTTTATGATCGACTGCTCAGTATTTTACTAATATTTTTTAACATGGCTCATTTAGTAGAATCCATCGTAAATTTTTATGTTAATCTGAAAGTTGAGGGCGAGACGATAAACTGCCAAAAAAATGGAATACATTTCCATTGGGGGGGTAGTTATTTTCTATCCATTAGAATTATTTCAAACTTTCTTCCACAGTTACCCTCGATAATCGGAAATGAGACAAAGTCCAATCGCAATATCTAATAATTGTAATTACTTCGAAATAATTACCAATTTTTGAATGTTTTGGGAATGTTTGGTTTTGTGGGCTTTTGAACACATTGAAGATCATGTATTCATTGTCTGATGAACTAGATGAATCTGATGATGCAGTCAGCGTTGCCAATCTGCGTGTAATTACACGATTTTCGGGTATTTTCTTGCTTTGCGTGTATTCTTGTGGGTATTTTAATTTTGCGGGTAAAATTCGGGTATTTTCTTTCATTTTCATCTCGTGTGAATTATTCACTGATTTGAGGAAGTGAGGCCACTACCACGAAACTTAAAAGTTACTGCTACAGCTTTACAACTATCTTATTTCTTATTTTTATATAGAAACATAACACACAAAAGTCAAAACATACACATATATATATATATATATATATATATATATAAATTTTGTTATGGAGAATTACTTGTTTCATTTATGTTTGAACAATACATATTCTACTGAAATGTTTTTCTTATTTTAACATTTAATACACTGAAGAATAACTCAATTTATAATTTTAGTCTTCACACAGAAGATTTTTATAGTAATTGGCGCCGAATGAAAAGATAAAAGATTATCCGCCCAGCTTAATTGAAAGTTGCCTGAAAACGACTCTGTTACTATGGATTGCCATTGATGATGCATTTTGTTGACCATTCTTATTCTAGAGTAACTGATATCGATGTTAGTATTGACAGGTATGCCAATAGTACCGATTAGTTCTTCCAGAATAAAAATAATGGCCAATAAAACGCAGGTCATCTCGATTGTTCCGACTGATCGTTCTTAAGTTTTTTCCAACCTACCCGCCAGAGGCCTAGGGGAGAAAACCTTAGATCATATATGCTATGATATATGATCTAAGGAGAAAACCTATGACTGAAACACTTCAAAATTGGAAGCGGGTAAAATGCGGGTATTTTGAAATTACCGCGGGTAAAATCGGGTATTTTGCGTCAAACTAGCGTGTACTTTGTTGATTTGTCATTGGCAACACTGGATGCAGTGCATCGTTTTGCTAGCGAAAGACTGGGTACAAAGTATTTCAAAAATGGGAAACAAAAGTCACAGTATATTATTCAATCTTTGATATTGTAATACATCAACATATCCTCTAATGTGGTGGTTGAAATTACAGTTCCACAAAATCGTTTTTATAAAACTCGTTGAATTAAGGTGGATTTCATGAAAATTATGTCATTCTCGTCCTAACCTTCCACCTAAACCACACCAATTTGTTGGCTATAAAAACGTACCCGTAATGACGTTTGGTGCATATAGGCAGTGTTGCCGGACCACAAACTTGAAATTACCCACGATTTCGTCAAAATTACCCGCTGTTACCCGCTCTCAGTGCTGCCTTTACCTAAATGACAGATTGTACCAGATTTGATGAAAATGTACTAAATCGAGGAAAATTGTACTCTTTTGCGATTGACTTTGAAAAAATTAATTTACATTTCGGGACTCCACATAGTTGGGGAGAGACACTCATTTAGCTCATATCATGTTGGCACATTGAAAATCGCACTGATCAACGATGCCTTTAATTGTGCGAAAAATATACAAGCAAATTCTATAGGCCATTTCACGACACGTTTCGCGCATCCGCCATTTAAAAAAAAACGGGTAATATGAAAATTTCGGACACTAACTTTTTTGCTTATTTTTTTTAGCCTGTCTACTACGGACAATATACCAGTATCGGGGATTATAGCGCATATTAACAGGTTATACTCGAATAAAGTGTCCGAAAAAATGCCGCACGTTGGGAACGGGGACGAAACACGGAACGACGGAAAAACAGCATAGAACACAATAACAGAACGGTCATCGGTATTGCTTCTTATAACTGTCAATTTTTTTTTTAAATAATTGTCAATAGTCGACGTATCTCTGCGAACGTTCCACAGTTTACATGTTTACAAATTATGAGGAAAATATTACAATAGGGCTGCCTCTTGACTTTAGAATGATGAAGAACAAACTTCTTAGTTTCATTGCATTCCATTCATTCACAATGTAGAAATGCTATATGCTATCTGAAAAGTAAAATTAATTATACTTCACCTCCTCCACTGTCTCTACTTCGTGTTCACTGTGATGAATTGTTACAGGATTGGATAATGATTCATCAGAGTCACCAAACTGTACTGAAGAATCAGACACAGACTGTAACTTATTCTCCTACCATATCGAATATAAAAAAAATTGTGAGACTACCCACTGTTATCAGCCAAAATAATATATATATTTGAATAATGAAAGCTTACTCATTGCTTCATATGTAAGGAACCTACCTTTCATGATGAAAAAAATTTTAAATTTAGAAAAAAACATTTGAAAAATACGGAAAAGTATTAGCTTGTATTGCAGTTGACATCATGACATCGCAACAAATAGTAGTTTGACAGTTGACATCATGACATCGGCATCACAGTATCACTTTCATTTCATCACAAGTAACAAGTAGAACAAGACAAATGTGTTTTATGTCATAGAAAGAACTCAGTGCTAGGGCACAGAATTATAAAAAAGTAAACATGTATTCTGTAATATGTGGTCTTAGTACTAAGTAGTGCGTTCGGAATCATATCTCTTTCCAGTAGAAAAGAAACGATTTGAACCAGCGAAATTACCCGAAAAAAGCGTGATTTTCCTCAAAATATTCCGATTTGACCCGCCTGAAAGTAGGGTCCGAAAATTACCCACATATAGTCAAATTACCCGCATATCGGGTAATTACCCGCCAATCGGCAACACTGTGCATAGGATTCTTTGTAAGGTTAGGTTTATGATCGAATGCTCATGTTCAGTATTTACTTTCTAAACATGGCTCATTTAATGGAATCCGTTGAAATCTGGAAGTTGGGTGGGGAATGATAACTGTGGAATTAATAGCTAAAGAAATAAAAGAAATTTCCACTGGTGGGTAGTGTCGTTTTTTTTCTTTAGAATCATTTTCCATCAAACTCATAATTTTACAGGCGCTAATAAATATGTAGGATACATTTATTTTCAAACATGCATTTTAACAGTTTCATAAAAATTGTATGAGCGTGTCCCCGACTGAAACAATCCTGTCCTTCCACCTCAACCACAACAAGTTGGTGGATATAAAAACGCGCCTAAATTGGCCGTACCCAAATATGTATTAAGTACCAATATTGATAATAAAGGCAACAAATGTGAAGCCAATACAAATGAAGCATGGCGATCGCTCGGACTCTCGCTAATCGGCAACGTTGAATTAATGCGCATGCGTCTCTTGCTCCATCCTGATTGAACTGAATGCGTAGGTGTAGTATGACTCCAACAAAATATCCATAGTGGATATTTGTTGTGTAATGTTTGAATCGTTGTTCCTATTTTATTATCGAATTCATACTATTGTTATAATTTTTGTTGTGTTTCATTTTCATTAGTTCATAGTTGGTTCTAGTTAGTAGTGTTCGTAGTTTTTAGGTTTCGTTAATAGACTTTTTCAATTATATTTGCGACAATAAAAACTTGTTTTCTTCCTCGGTAAGAAATCAATAATATGCATAAGGATGTATAAAGCTGGAAAAACACATATATTTGCTATGGATATGACATAACGGCTGGGTTAACAAGTTCTGGTATTTTCTTGAACATTGTAAGTATCTCGTTGCTGAACAATATTCCAAGATTCAAATACATCAATAAAATGAATTTTTGTTATCCAATACAAATATAACGTTGATGATTTGCCCCGTTGTTGAATTTGCCTACAGAAATTATCCTTAAACAAGTCCCCGATATATTACTCAATAAACACGAAGCAAATACTTTTTATTTTCGAATATAGACATATTTGGTTTGTTGAACCTTGACAGAGATAAAACAGTAAAAACACTTGCTACCTTTTATTGATTTCGTCCATTGAAATGAAGCTGCTTTTCTAGAAATGGTTTTGTGATGTACCTACTGTTCACTCTGAATAATGGAAAATACATGGCATTTTGTTTCTGTGAATAAAATGCTCATGCTCTGCTTTAATCATTAGGCATTTTCGGAAACCTACTCGGGTTGACACGATCCCTAACCTGCACGTTCGTTTTCCTTATCCGAGTTAACTACGCGCGTTCGCAAACTTTGGTGTTGTTACTCGATCACTGACTCAGGTCCCAAGTAGCACAGAGTCATAAAATTAACATAATGACTTCTTATACCGTCTTAAAGACCACGTATTTGTATGTTTTAAAACCAAATAGTTAATGTGCGTTTTATAACCTTCAGGCGTTGCTATGACGTCGTGTGGTAGATATAACGAGAGTACAATAAAGAATTCTCGAGATGAAGTTGTACTATGGTTTGTATGTAAATAAATTGTATGTGTCGTTAAGTAGAACTTAAGAGCAGTTGCTGTGAGGTTATTATGACAATGAACATAGATGAAATAGATTTTTGAAACGTTTCTACGACTACATATTGTACTCATGTAATGTAGTTTTATCAACTGATGAACTTTGGTCATAATGATTACATTATGTATCTAGGTTAGATTATTTTTGTTGGTTATGTTATTTTTGTTGGTTATGTTATTTTTGTTGAATAGGTATATTGTGTTATGTATGTAGAATATTCAGTTCCGTATGAATGATTAAAATGCCAAAACAAAAATCCAATCTGCCTTACAAGAGAACTGGAGCGTAAAGAAAAATATAAATAGGAAGGATGAGTGCCTACCCCAAAATTAACATCTGAAATAATTAATCAGTCTATCGGGACACTGCAAAAAAATGAAGTTCATCCAGTTCCTTCAATTGTTTTTATTTTTAGCGTTTTCCATTAGGCGGAACTAGCGGAATGCTTATGCACTCAGTGCATATCTTTTTCTGTTTTGATAGCGTTACGACGATAGTACAACAAAACTTGCTACTTGTGGTCACAGCGACTACATTACAACTTTTTTATGTAAGATATTGCGATGTCTTTGAGACACTCGTATGATAGTACATACCGGAGTAATTACAACTTTTCGACACTAGAAGGACGGCATCCATGTTTTTCGATTGATTGATAACATCATTCTGGTAGCCATATTGGAACAAAAATATTTAAAATAAAAAATATGGGACCCTGGGTGTTATATCAATTTGAAAATCATTGGACATGTGCTAATCAAGTATCTTTCGTAATATGGTCTACATATTTCAACGATTGATGAGAAACATTGATGAAATATATTTTTTCTGAAATGAAAATAAATATTTATCTCTCTTCATTTTCGAGGCGCATGAATTTTAAGTGAGTAGAATTGGATTTTGATCGTAAAAATGGATTTGCTTGGTCACTAGAATTTCAGAACAATTCTTAAAGACAATAAATGAAAATCATTTTTATATCGATAACTATCATGGTCACATAGTATCATGAACATGTAAAGGAAGGCTGACTTATATATTATATTGATATTATATAAAATCTTTTGATACGGTATACATATTGTAATACTATATTAAAAAGTTTATGACCTTCATGCATAATGATATGACTACACTAATACCACAGAACGACCCTTTTGCGACTGGCTTATATAAGTCTATATTGGCAAGTCATTACCACTACTTTATAACGTCGATGTGACGTCGCAAGAGTGTGCCTTTTTGTCGTATTGGCATACATAGCGACGTCTTAGCATATTACAAGACATAAGTCATGGACTTTTACGAAAGGTCTAGTAGACGTCTGTACAACCGAATTATGACCTATGTGTGCTACTTGGGGTTCGTCTAGCATAAATGCCATTTTGGAATCTTACTCTGGTTCACCAACTCGACCCCAATAGATCATGTAATGGATCACTCTGATCACTTACCCCAATACTCTAGTTCACGAACGTATCAGGTTGAGCTTGTTCTTATTTGTTCTGGTTCTGAATATAGATAGTTTTGACACAAGACATAACATAAAACATTACTTAACTTCATATTTTCTAACAGTTCTTCTTTCTAATCGAAAATGATTCTGGAATTCTATGAAATCAAATTGAATGATGAATTTGCGAGGGTAAAATCAGTCTTATTTTACCTTTCATAGAAAAGCGTGAAATTACTTCTTAATAATTCTGGATGCAAACTCGTCTTCTTTAGGAACGTTTTGTTTCTTCATCTTACAAGAAGATAATATCAAAATATAAAACATCTCACACATATCATCGTCTTCATAAAAAATATAATCAAAACCTAACGCCGTTATTGTTTGGAATGTTGCACTTTGCTTTTCCTTATAAATTTAAATAATTTTTAAACTTTTCGTAATGCGCATGCGGTATCTGTAGCGACTACCCTGCTTTCGAATAAGGTTATGCTAGACGAACCTGAGTCAGTGATCGAGTAAGCAACATCAAAGTTTGCGAACGCGCCTAGTTAACTCGCATTAGGAAGACGAACGTGTAGGTTAGGGATCGTGTCAACCCGAGTAGGTTTCCGAAAATGCCTATAACCCTATTCAAAAGCAGGGTCGTCAGAGTCGCTACAGTAACCGCATGCGCATTACGAAAAGTTTAAAAAATATTTAAATTAATGAGGAAAAGTAAAATTGCAACATTCCAAACAATTGTGTGTGTTATCTTCCAGTAAGATGAAGAAACAATACGTTTCTAAACAAAGACGAGTTTGCATTCAGATTTATGAAGAAGTAATTTTACGCTATTCCATGGAAGGTAAAACAAGACTGATATTATCTTCGCAAATTCATCATTCAAAATTTTATTTCATAGATTTCCAGAGTCATTTTCGATTAGAAAGAACTGTTAGAAAAGTTGAAGTTAGGTTATGTTTTATGTTATGTCTTGTGTTGGAACCTGAACAAATAAGAACAAGCTCATCAGCTCAACCCACAGAACTTAAACACAGAGGAGAATGGAAAAAGGATTCATTTTATGGTCCTGAAAACGTTCTTACAAGGGGAAATGGATAAGCGGTAGGTGAGTCTGCGCATTGGCTAGAAACGTAAACAATGTACTTTGACGTTGACAAATGTCATTTTTGGAAAAGTGTTTATGCAATTGCATTTTACGTGCCTTTTTATTGTTTCACCTTTATTTCGCCTCAACTCATGTGTTTTTGAGACTATTGAAATTATGCCTGATAGTGTTTCATTGGGTCTTGTAGTAGAAGTGGTAATATTCCTGGAATTCATTATTTTAGGTAAGTTAAAGTGTTTCAAGGTCAAACATCAGGCTTGGCCTGAAAATATTCGAAAATAATTGACGAGAATAATGGTTGATCATCTTTTTACAGTTCTGTTTTGGGTCCAGGAGAAAGCAATGATTGGAGATTTTGGGAATGTCAGAAGTGGACAATATGAGTCCCAGAAATAAGCTGTATTCTAGGCATTTTGATAGCTCTGATAGGTCAAGACTCAAACAAGAAGTTTATTACAAATTAAAAAATATGCATCACTGTGTCATGATCTGCCTATAGAGCTTGGAAAAGAAATACGATTCGAAAGAATATATTCATTTAGAAAGTTCACATGTAAACTATGAAAAATTCAGTATTTAAATATCCATTTTTATTACGTAAAAAGTATTCTATCCTAACGAATATTGAACTCAATGAACCCAGACATTTTTAAAAATAATTTCATGTAACTATGCGTGAGACCAAATTATTTATAAACCACACGGGGAATGCCTGAAGTTGAACCAAAGGTTCACAAACATGGATGTACCATTAAAATAGTATCTAATTATGAGTTCATCAGAAAAATAGATTCACTATTTATAAATGACCCTATCTGAGAAGCGATACCGCTGCATAGACAATGTAATAATTATATTTAAAAATAACACGAAGCCAATTGGTCATCATATAGTCGTTTTTAGTTTCTCTATATGTGGTAAAACGAGGATATATATAAAGAGTTGGAACAATAAGACTCCATGCCATTCGGTATTCCATTCGAGTATTCATTACAAGTCAGTATGTATTTTAAATTGCACCTTTTGCTCAGATAATGTTTTAGTCAACTAGATAAAGACTTTTCTACTTCAAGTTAATCAGATGCAACCAAGTTTCAAGGCACCAGTCATTAGAACTCACACCGATGAGTTTCTAAAATATTCGCATACATTGATATGTAATTAGAAGAATCCATCCGACTTCATCATGGCTCCAGTAGTAAATCAAAATTAATAAATTACTTATCGGGATTTCTCCAGATTGAATAACGGAATTGATTTTAGTGAAGTGAACATCGTGTCTATTACAGGGTGAGACTACATATTTTTTCTCTTTGATTTATTGGGTACCAGGCTTTATAAAATGTACATTTTTCCTCATTCATACTTCAAATTCATTGAAGTGTAATTCAATTACTTTGATAAATATTTATTATTTCATCAGATTTTGATAGTGGCTTGTTTCAGAAATATGTATAAAATGATTAATACTATCCATTGATTTTTATTGAAAATTTTGCTATTATGTTTTAAAGTCCTACAACATACTGAAGATGTTGTTCATTGAAGAAAAACAATTACAATGTTAATTGTTTTAATCCAGAGAATTGATTTAAGTATTTTAGATTTGTGAACTTTGATAAATACAATTTTACAATATACTGATAACGCAGGAAATAAGTATTAGAATATATTACTATGATTGATTTTTCTACCTTTGAATAAAAATATATTGTCATGCCTCAAAATTATAAAATTGTAATTGATATGATTTGATTATTGCTATGATTTTATTGCTATTTTTACATTCATATTTTCTGGTGAATTTATATACAATGGGTTTATACGATTTGTTGATTAATGGTTTTGTGTATTGTTTTGAATATTGATCTTAATTATATCTTTTAAATTTACAACTATATTATTATTTCATTTGTTTTGATAGCTTGAGATATGACAGAGTACATAGATTAAACGAACCTCGATCATATATTGAAGGAATTACTTGGATTTGACCGCTCTCTAAGTACATTCTCTGTGTCAATGTTTAGTTGCACAATCTTCAGTATAGAACCTCTAACGACTTTTTGTAAGACACGCTTTTGTACTGTCAATTGTGTGGAAAAGATTCAGTATTGAGTAGAGTGCATACAAATAATACCAGTATAGTTAGACATTAATTGATGGTATTGGTAAAATCTTTCTATTGGATTTTCTAGAGTGTTTCTTTAATAAAAGTTACTGTGAGGTTCGACAAACACTTGGGTTTTCGGAGTGGTGTGTGAATTCATAACACTCTGTATATACTCAGGTTTTAACAATAACTGGTCAGTGGTGGGGTCTTTAGAGTCTCCCCCTACATCAGGTTATAACAACTGTTATCGAATATCAAAATGAGTTGAATTTTTCTAAAAGTGAACATTGTTTCCAATTACATAAAGAATGCATTGGAAAACAATTATGTAGCGTTGAATGAATAAAATTATTGTATGGTGCCTGGTGACTCAATGAATGTATAAAAATTAACAATCGAGCATGGAGTTCACATTTGCTAGAACTCTACAAATGTGAAATCCACGTTAGAAACTCCGCCTACAGTTTTATAGGATTTGCTAGATTTCACTAAAATTTGACAGATTTCTTTTGCATTTCCATTAAATGATATAATAATATATGTTTATTTGTGCAATAGGAAAAATTAATAATTACAAATACAAAGAAGCAAATAAACAAAAAGAAACCGCAAAGCCAAGGGGCTGTCTGTTTTGGCAATTTTGTCAAGAATACGGAAAACCAGTTACATAATGGGTTAATTCACAAGGAAATACACTTCAGTTCGATAAGTGTACATTAGATTTAGGATTTGCCTTAAAGTTTTACATCTAACAGTTAACTGAGTGTATACGTATCAGTACCAAGTAAATTTGTTACTTGTTCAGATTTTACCTAGAGTAATATGTAACTACCAAATTTAAGTTTTAATATCAGTGAGATGATCAACAAACAGAACTCGAATATGAAGTTTTGAATGCTACCCTATAAAACAATAAATTAACTATTAAAAAACTTCTCTAAGGGCAAGTTTTTCTTCAAGCCGTGTACTTAAATGTATAAAATAAGTTAAGCCATCGCTGACAATGATTTAATAATTTTTTGTTGAATTATTTGGTTTTAACAAGCTTGTCGCATGAATTGTAATAAAATTAATACTTCGACAAGTTGTTACCAACCAATAAAATTAATTGGTACCTACTTTTATGAAAACTTTGTAAAAATTAGTTACTGTGACAAGTTCTTAATTACCAACCAATCACTGCCCAATCAAATTAATTGGTACCTACTTTCATGAACGCTTCGCGCGACAAGCTTTTTGAAACCAAATAATTCAACATAAAATAATTAAATAATTGTCAGCGATGACTTAAACTTATTTTATAGGTTTTAGTCACGGCTTAAATAAAAGCTTGTCTTTAAAAAGGTATTTTTTAGTTATTTTAGTTTTTGCTTTTTAGTTAGTTTGCCCTAATCTGTTCATTTCTAATAGAGCATCGTTATTACAAGGTCTCTTCCCTGTAAGTTTTGAGGTGAATTAAATCATGATTTCCGAACCCAAAAACTCCCACGCCAATTTTGAATAGAATCGGACCATAATCACAAAACTCGGCCGCCATCTTGAATTTATTGATTTTGACAAAAAATTCATAAACTCCGAACCTGAAAACCCCCACATACTAATTTTGAATAAAATATGACCATCATCAGAAAACTCGTCCTCCATCTTGGGGCCGCCATCTTAAATTTATTAATTTTGACAAAAAATTCGAAATTTCTGACCGCGAAATATACCGCATACCAATTTTAACTCGAATCGGACCATAATCACAAAATTCTTCCTCCATCTTGGGGCCGCCATCTTGAATTTATGAATTTCGACAAAAAATTCATAATCTCCAACCCTGAAAACCCCAGCATACCAATTTTGAATCGAATCATAACCACAAAACTCGTCCGATATCTTGAATTTATGAATTTCGATAAAAAATTCATAATCTCCGAAAACCCCCACATACCAATTAGGAATCAAAAATGAACACAATTACAAATCTCGTCCGCCATCTTGGAGCCGCCATTTTGTTTTTTTTTCTCTAACAAAATTCCATAATGCATTGTTACCGGAATTATGAACATCTGCCAAATTTCAAATTAATAGGACGACTAGAAGTCGGTCAAAATTCACTTGCAAGATTTGATCCAAACTAACAACCGGCTAACTAACAAGTGAAACAATAAAAGTTTGTAAAAAGGGACAAAAGTTGAAATATGCTGTTGTATCAAACTTATTTTCGGATTCTATAAAATGGGCTACAAATAATCTGAAACCGTCTCCGAATACGCGTTTATGCGCATGCGTTCCTACTGCATAATTTTCTCCTTGTAAGAACGCTATTATAGAACGATAATTCCCTTCTCCTCTATGTTTAAGTTCTGTGGCTCAACCTGATACGTTCGTGAACTATAGTATTGAGGTATAGTATTTCTAATCCCAATTGGAACGACATAAAAAGTTTCGGGAAGGGATTCTCTTGGCACTTGCCGCATTGTACATAGGCGTTCGAATATTATTTTTCAGAGGTATTTCTTCGGTTATTCTTACAATCATAGCAATTGATCACCCCATGTAAAAGTAGACACATGTTATCTCAACTGGATTTTATTATTTGTTTTGAAAGGTCTCCAGAAAGCCATAATGATAAAGTTATTTTCAATGGATAATTCCTAACTTCACGGCACGGCACTGATTAAGGAATATTGTTGAATGAGGATATTATGCAGCTGGAGATAACATATGTCCAATCCAGTTAGCCGAGCTTTCATTACTCAAATATATTTGATAGCGCCTTTACTGATAATCTGGGCAACTGGAAACACGCGCCAGATTTTTTGTATGATTGTACCAGGAACGCTTCGAAAGTAAAAACACTGGTAGTATATAAATTTCCCATTTGCCGGGCAGTGCATATGAACACTCCTCGTAGTGCTCTTATTTTATGGCCGTTCCAATTGGGATTAGAATAACTATAAGTGATCAGAGTGATCCGTCACGTGATCTATTGGGATCGAGTTGGTGAACCAGAGTAAGTTTCAGAAAATGCCTAATGAACTCGCTGCCGAGTGGTAAATGTAATATTTTCCCGTTACTCTGACAAAACAAATAACATTATTTCCTTCCGAAAATCTGTCAAATATAAATTTAATTTAACCTTTAAATTACTGTCATAAGTGACATTCCCAAATTGTTTAGTTCACGCAAACGCTCCGCCCATATATTTATTGCTCCGCCTACGTGATGCCAATATGACAAGGAAAGACATATAAACCCAAAGAGAGTAAACGTTATCTGAGTAGGAGAGTCTATTTCCCATAAGACAATGGTGATACTGATAGAAAGAGATGAAAAATCATTTGTTAGTCATAGTGACGTATATGGACATGTCATGGCCACCATTCTCTCTGGATAGTGGCGGACTAGCGGACTCCGGTATCTAAGAGTTACAGGCTCTTGAATGTATATTGGACCACTCTGTATGTTACGTGTGCCACCTGTACTCATGTCCATGTACGTCACTATGACGGGTCAATGCTACAATATCTAATTGGCTAGAGCTTATTAGTACCTCCTATTCAGATAACGTTTACTCTCTTCGGCTGCACCCTTCCTTGTCAATATGGGAATAAAGAAGAAGAACGATAAAGCCGTCGTGCCCAAGGACATTTCGTTGTACAGGATAGCTCAATCACTATGCTACAATGTGATCCAACTTTGTTGTCAAAATGACGTCGGCTGTTTACGATTGAATGTCCTTGTGTTTTGTCAACACACGATTTTTAGATTTTTATAAAATAATGGATGCACCAATTGTCATGAAATATATATATATATATATATATATATATATATATATATATATATATATATATATATATATATATATATATATATATATATATTGCAGGATGTGAGAATTGGATCCAGGCTAGGATTCTAGAGTTAATTAGGTATTAACTCTAGACTTAATAACATGTATAATTTTATGTTATTCATTAAATATTCAGAACTGCAATCAATTTGAGCCAAGTATTGTAAAATGAAAAATACCTATATGTCTATCTATCACAAACAACACCCATTCACCAATCTCAAATGAAAGATATATAATTTCAAATAATGTGAATAGTGATAAAAGTGTGATTTCTTGACTCAACTTCTGATAGTTATCCACTAGTTGGGCATAAATAAACTCACCCTACAGTAACTCGTTGAACGTTCACAACAGGTTGTTTAATTCTCTGATTAGAAATATTACAATTCTTTGGAAATATTCCAACGCAAACTCGAAAATATCGATTATTCAAATTTTATACATTTACCGCCACAAAACGAATGAAACAAATCTACAATGGCGGTAGAGCGCGCAAACGCAATTCCACTTGTCAGTCTTGACAGACATTACCCGCAAATGCTGGTTATACATTTGTTTGTAATCCAAAATATATCAGTTTTTTAAACTATCTCTACGAAAAATCAATAAAAATCAGACTTCGTGTTATTGTCTGAATTGGATATTAGAAAAATCAGTTGAATAAACCTTGAAAACAAAAGAAAAACGCTATCTACGGTTACGTCACTAGGCCATTTTGTATTTAGTGAAATCTTTGTTCGTGAACAGTGGAAATACAAAGGTTTTTCGTAAACCTCGTCTTCTTTTTGAAAGTGTGTAATAAAAATTCATCAAAATTCCGGTGCCCACGAGAAATAGAGATCCCGGCCATTTCGGTAGCGGTGATATGAACAATAAGAGGAAAAATCGAGGAGGCCCTGTGAGGTTAGTGGGTTTTTCAAAACAAAAACAATGAAAAATCAGATATTAAAGGAAAACAATTAAAATGTTAGAGCTAACGTGAAATTGTCTTACATCTGGTAAACATTTTGGTATTCCTAATAGCTACACAAAATCGTAGTTGGAATGATACTTTAGATATTAACCATAATGGAGTAGAAATTTAATTAGTAATTGATGAACCAAATTTTTTTGCGATTCGATGAAAATGAATTGTTTTCCCGAAAATTCGCGTAATTTTCTATTGCTATAGATCAGTTTGATTCAGATGTTTCTTCAATAATTTTAAATGTATTCAGAAAAAGTAATTATTTCACAATTATCCAATCTCTACAATTCACATTTCCTGGAAAAGTTCGTAATTATACTTTATATTTGATAGTTGAAGTTTGCCACTAATAGATAAAAACTGCACAGGCTTTGTTAGAGGGACAAACTCTGTCACATTGTTCTCCATTATCACACAATTTCAAGTGAAATGTTGCTAGTACCAGCTAGAAATAGCTAGCCCAGCATCTGAATACCCGATTATCCAAACAAAATATTTACTAGTGAATTTGCCTAGCAGGAACTGGGATCAAATCACAATTTTTGTCAGTAGAGGAGAGGCGCCATCAATGGGACAGTTTTTTTAACCGCTCATAAAGTGTTTAGTTTTAAGAATTTTCGATCTAAAAAAATGGAACTTTGTGTGATTTTGTCCCATTGAATCCTCAGTGTGTTTTGAATGGAACACTTGTCATGGGTTGAATGGGATAATTGCAAATAAATAATACACAAAATATAAATATTTTATTCAATGATTATCGAATTCTACCAAATTGGTTTTCTTAAGTTGAAAGGACAATATCAAATCTCAAAGTTGCTTGTGTTCCTGCTATTTCGGGATTCCTATATGGTGGTGTTTTTTACTATACTCCCTCTTTCAACATATGAAATGTCATCTTCAGTTGGGTAAAAAAAATTTTTAGTTTCCAAATCGCCTCAAAAATTGTTTCAAAAATTCAAGTTGATACTTGCAACTTCCTAAAATCTTCTGAATGCATCCTATATAAGAGTAAGAGAGCTTGTTCTTTTTTGTCGAAAGATCTACCAAAACAAAATTATTTTGTTTGAGGCTTAAATCTTCGTTGTTATCAGCAATATCGCTTTCGGCAGGCATACAATCCGTAATACTCTGATCTGATTCTTGAAGTGCAAACAAAGTCTTCAACATCAGAGTCGATACTTTTTTCCAGAATGTAAATTGTTTTTTCTGAGTTTTGCATTGTGCTCTTCTTCAATTGAATTTCTGGGATATCTGATAAAATCTTAGTGGTTCCTTTTTTCCTACTTTTTTGAGCTTCTTTTTTTTCTGGAGCTTTTGGGAAAGGTCTCACCAATTCTCAGGCACGGATCCAGGATTTCGTTCAGGGGTAGAGGGGGGCATTTTTTGTGTTATAATTTATCTTTCAGAAAATTTGTTCTACAGAAGTATAGAAACCAATAGCGCAGTTGATGTCGAGAAATACAGTTGAAATTGAATAGTGCTGTGTCTTTAAAAATATGAAATAAAAATGCATGGGTGTAGACAATAAAAAAATGTAGGTAGCTAGATATATTAATATTATTATAATATCTGCGTCTGCCAATTCTGGTTTTATAAGTTTGGAATTTTCATCAGACTTGGATTGTGATGAGTAGAGGATTTTGGGGTAGAAGCAGCTGTTGAGGGTGGTTCCTGATCTGTCACGGATGCCTCACGATCTGTCACAAATGAAGATAAAAAATCAGATTCTTTGAACACATGGCGATTAAGCGGATGTATCCCTGACGATTAAGCAGAAGTATCCTGATGATTAAAACCCAGATATAATAGTTTTTGGGGTAAATGTGTTTAAAGTTCAAATTAGCTTTTCTTGCAACTTGTGCAATTTGATAAATATCGAATGTTTTTCCTGGATGTGAAAGCATTCCTTCAAGTTGAGCATTTTTGTAGTAAGTAGTAATGCCCATAGACCGAGACATCGAGCGGTTGCAGACTGTGGTTGCAGTGTGTAGGAAATGTGATGTAGGTGATGTCTCTTGGCATAATCTACCATATCAAAAAACTAATATGGGATTTGTAGTTATCGAGGACCATCAAGATCAGTTCTTGTTTGGTTGGCTTTGCATAATTTACAAAATGCTGAAAAGCTAAAAAAAATGTCATCCACCCTGATTAATGAACGAGCCCAAGACTCACTGGTGGAGCAACATGTAATCTCTAAAGTTCACCCTCGAAAGACGAATGCTGGTAGAATAGGTAGTGTCTCCTTTGGCACATACGAAAGTCAGCATTGTTACTAAGGCCTCTTTTTCTGCCGATGTTGCCTGCCTGACGTGTTTTGCACCTCTCTGCCAAAGAACATTCCGCGGGTTTCTGACTGTAACGAGTCCAGTTTCATCGCAATTAAATATTGCTTTTGTAGAAAATTTATATTTTTCCATAATTTTCTGAAACTTATTAAAAAAATTGTTAATATTCGTTGGATCAAAGGCCGTAGCTTGGCTTAAACTCGTTGTTTCTGGCTTTCTTTAAGACAGCATTGACTTATGTCTGGCTCTAAAATGTTTCAGCCAGTCCAGTCCTGCATCCCAAGACTCCACATCTCATTTCAATGAATAGAGTATTTGCAGTTAAAATTTAAACGGGCCTCTCCCAATTCCGGGGAAAGCCTTAAATTTTAAAAACCCCAAAAAACGGAGGTATGATAAGTTTTTGGGTTAAACACTGTTGATGGCCCCCCATTTGCAGGGATTTAATTTCCCGCCAAAAATGGAAAAAAAAGGGGGAACCCTTTTGAAATTACTTTGGCTATTGGCCTTGATTATCCCCCCAAAAATTAAAGGGGAAAAAGGAAGTTTTCCTGGAGGGATTAAAAAACCAGAAATTAAATGGGTTTAAAAATTTCAAATTTTTTTCCCTTTGGAATTTTGGTTTTTTATAAAAAATCAAAAAGCCGAGTAAAACCCCCCCTTCAATTGAAAAATTTTGGGGGTTTTTTGAAGCCCATAAAAAAGGAAAATTCAAAATGCCCTAAAAAAAACGAAAAGGTGGGGTTAAAAATTAAATGTGGGAAAATTTCCCCCTTGGAAAACACAATCAAAAAAACTAAAAAGGGAAAGGAAGTTGCCGGGTTTCCCAAACCCGACATTCCGTTTGGGTTGGCTTTGAACCCAAAAAGGGTTTTAAAAGGCTAAAAAAATTTTCATCCAAAAACCCCGATTTGGGAAACCCCGAAGGCAAGACAATTTGGAAGTACCGCAAAAGGGGGAAAATTCCCCCTTAAAATAATTTTGGGCAAAAAGGTATGGCCTTTGGACATACAAAGCGAATGACCATTTTTTTCCTTCAGGGCCAAAGGGGGTTTAAATTGGTTTTCCCCAACCCCCTGCCAAAGAAAGCTGGTTTCGGGGAACAAAACCCGTGGGGGCCAAATCCCACTAAAAGCTTTGGGAAAAATTTAATTTTTTCCATTTAATTTTCCTGAAAACTTTTTAAAAAATTAAGGGGTTAAAAAATTGGGGTTGACAAAGGTTTAAAGGGCTAAAATTTTTGGCCTTTTTTAAAAAAAGCAAAACTTTTGGGGCCGGGCTCAAAAAGTTTCACCAGTGGGGGCCTTTTGATCCTTAAGAACCCAAAAACTTTTCCCAAGAATAGAAAATTTTCCCATTTTTAAAGCATAAACCTTTTTAAAAGAAAAATGGTTTTCCAAAAGTAAAGCACTTGGAAAGCGGAAAAATAATTTTTTACCAAAGATCTTCCCCAAGGCCCTTTTTGGAAAAAATTTTCCTTTCCAAAAGGGTTTTTTTTTAAAAAAATTTCAAAATAGGGGAAAGATACAAATTTACGCCCTGGCCTCCTGCTTTGAAAAAAATTTTTTCCCCCTTTGTTAGGATATGAATATTTGTTTTAAAAAAAATTTTAACCTTTCCCAAGGAATAGAGAAACCCCTAAAAAGTTTTTTTACTTTTTCCGCCCCTTTTTTTAAAAAAATATTAATAAATTTGGAAAAAAAAAGAATTGGCCTTTTAAAATGGTCGGTTTTGGGCTTTTTCAGTTGCCTTTTCCTCTTAATTTCACTTTAAAAATTTTGGGGGTTGAAATTAAAAATTATTTCTACAATTTAATTTTTCAAAAGAAACCCAAAAAATTGGGGAAAAAATTTTTAAAAATGAAAGGTCAAGCCTTTAAGGTTTTCCAAAAAAAACTTAACCTGGACTTTTCGGGGAAGGGGAAAAACCATGACCAAAGATTAAATTTGGGTTTCCCCAAATAAAAGAAAAACTTCAAGGTTTTTGGGTTTTTAAATGCCAGGTGGGGGGTTCGCGGGTTTTCTATTCCACTACCTAGGTCAGGGAAAAACAAATTCCCATTTGGCCGGAATCCTTTTCCCTTTCCCGGAAGTTGAAGGGAGTTTTGATTCCCCATTGCTTTTGAGTATTTACCCCGGGGGAACAGAACCCGGGAAATTGGCCCGCCTTTCCAAACCAAGGGGCAAGAATCATTTTTTCAAACCCAAGAAAAACCGGCCTTCTTTTTGGCCGGGGTGTAAAAACATTCAAAAACCCCTTTTTAAAAAAGTTTCTTTGAAATAATTTCCCAAATGGTTTTAATTAAAAAAACCTTTAACCCTTTAAAAATGTTATTTTGTTAAAATGAAAAAATGAAAAATAAATTTGGGGAAAATTTTTCCCGTGGTAACCCCAAAAAGGGAAAAGAAAAATTTTAAAAAGGGGAAGGATGAAAATTAACAAAAATGGCCATAAAAGTTTTTCACCTTTGGTTTTCGTGTGAAAACCCCGGGGGCCTCAAGGAACTTTAATTTTTTTTAAGTTTTTTTAAAGGAACTCTTTTTCCCCAAATAATTTAAAAGGTTTTGGGGGCCCGCATTTTTTTGGGGGGAAGGAAGACCCCAAAAAAGCGCGGGAACGGGGGAATTTTTAATCCAAAAAAGGAAAAGGCAAATTTCTGGATACGGAAGACCCGCAAAAAGGGGGGCAATTTTTAAAATAACCAATTGTAAATTGCCGAAAATTTTTTTCAAAAGGCCGCTATCTTTGTTTTTGGACCTCAAATTTTAAACCCCCCCCCGTTTTCGTCTTTTTTCCAAAGGGGGGAACCCCCTTCAAAACCCATTGAACCCGGGGCCCGTTTCCCCTACCGCCAAATAAATACAACCCTTTGGGGAAAAAAATAAAAAATTCGGGCGGGGGGTTGCCCCCCAAAAATATTAATTTTGGGTTTAAAAGGTTTGGGACTTTTAAAAAATACCTGACTGGAAAAAAAAATTTCCCAAAATAAATTTCAAAAAAATATTTATGTGAAAAAAAAAATAACGGCCCTACCCCATTTCCGGGGGGAATTTGGGAATAAATAAAAGGCAATTTTTTCTGCCAAAAGGTTTCTTTTGACCAAAAGAAAGGGGACCAGTTCCTTATTTTTTAGGGTTTCCCCCCTTTTTTACAGGCCCCCAAACCCTCTGGGTTTTAAAAGGGCCCGAAGGAGTTTTAATAAGCTTTTTAGGGAAAGGGGGGAATAACTTCATCCTTGTCCATTTTCTCTTTTTTCAAGGTTGATTATAATTTTTTTTGTGAATAAATTCAGTTTCCCGGATGAAAAAAATGGGGCTTAAAATTTGTTGTTCAATGAATAGTTTTGGGGAGGGGTTTCTTATAGACTCCTAAGTAGAAAAGATTTAAAGGTTTTTTTAAAAATTTATCGGGTTAGTACAAAGTAATATTCAACGGGAATATATTTGGAGTTGTTTAAAAGCCCAGGAAAAAGTTCTGACATCAAAAAAAGGTTATTTTTAAAAAAAAAAAAAAATGGCAAGAACAATGAAAGGAAAAAGGGGAAAAAAATATTTTGAAAAGCAGATAACTTTTCTAAAATTTTTGTTGCCAATTGAAATTAAATGTTAGTATTTATGGTGGGGAATGACAATGGTATTTTCAATGCCATGTGATGGTTTCAAGCAGTTTTTTAAAAAAAAACGTCCTAATTAAAATTAAAGGACACAGTAAAACTTTTTTAGCCCATATTTTTCCCCAAGATTAAACAATTTAAAAAGATTAAACCAATAAATAATCCAATCTTGGGTTGGCTGTGAGAATGTGAAGCAAAAGGAATTTTTCCATCCAAGGGGGTTTTAATTTTTTCTGGAGTTGAATAAACCCAGCTATTTTGTAGAGTTAAATTAACTCTAGCAATACCGTTTTTTCAACCCACAGTCTTATATAAAAAACACAACTTTCCGATTTTCGAAAAAATTTTAGTAAATTCCCCCTTGGGTTAATAATAAAAACGCACCTCAGGATCCATATTGATTTTTCAAGGTATCTAATTGGTTTTTTGTGATAAATACTGAGAGAACAACTGATTAAAAACCCAAAATGCAATGCCATACCTCAATTGAGATTCAATCAAGGAGAGGTACACGATCCTAGCTGAGGCTAAATAAAGTTCCTTTGATACAATTTTTATTGCAAAGCAACTTTAAGCTATCTTTTTATTTAGGCTTGTAACATGCTCATTGAACTTCAACTACCACACCTAAGAACTTAGTGTGTGGTTTATTTATAATAAAGTGATTCTCTACGGATGTATTATCAAAGTTAAATTTGAATGTTACTAAATTTGTTTTTTGCAAATTGAAGCAAAGGGTATTGGAGTTACACCATTTCTTTATTTTTTGAGTTTTGGAATCCAAATTGGAATGGCTTATTATATAATTTTTTGTCAGATGTATTATCCATGATTTTGGATAAGGTTGACAATAATGAAATTGGGTGAATATTTGATGGTTCGGACGAGTCACCGCCTTTATGCAAAGGGATCACAATTGCTTTTTTCAGTCTGAAGGATCTATTAATTAAATCCACTAGAATTAAAAGAACATAATCAGGTAGATTTTGAAAAAACTTTATAAATAAACCGTCAATACCTAATGAATTTTTATTCGTTATTTCATTGAGGACATCTTTTAGCTCATATATGTCAACCTCTAGAAAGTGAAAGTTTTCTACAACATACTTTAGGTAGTCTAAGGGATCAACTTCAATTCAAACTAGATGTGAGTTTGTGCCCTATTGAGCAGTAGAAGTTGTTAAGGACATCGGGGTCAATATCGGTATTTGACGGTGGTGAGTTACTTTTACCCCGTAGCTCATTTATTATCTTCCAGTTTTCTCTTATTTTGTTTTGAGGACTTCTTAATCTGTTCTTGTAATATGCTTCTTTTGCATTCTTAATGACTTGCTTATAAATATGTTTTTAATTATCGAAATAATATTTAAAGAAATCACTATATCGATGGTTTAGCGCACAGATGTGTGAAATATAATTTTGGGGAAAACCGTGTTAAGTGCGACTTTGAGTATATGGTCTATGTATATTTGTTGTGCCCAAACGTGGCAATTGTCTACAAGGTCAAAGTATCGTAGTTGCGTTGATAAAATACCTCTGAATTGACTCACAATGCACTCAGCACCTGTTGTATTTTGATTACCAAGTGATAAGATTAAGATAAGAATGAAGCAAAAAACTACGTTGGATTGGTCATCTCTTAATTTGAAACAGATGTATACCTCCAAGCTGCCTATTACGAAAGCTAAGAAAAACGATCTCTTAGAACTCTTGAAATTGAAAGTGATTCCGGAAGATTATGCGAATTTTATAGAAGAAATACCAACGGCCCACCGAACAATGAATGTCGCGTCAGATTATGACGAAGAAGAAGACACAATGTAATGGATAGAACATTGATTTTTTTAAAGAGAAATGCTACTTTGATTGTAACTAAATATTCGTTTCTTCCAGCGGGATTATTTTCTACAATTTGAATAGAGCAGTATTGAGTTATTACTTTCAAGTAATTACACAAAAGAGGTAAGCACCTAAGATTCGTTTCCAAATGTGTTAAGTGACTTAATTAATTATTTTTTATGATTATTTTCTAATTACTTACCAACTAAACAACTGATACAAAGTTGTTAATTGCTTTGTTACTTATTCGAAAACTTGGCAAAAAAGTCAACGTCCTTGATAAAAGACAAGTATGTGCAATAGCGGACTGAATTTGATTAAATTCAAATTGTGGAGGATTACCAAAATGTAACTTAACACATGTGTGCGCTAAACCATCGATATACATGCTTCCTTAAGGTTTGTAATGACCTCAAATTTTGTGCTGATATTTTTTTTCTTTTTGTTATCCATGGTTTTATTTTTAGCTTTTATAATGGGATGCACTCCTCAAGTAGAGTTGTTAAACAATTGTGTAACATGTTGATAGGTTCATCAGATTCTTCAACAGTGTTCCATGGTATAACTTGACATTTCTCTATAGATTCTGCCATATCTATACTTCCTCTTATGAAGTTTGATATTGAAATTGTATTGGAAAAGTATTGCTTCATGATCAGAAAGCCCTGCAGGAATAGTACAACTAACACTATGATCATTTAAGTTTGAACACAGATAGTCAATTATTGTAGCTGATACATATAATGATGGGATACAAGGAAAGAAATCAAAGTACAAATAAATGCATTTCTAGAATTAATGTTATTAATTTATCATAAATAGTCTTATTAACTGGCAAAATGTGATACAATTACTTATTAACTACAATAAAAACCTCAAAGATAACTGAATACTAGATACAGGGGTGCACACACAGTATTATAAATACCATTGTGCATCTAATAATTTTAGCAGTATTGTGATGATAGCCTATTAAGACAGGGATTATATGAGTGATGTAAGAATTACCTTAATTTACACTAACCTAATTAAGTATTATGATTAGAAATTCTAACTTTCACTGTAAAATGTATCTCATAAGTATCTTGATAAGTTTATACAATTTGTACCTGCTGCTGCTAAATAAATAAATAAAATAAATAAATGTGAGCTGGTCAACATGCATTATTAAGTTGAAGGAAGATAACAAGTTCTTCAAACTTTGTGTAGCCGAGCAGACACCAGGGTCTGACATGGCCCGCCAGAGACGTTCGGAACGAGTAGACGCGATATTTGCCGAAGTGACCCGACGAACTATTATACTTGTCTAGACAGGATTGTTACCTTCAGTGCATCTTGTACCTCGATCGCAGAGTATATACAAAGAATTACAGTTTTGTTTTCCCAATTTAATATTCCAATATTATTATTATTAATAAAGACGTAACTATTTTTCATCCAATGATTTTGTTACATAAAACCTGATATACGCGTTTAACTGTGCAGGGCCACAGCAGACATATTACCGTGTTGAACTACATAAAAGAATGTCCTCTCGGCCGGGTAAGAATGATAAAGATTTAAAAGTCAAGCGGACACCGGTATCCTCCATTGCTCAGGGGGCTGATCAAACATCAGACACCGGTGTCCGCCCTGGCGCTCAACCTGTTAAAGTTATAGCGCAGGCTCTCCACGACATAGTAGTGATTGATATGTACTTCAAGTGTAGAAAACTCGGGCAATGTTGAATCATTAGTTTTTGCAAAATTGCAATTTGAATTTTTCAATGCACTTCATTGGAGCAAGCCTGGATTGAATACTTTATTTACCTATGTTATATACAGATGCATATTTATTCAAGGGTCTAGACTGTAGTTAACAAATTGAAAGAAAATAGATGGAATATTGGACTGGAATAGTGAAAAATATATTGGTCTTTGAGCATCACTATTGGAAATGTGCTTAAGCTGTGTGAGCATTCCAGTTTAACCTGTGATCTAATGTGATACCGAAAATAACTTAAAACCCCCTTCAAAGTTGTCTGGGTTTGATTTTAGTAATGGTTTCGGGTCCCATTTCAATTTTTTTGAAACATATTTCAAATAGAAGTATAGTAATTTCAAAAAAGTTGGGCGGGGGTTTGGGTTTCTTTTTGGCCCTTGTTCGCCGTTTTTAACCCATACATGTAAAGGGTTCGGCCCGGGAAAAGACGGGTAAAAGCCAACGGGTGTTTGCTTCCACATAAAACCTTTCCCGGGTAGGAAATAGGGAAGACAAACGGGTTTTCTATTTCCTAACGAAATTTCACCCCAACGGAAGGGACCAGGAACTACAGCTTGGGGATGGGAAACCCGTTCTCCGTTGGGGGAAAAGGGGGCTTTTTGAACTGGGAAAATCCGCGGAAAACCCCCCTGGTACAGACCCCTTTTTTTTTTGCTAGTAAAAAGCATAACTCCGCCGGGAAAATACAAAAAATTTTTTAAAAAATAACCAAAATTTATTGGCCAAACCAAGGAAAAATTTTAAACCCCCAATTTTAAAAAGGGGGGGGAAAAAGAAAATTTTGGGGGGAAAGGGAAAATTTTAAAGGGGAGTTTTCCCCAACTTTTTCCCCCGTTATGGGGCCTTTTAAACCCCCATTTGGGGAAATTTTGGTTCCCTGAAACTTAGGAAAATTTAATTTTTTCCCAAAGTGGTTTGGGGGAAAAATTAAACCCCCTTAAAAAATTGGTTAATTTTTCCCCATGAAATTTGTTCCTTTGGGCCCAAATTAAAATGCTGTTCCGGTTTTCCCGTTTTAATTCCTGCAATAATGAAAGGCAAAACTTTTTTGGGCCACTTTCCCGGGGTTCCCCACAACCCCCCGGGGGAAGTAAAGGTATTTTTCAAAAAAAACAAGGAAAAATTTTTTTTCCGTTCTTGAGGAGCATTTCCCCAAAAACGGGGGTTTTTAAAAAGGAAAAATAAAATTTTTCAAAAAGGCCCCCCTTTAAAAGGGGGATTTTTGTCCCCATCCTTTTCCCATCCAATTTTACTTCATGAGGGGTTCTAAACTGATTCCCTTATTTGCCCCAATATAAAATTAAAGTAAAAAGCTTTGGGGAACATTTAGGAAAAAAATATCCTGATTCGCCGAATATGGATTAAAAAAGGGCTTTTTATAACAAAATTTTTGGTTTGGTTTAAAAAATTGGGCAGTTTTGAAAAGATAAAAAACCCTAGCTTTTTTTGGGGGGTGGGGGAAAATTTTTTTGGGTTTTGGTAAAAAGAAAAAGTTTTCTTATCCCGAAATTTAAATTTTAAGGTTTTGGGGTGTTGTCTTAAATTTTAAGGGGGGTTTCATTAAAAAGAAAAGGTTGGGGTCTTAAATATTGTTAAAATTTGGGATTTAAATTTTTGGGTTAAGGGGGTTTAAATTTTTTAAACAAACAAAAGGCCCTTAAAAAATTTTGACCCCTTTTGAAAAAAGGTCAGTTTCATTTTCGGTCCTCCGAAAGGGGGGTTTTTTTCCAAACTGGGGGAATTTTAACCCAAAGCTTTTTTCCCCCCGCTCACCCCCTTTCTTAAAAAATGGAGAAAAAAAATGGGCTAATTATTTGAAAGGGGAAAACCGGCGGTTTGCCCTTTCCCCAAACCTTAATTTAAATTTTTTTGGAAAAATTCATACTCTTACAAAAAAATGGTCCTGTTTTAAATAAGGGTTTGGTAAAAATGTTAAAGATCCCGAAAAAATAAAATCCCAAATTTCTTAATGAAACGAAAAACAGAACTTTTTAAAAGGTTTCCCCAAAAACGGTGGAAAGACAAAAAGGTTTTTTCCCCCTTTTCATCCCTTTTTGTTCAAAAATGCGGCTTGGTAAAATAACATTAATTGGAATTTGAAATTTTTAAATTAAAACCGTTTTTCGGGTTTTGGATAAATTTTTGAACCCTTAAATATTTGAACTGTAAAAGGGGTAAATTTTCAAAAAGGGCCTTTAAAAAGGGGTTTGGAAAGTAATGAATGGAACCGTAATTTTCCAAGAATTTAATAAGGAGCCCAAAATTTGAATTTGGGACAGAATTTAAAAAAATTCCTTTTCCCAAGGTTCAAAAGGGAACCTACGAAGATTGGGAAGAAATTGGGGTGGAAAAAAAAAAAATGGTTATTCCCAAACCCGGGGGCCCTTTGGGGCCCCATTAGGTATGGTAAAAAACCCCAAACAGGGGGAAAAAAGCCCCAAAACCCTGGGAGGAAAAAGGAATATTGTTGGAAAAGGAAGCAATCCTTCCCCAACCCCAAATTTTGGTTTAAAAAACAAACCCAGATGAGCCAAAAATTTAAAATTTCCCCAAAAAAACCTTTCCATTTAAAAGCAGGACATTTGCTTGAATTGAAGGTTTTTTAAAAAACCTTTTTAAGCATTAAAAGGGTTTCTTTAAGAGGGCCCTGGAAAATAGGGGGAAAAATCCAAGGCTCCAAAAAATCCGTAAGAAAAATTTTTCAAAAAAACCCCATGAAAACCCAAACCAAAAGGCCCCGGGGGCCAAATTTTAATTTGCCCAAGACCTAAAACCAAAAAAAATTTTACTGCTGTTCCAAATTTCCAAACAAATGGTATTTAAAAAACTTCCATTGGGGGGAAGGGGCCCCAAGGGGAAAAAGGGGAAGGGGGCAGAAAATTTTAAAAGGGCCCTTTTTGGCCCAACCCTTTTTAAAAAGGGGCTTTTGGCCCACCACAAAGAAAGTAAACCTTTTTAGTTTGGTGAAAGAGGGAAAAAGGTAACGGGCTGTCCCGGACTTTAACGATATCCCCCAAAAAAAAAAGGTGAATTTTTAAAAAATTTTCCTTCGTTAAAAAAAAAAAGAAACATTGGCTAACAAAAGGAATAAAGATTTCGGCAAAAAATCTAAAATCCCTCCACATAATTACCCTTAACAACTATTACTGTACTGTAGCCTCTAAATTAACTGCACACTTGATACCCACAAATAACATAGACTATTACGTCGAAGAAAACTTCTATTTTGTTTCAATCATCAGCGGCATAAAAAATAAAAAAGCCTCAGGGCAGGACGAACTCTCAATCAATATATTTGCAAACCATCCGGATTCTGCCCTCGAAGTCCTGGCAACTCTCATCAATCAGTCGCTCCAACTTTCCTAATTTTCTAAAAACTTCAATTATATTACCACTTCATAAAGGAGGCGACCCTGCAGACCCTTCAAATTATCGTCCAATATCTCTCATACCCACCTTGGCTAAAATAATTGAAAAATTAGTTCAGAAGAGAATTTTGGAATTTATACTTAGAAATAAAATCTTTAGCGAGAACCAGTTTGGCTTTCAAAGGCAGAAGAACACTAACGATGCAATATTTTCCCTTCTTAATTAAGTTTATAACGAAATTAATGAAGGTGAGGCAGCTGCCGCAGTGTTGTGACTTATCCAAGGCATTTGACTGTGTGAGTCACAAAATCCTGCTGAGCAAACTCGAATACTATGGGTTTAGAGGAATCAGCCAGCTATGGTTCAAATCATACCTTGAAAATCGCTCGCAATTGGTAAAAACTAACCACCTTTCTCGAACTGAGCCAACTCATTGTGGCGTACCACAGGGTTCGGTACTCGGTCCTACACTGTTCCTACTGTATATAAACGATCTCACAAAAATTAATATATCTGGTAAGTATACATTATTTGCCGATGATACCACCATATTTTGGCATGACAAAGATGAACAAACATTACATCACAAGATTCAAGAAGACATTGAACAAATTAAAACCTGGTGTGACGATAACTTACTGGTCATCAACCCTACTAAAACAAACCTATTACATTCCGCTGCGAGCTTTCTGCCCTGAGCCTAGGCCCTCATAACATTGAAAATGTTTCTCTCACTAAATTTCTAGGACTGAATATTGATAATAAATTACAATTCAATGACCATGTCACGAAGTGTGCAAAAAATTGTCATCAGGTTGCTAAGCCATAAGGATAATATCACATGAATTGGGATTTACAGCTGCTAAATCAGCTTACTTTGCCCTTATTGAGTCCCACCTGGTCTATGGCATAGCCTTCTGGGGAGTGTGCAGCAAACAACTACAACAAATGGTGCAGGTTGTACAAAAAAGAGCCATTAGGGCCCTCTGTAAAGTGAAAAAGCGTGATTCTTGCAGAGATCTGTTCAAAAATCATAGAATCCTCACAGTTACTTCTATCTTCATTCTAGAAACCACCTGCCTTATACACAAGAATCGCCACAAATATAATGCACTGCCCCCATACCATAACACACGATCCTCGCAAAAACTGAGATTATCCTTACCTATCCCTAAAAACAATCTTGTTAAGGAATCTCTTATTTATAACGGTCTAAAAATGTATAACCAGTTACCAATACATTTAAGGGAAACTAAATCTCCTGGATTATTTAAAAAAAATGTAAAAGAATTGCTTCTTATCCATCCATTCTACAATACGGAAAAATTTTTCAATAGTGAACCTTTTCGTCAGCACTAAAATATGCTTTTCTCCTTATTTTGAGTATCAATTTTAATATGTTTGCATCATGTGGTTGTACCTGCCTATCATTTTACTTAAATGTCATACTAGTTAACATTTGTGCTAGTACATTTTACTCATACAAATTTTAAAATGCCTGTATCACTACCGTTTTTAGCATTTTTCGTGTTTTTTCTATTTTTATTACTTAATTTTAGGTTTTAGGTTATAAGTTTTAACTCTACAATGACTTTGTCGATAAGAATTGTTTCTTCGGACAATAAAGCATATTTGATTGATTGATTGATTGATCAGACAGTGAACTGTGCCGTTACTGCGAGAACTTCGCTGAAACTGCAGAACACCTGCTTTGTGACAGCAGAACACCTGCTTTGTGACAGCAGAACACCTGCTTTGTGACAGCAGAACACCTGCTTTGCGACTGCCAAGCAATGTTTTGCAAAAGGCTTAAGTTCCTCGAGGGGGTTTCACTAATGCCTTCAGACATCAGGAACTTAGCTCCTAGGAAACTGATACACTTTCGCAAGGAGTCTTGGAATCCCGTGTCTTGAATAGATGAAGGGTAATGTACAAAAGGCCTTACTGGGCGAGGTACGGAGAGGCTGAAGAGCCATATCGACCCATCTACAAAAAGTCTAATCTCATTTTGCGTTAAAATGCTGCGAAATAGGTGAGAAATACTTGCAAACATGACCAAAAACGGGAGAGCGTGTGAAAGCGGCTAATAGGTAGTGGGGTAGGGCAGCATACGCGGGGGAGCATATATATAATATACAAGTGTGCTGCCCGCAGGTGAATCAGCTGCTCTACCCTCACTACTCAGCCGCTTTCACACGCTCTTCTGTTTTCGGTCATGATTGGAAGTATTTCGCAGCATTTTAACGCAAAATGAGATTAGAAGTTTTGTAGTACTATACCTCTACTTGAGATATATTTTTGAAAAATTGAAATCGGACCACCTATGAAGCATTTAGGCTTGCTCCAATAAAGTGCGTTAAAAATGTAAATTGCAATTATCCAAAAACTAATGATCCGACAGCACCTGAATTTTTTATGCTAAGTAAATATCAATCATTACTATGTTGTAAAGAGCATGTGCTACACCTTGAAAAATGGTGGTGTTTGAATTACTAATAATACAATAGACTCGTGCTAGGGCTCATTTTCTTCGGATTTTGATTCTCTACAATTCGTTCATCGAGAGCATTGAGATTGCTTCATTAGTTTTCATGTTACAAGCGAAAAACGAAATAAAAAACACGACAAATCAAGCAATGATAGTTGCGAGTAGGAAACATAAGAGGATATAACTACGAATCGTCTTTCGTATGATGGCACAGTCGGTTTCCTGGTACTATTTTCGTCACGAAAAAATCTCTTATTATTAGCCTATTTGTGAATGAGTTCTTTTAAGTACAGTCATGTCGTTTATGTCATCTATTCTTCATAAATTAACCTCCTTATAGGAAATTGAACCAAAAATAATCATGACTAAAACAGATTTCATAGTTTGAGAAAGTAGATAAATTAAGGGATATTGATGCCGTGAATTATGATAAAGTATTTTGAATAGTTTTTGATTCTCATTGTTAAAAACAAGAAAAACATAACATTATCTTATTTGATATGTGTCACTTTAAATAAACAAATTCATTCTTCAGGTGTTTTCAAGACATTTTCAAAACATTTTGATGTAGTATTAGAAGTAGCAGCAAAGGTTGATAACCCAGAGAGCCCTAATTCACAAATTAAAGCTGATACTTATGTGGACAAGCTCATTTTCAAAGCATGTGATATTTTGACAATGGTGGCGCAAGATGTCGACCTAGAGTTCCCCACAAGAGACACCTTTCAAACTGATACTGCCATTTCTGCTCGACTCAACGGTAACTCAAAACTAGAAGAAAAAGAGCTAGAACCTTGGGATCCTTCAGGTGTTAACAATGGAGAGTTGCCCCTGGAACTAGACCAAGCCAATGGCTGGGATGCGAACGACATGTTTAAAAAGAATGAGCAAGAATATGGAGTTCAAAGTACCTTTGACCAATCTCTTAGGGGGTATACTGTGCCGTTGCAACACACTGATACCGCTGATTATAAGGAAGCTGAGGCAAAAGCTAATATGATTGCGAATGAAATAGAAAGCCAACCTTCACACAAGGCTAGGTTAGATTTGGAAAATGGTGATGAGGAAGCTGTTTATGCAGCCGTCGTTCGGCCTCATCAAGAATCTACTAATGGTTTGTCACATTCCTTTAACAATTAAATGTATTATTTTCATGTGATATGTTTCAGGTAAATATATCCCCCCAGCAAAGAGAAAGAACCAGAACAATGGAAAATTGGTGAGAAGTACTCCCCCACCAAGCCACAGTAGTAGTAGCAGCAGTCAAAACACACCTTCACCAAAAGAGACGAGACCACCGATGACTTATCCTACTCATCCATCTCCTCATCAGAATAACGTACTCATTCAACAAGGTAGTGTTGTCTCGCCATATAAAAGTTACAAAATGTTAGAAATTTTGATTTTTTTGCAACTATAGCTCATTAAGATGAAAAGCAGTGATAATAAGGGATATCACAACTGTGGAATATTTGGTTATCAGAGAAGTAGATGACAAAGTTTCAGTAATGGCTGACGTCAAGTCCCCATTGCTCCTCCCATTAACAATAACATTACAATTTCATATTTACAATACATATAAAAACAGATATAATAATTAAAAATACAGAATGAAGTATAATAAAAGTAAAAAGGAAATCACTTAGGTATAATACAAGGGCAGGGACATCTTAGCAAAACATTTTGAAGGACGTAGTCAGTGCTGTTCTCTTCAAAATTATTCAAATCCTTACATTCCTTGAGATTGTGTGGCAAATTATTAATAGAATATAGAATATGTTTCTTCGTAATCTGGCCTTATCTAAAAATTAATTAAAATTTATTGTATAAGTATGCACCTCGGATAAATATGTTACTGGTCACTCAAAATTAGGCTACTTGTTTTAAAGATTAAATATAAACACCAACATATTTAATGTGAGTTTTTGTTTAACAGACAAAAGGGGGAGTGAGTCTTACATGTGTTTAATGGGAGTTTGCATTTTAGTATCTTGACTCTGTTTTGAAGTTTTTGTAATTTGTTGATATTGAAAGTATTAGCAAAATAAAGTAGTGTAGTGAGTTATTCAAAATGTGTTAATATAATTGACTTATATATGGTTAATTTTGCAAATCTGGATATTTTGTTAAATATTCTATATAGGAAATGAATTTTGGTTGTGATTTTCTTTTGGATGTACATACAGTGATCATTAAATTTAAGTTGGGGTTCTGTACAATTCCCAAGTATTTATAAATTTAAAAACTCTTTCACTAATTTCGTGGTTAGTTTTAATATCAAAAGATTTAGTAACATTATTAACATCTTGTTTATTTGCAATTAACATAAATTTATTTTTCTTAGTATTCGATTTTAAACCATTATCACATAACTAGTAAAATATATTTTCAAGATCTTCATGGAAACATTGTTGAATATCATCTATATTTCCTCCAGAATAATACAACATTGTATCATCTGCAAACAATTTGATTTCACGCTTTTTAACATGTATTGCAATATGACTAATATATAACAAAAATGATAACGGTCCCAAAACTGAACCTTGTGGTATTTATATTTTGTACTTCTGAAAAGAAATTCCCATATTTTACCTATTGCTTTTTATTCTGCAAACCCATTTTTTTAAATTAAAAGTAATGATATTCACAGTTTCAAAGGCCCTTTTAAAATCTAAGAATACCACACCGATGAATTTTATATTTGCAATATTAACTTTCCAGGACGATACTAAGAATTGTTCGACAGTTTCGTAAGAATGTGAATGTCTGAATCCAGATTGTTCTTTTGTTAATATGCCATTTTTTTACAAGCAGGTAACACATAATATACTCAGAAGCCAAGACACTTTTTGATACTTTTTCTATTGGAACTATAATAGAAGTTAATTCCATTATTATCACTTGTATTTTTTGTATGCTCTTAATTATCTTCTTTATGAATCATATCAAAATTTCTAAATCATCTGAAAACGTTTTTTAATGGAGATATAAAATTCAAAATGTATGCTTTATGTGACCTAAGAGTGAGTTGTATCGTTTAATTAAGAACTTCTGCAAAATGACAATTTAAAAATGTATGGGGGCATTGAAAAAATTGACTCATTTGTCTCCACAAAGGCCGGATCCAGGGGGATTTTTTAATTTTGTTTTTTTGCACAATCACTAGAAAGCCCCATATTACATTATGAATCGTTAAAAAAAAACAGTAATTGTACTAAAACTGAGAAATAACAAACTGACTCAAAATGTGATTTAAATATAACAATAAATATACAAACATTTCAAGAATAACAAAGTTTTTGAGGTATGACTAATATAACAGAAGCAAACGAACATAATATAGATGTTTTAAACTAAAACTGATTTCTGGATAGCGCTAGAATTATGTGAATTGATTATCTACACAGTTTGGATAAGAACCTATACGTAAAATTGTGAGTTTTTCAAGTTTTTTTATTTTTAACCTCTCTCCTTTGTTATATCTGATTTCACACCCATCATTTATGGCAGTACAAGTTGTTCTACTCATTCTATATACACACATACTTGCACTTGAAAAGTACCACTATAATGAAGATATATGATAAATATATTTACAATAAACCTGATATCAGTCAATTCTTGACTTTCTAAATTGATCCTCCGAATACATTCAAATTAGGTTTTTTTTTAATTTTCCTGTGAATAATGACTATCAATTGTTGAGTGGTATGATATATAAACTATGCATAGATGTCTCAGTGTTTTGCTTGGAATATTGAAGTTAATAAGTTGTAGTATTGTTGTCAACTAATCATACCGTTAAAGTTTGAAAACAAAAATAATATCCTCATATATTCTTCTTTTGTCTAGCGTATCTAACAGTAAAATATTTGTTAATTTGTATATTGGATTTGCATGAACATATTCCCCTAAGAGTCTTATCGATATCTGAGCCAAGCAACATTTAGTTTAGTACTTGGATGGGTGACCACCTGACAAGGAAGGTGCGCGTTAAAATGCCTTAACAACTGTGGCGTAGCATATTCGCAGCTGCAGGCATGAGATAAGACGATAGATATGCCGTCCTTCGGAGAGGACGTTAAGATGGCGGTCCCGAGTTCATAGATGTTGAGCTCATTAAAGAACCCTACCTCTGAAAAGGATTCGGAAAATTTTTTCGGTTGGGGGGAATGTGCTCATCGGCGTCGGTGTTTAGCCCTTGTCGCAGAAATAAATAAAACAAATAAATAAACTCTCTCTAAAGTTTTACTGTCTATTTCATAAAATGGGAACCATATCACTGATCCATATTCGAATTTCATGATTAACTGCATCAAAAGCCTTCAGACAATACATCAGACACTAATCTAAGTTTAGCAATATTTCTGTTGCATATTGAAGATTTATGATTATTGTTCTGCGCTTCGTTGTCAATTTCATTTGAAAATACGTTTATTTCTCTGCTAAAAATATTCCATTTAATTCCTCCGCCAATTCATTGTCTCTAAGAAGTTTCTTTGGAAAGTAATCAATCTTAATATTCAGCATAAAGATGAATTGGCGCGATGTTGCCATTAAGATGACATATACCTTTGGCAGGGCACTTTCTTGTTTCATATAGCATTGTGGAGTTAGACCATTCGAAGTATCTGTGAAAGTATAAGATAATGCTTACCTTGTGACATGAGGCCATCAGCCATCGGTACAGAACTCATTTGTTGAGATCAAACAGTTGATTTCCTATGAAAAATAGCAAAAGTTGAAAAAAAAAATTTCTTCACGTTTGATACTGCTGAAACATTTGAACTGCCGTGGCATTTCCCTCGGAACACATTTATATTTCAGTTCACCTTGAACTTGATAGCGAAAAGTTAGGTTAGTATATCAGTGATCCGTACATTATTTTATTTCTCAATTCAAACCTGAATGGATTTTTTTTGTAGGTTCAAAAAATCCTTTGTGGACACCCCTTGGTAGTGTGGCAGTCCCGGAGTCCTTCCACCTCAGTTGTATCCATTAAAAACTCCTGTCTTGCCGTAGTCTCCGATGACAAGTGGGCATTTTGGCTCATTGCATCTTACCTGTTTATTTACTCCTACAGTATCTACTCCAGTATTTTTGTTCCTTGTACGAATTCGTGCAAGTCCTTTAATGGGTGTTTGCCGTATAGTTTTGGTTCGCCAATTGTTGTCCAAACATTTCTTCTGCAATTCAAAGCTCTGCCTGCAGTTGCACATGTATGTGTGACAGTTTCCAGTTCATTGCCACATAGTCTGCAGATTAGGACTCCACTTTTACCATTTTATTGAGGTGGTTTTTTACTGGCACATGTCCAGTCATGAACCCGTAATGACTTTTATTTTCTCCTTGTTTAATGATCTACAAGGTAGGTAATGGTATATGTAGGTTGTAAAAGATGCACTATGACCGACCAAATAAAATATATATATATATCTAGGTAGGTACGTTAGTATTTATTGTTTACCTGTAAGAACCATATTAGTTATTGATTTTTTTCATTCATGGTGAAGAATTGGCAATTTTGCTGAGGTACAATTTTTAAGACAAGAAATGTAAAAAAGTCAATCGATAATTATCTCAACTAAAGGTTTAATCACGTATCGCATGCCACTCAAATGAGTTATAAACATCTGTTGTTAGATGCTTTGCTTTTATTTTGAATAATTCATCACTCTTTTACATTTCGCAATCAATACAAAATTCCATTTATTTAAATTTATATTCAAGAAAACAAAATTAATTTTCACTTATTCAGAACAATAGTAGATCAACCTAGAATACCGGACCTATCACAAGTTCCCGCAATCACTGCCAGAGTGTGGTATGTTGTATCTTTCATCTAAGATTTATTTTGGAATTTTTGACAACTGTACTTTGTTATAAAATTTTATTATACACCCGTCATGCAATGGAGTACAAGTTAAAATACACACTGTATTTACAGGGCTCATGCTTAAAGGGCAAAATAATTTGAAATTATTTTTCTAAAAGTTTTTTTTGTCATGAGCCTAGGATCCCCTCTGAAAAAATACTTTGAGTTTTCTTCATGATATAATCTAAACTGCACAACCTAAAAGTTGAAATTTGGTACAGTTAAATTTTATGACTCCTAGTAATAAATTCTTTATTTTCTATTTGAATGTGAATATCATGGAGCCAAATCGACCAAAAAAATGTCCTGAAGATTTGGGTATCAAATGAAATCTAATTTGACGTGCAAAATAAAAATTATAAACAGAAATATTTCTTTGTAATTAAAACTGGAAAAATTAGTTGTCCCAGCTGCTAACTATAGGAGTCTTAATGAATCTTAAAATATTGTTGGGAGTATATCATCTCGATCTCGTCGGAATTGAAAGAAAACTATAGGCAACTTCATTCACTTAACCATTTCAATACAACAAGAAAAAGTCAATGGAATGTAGAACTCATTCTCTATACTGAAAAGTGAAAAGAAGGCACTTTTTCATGAAAAACCACCTACTTATTGTAAACTCATTATTTAGAGAACATTAGAGGAAAATAATAGGCAACTTTATGAAGTTTGAAATAATCACAATCCTTGAATGTGACAATTTATTGAAAAAATGTAGAACTCATTCATATAAAAAAAAATTATTATAATAATTATTCATCTTTTGAAGATTGGCCCATTAAATTAGCTCTGTTAGTATAGCAGACAGTCAAGTCAAGTCAAAAATAGCTTTATTGTTTAAAAATATAAATTTTGTAACAAAGCATGACAAAAGAACTTGAATAAAACATAATTAAAACATTATACCTCATAGTTTTTGTTCAAATTTATACATTTTTCCAGCAGAGCAGTCAATAGAACAAAAATAAAAATCTATAAAAACAACAAGAAAAATAAATTTCAGAGAGAAGAAAATAAAAACTCTTCGACAGAATAAAATGGCTGTTCTACAAGTAGTTTTTTTGTTGCCCTCCTAAACCTACAATAGGCTTCAGTTCTTTTAATTGGTTCTGGCAAGTGGTTATACATTTTCAAACCATTATAAATGAAAGAATTCTTAACAAGAGTTGATGTTGGAATTGGCCATCTTATGTTGTTATCCTGTCGTGTGTTATAGACATGAACTCTAGTAGGGAATGAACTTTTATATTTATATATGATGCAGACTGTTTCAAGAATAAAAAGAGCTGGAAGGGTCAATATTTTATTCTTAACAAAAAGGGGTTTACATGATTGTCTGTAGTTTGCTCTGCAGAGATATCTGAGTGCTCTCTTCTGCAAAACAAATATCATGTTGAAATGATATCGACTACATGCTCCCCAGTGTATGTGATGTAATCCTATCAGTGGAGTTTCTACAACTTTTGAAATGAATAGTAAATAAATACCCATTTGTTATGATGACTAAATAAATGGTGCCAAAGAATTAAAGAAAATATTGGCTAATAGTGACATTGAATGCCCCAGACAAATTAACTCAATGGTTAGGAACCTAAGCTCTCAAACAATGAAATCAAAAAGTTTAATATTCCAATAATACTTTTAATTACCGACTGCGCGACATAAAGGAGGGTAATGTGTTTATCAACCTATGTATGTTTTTCCTTTGTGGCTCTCTAGAGACTAAACCGTGGGCCGATTATCATGATTCTTACGTCAATTGAATTGTCTTAATGTTGCGAGTGTCACTAAAGATATGAGTGTAATCAAAATTCAATATGGCGTCAACCAGACGCCATATTGTGAATAAAGACATGACAGTGATAATCAAAATTCAATATGGCGACAACCAGACGCCATATTGTGACAAAATTCAATATGGCAACAACCAGACACCATATTGTGAAAAAGTTATAAAGTGTATAGCTTGGTACATTAGTAATTGGTTAATTTGCTCGGTAGTTGGTTTATTTCGGTTTCAGTTACTATTTCGTTATAGTAACATTTTTAATACACTATCATTTAAATATTTCAATAGAAACTTCATTAACTACAGTCAAACTCGGCTATAACGAACAGCTTAATGACTTTAGATTATTACCGTCTTATAATCCTAACTAAAAAGTGTAAAATAAAAATTTTAATAATAAAAAGACCCGACTCTGTAAAAAGTTAACTTTAAAAGAGATGGAAGCAAGATGACCAGAAAATTGTTTTAAGGGGTTAACTATTAAACTTAATACTATAAACAATCTCGCGCAGTTGGAGGCAATAATATATCTGTGGGAGATTGTTTACAGTATTAAGTTTAGTAGTTAACTTCTTAAAACATAATTTTCCGACAATATTTTCTGGTCATCATGTTTCCATCTTTTTTAAAGTTCACTTTTTATGCAGTTGGTTTTTTTATATTTGTCTATTCCTTGTTCACCAAGTATTATTATTTAATTGTTTAGAGCATTATTCAATTCTCGATCTAATGAATATTCCTCAAAAACTGTAATGGAATATATATTTTCTGTATTATCATTTAGAAATAGTAAGTACCTAATTTTCAGCTAACATGAAATAGACGACATGGGGTTTTCAACGTTCATTAAAAAATTGTTTTTCTGGGAATAACATGATCAAAATTTAAATTACATCTGTTTAGTAGGACCAAACGAAGTATAAGTTGCTGTAATACCTGTTTTGGCGTTATTGTCATTCCTAAACAAATGCTAGTATTAGTTCTGGTGATTGACCTACTATTTTTGGTGGTTGTTATGAATTTCAAGGCATTTATTGTTCATTCATTACAAGTTGTTTGCACAATATTAATTTGTTTCCTCAAATTTCTGCAGTTACATTTCTAGAATCATTGTTGATGAATGAATATACAGAGAACACTTCAAATCAGGATCTTTGGGGAAATGTTTTTAAGTTCTAGAACACAGAGTAATTTACTTTACATCTTATTTTCAGGTCTAGGAATCGAAACTATTCAGAATTCAGATTATGAGAGCCTTTATTAAATTCTGGTTGGTTTTGAAAAAAAAGAAATGTTTTTTTATAGAATTTTGATTTCTTACTGCATTCTAAAGTTTCCCATTTTCCTTTTTTTCCAAGCTTTTATTTAACTTACTTCGTTCGTATGTCATTCTTTCCGGTTAAAAATTTGTAATCCATTTTTGGAGTACTTGCCGACATCTGATTGAGCTGAAATTTGGCAGGTGTTCATAATTCCGGTGACAATGCATTATGAAATTTTTGTTAGAGAAAAAAAAAACAAAATGCTGGCTCCAAGATGGCGGATCGAGTTTTGTGATTATGGTACGATTCGATTCAGAATTGGTATGTGGGGGTTTTAAGGGACGGAGATTGTGAATATTTTGTCAAAATTAAAAAATTCAAGATGGCCTTAAAAAGTTAAAAATAATTGCTTTGGATGTGTGACTAGGTTATTTTGTGAGTTACAGATTCAAAAGCTTTCCGCGCAAAGTTTTCAATTTGAAAACAAAAGCGACAAGCTTTTGAATCTTTAACTCACAAAATAACCTATGTCACAATCCAAAGCAATTATTTTTTACTTTTTAGGGCATTTGAATAAAAGCTTGTCTTTAAAAAGGTTTTTTATTAATTATTTTATTCAATGAACATATTCAAATTTCTTGAAATATATTATTATCATTTCTCCATTGAGTATATATAATATTAAATTGCAAATAAACTTACTATGAAATATAAAAAAAAATACTCTTGTCATTTGATTGAATGAATCTCTTAGTGGGATCTAAAGATCTCCATTATTTTTTATGCTAAATCAACATCTACATTACTGAGGACACTAACACCAATGATAAGTTGATTGCATTAAAATAATTTTCATTTTAATAATAAATGTACTTGAAATTAAATTTTTTTAATTATTTAAGCTAATATATTTGTTATCTTGTATATAACACAAGGAACTGTTTAAATCCTCTAGATACAGTGTATTAAACTTCTCATATTTGTTGATTAGTATTCACATTCTCAACTGTGTTTCCGATCTTCTATCTGATAAATTGCATCCTTCTCTAAATAGATCGGAACCTTTTCACTAAAATAAATATTGAGAGGAATCAAAATAGTTCAGTGTGGGCTTCAACAACAAAATGAGATTACAGCACATTTAGGGTTCAGTTTTGGAAATTATTCAAGATAGTTATGAATTGAATAAAAGTACGGCAAAAATATTTTTTTTATGGAAAAAATAAAGGTTTATGTAAGGGAAAACGGCAATTTTTTGGCTATCATCAACTATGGTTTTTGCCCAATATATATTGAAATCAATGATGTTGAAGCCACAACTAAAAAAACATTAAACCAAAAATTATATTTCCATTCAGAAAAATAAATTCCTCTTATAAAACAATTTCAAAAAACTTGCATTACAATCTATTTAAGAAAGTGGTATATTCAGTATACTCACCATTATAAAGAACATATAATAACTTTAGTTTTGGTAGACAACTTCCAGGTGAACTTACATTTCAAAATTACTATTTCAGCTCCCCAGAACCAACAACATATGCATAACGCAAATGTTCAATCCCCCCCGATGATCATACAGCCCCACCCAGTACCCCCTCACAACCGCCCTCATTCACAAACACCCCCTCACCAGTTCCAACCTCCTGTAGTCCAAGTTAGACAAGCACCACCACCAGTTCAACAGCAGCCTCACCTCCCCAAGCCACAGATGAATGGAGAAGCAAAACCTGCTCCACTGAGGCAACAGAGGAATGTTTATCAAAACCAAAACATACCCAATCAACAACAGCAATATCAGCCTGGAAACACACCACCACACGAAGTTAATATTCCAGTTCATCAGATTAGGCACAGGGAAGAGACAATGAAAGACTTGCATCAGTTCGCCCAAGATTTCAAGTTGACGCCGATGCAGGTCGATCAGCCCCCACCTCATATACAAGCTCCACCTCCAGTAGTAGTTGAACAGGTGAGTTATATTCTGAGAATGGGAAAAAACAAGAATGCAATGAAAATTTGAACATTTCGTGAAGAAGTAATTTGAAAATTGTCAATATTTTAGATTCAGTTATGAGTTTGGTTAGAAATGATTATTCCTCACTATTTGGTGCAGTTTCAGGTACATTTGAATTTGGAAAAAAAAATTATTTTACTAGTGGAAACAGATTCCATAGAAAAGGCCATAGTTTACAATTTGAAGTAAAATGTATATATATATATATATATATATATATATATATATATATGTATATATATATATATATATATATATATATATATATATATATATATATATATATATATATATATATATATATATATATATATATATATATATATATATACAGGGTGGGGCACCCCATACGACACGGTCCTGTAAACCAAACCAATAATTTTTTCGGGAATTTCTCCATTTCATTTTATGTATATTGATTAAGGTTACAAAAGGAAATTATTTTGGAGTCTACAGGGTGCCTCAAAAGAGTGTGACATCAAAGTTGTGTTTTTTTAAATGGAACACCCTGTATTTCGTTACACTTTGGAATAGGTCAGGAAAAAATTATATGATTTCATATAAGGTACTATGTACCTAACTATAACCGTTCTCGAGTTATTGATTTTTTTTATGAAAATGCTAGGTACAATTGGAAACTAAATAACATCCCTATCCCTATACCTGACCTAAATAGTTTTTCAGATATTGGCTTTTTCAAATAGTACTTCTTATTTCAATGCATTCTTTGAATCAAGATAGCTTTGAAACGACATTTATTTCATTTGCTCACAGAATTATCATTGACAGTTGTTATACTTCACTTCATCGAAAATATTTACTGTTCACTAAAATGAAGTTATCATTTACATTCATATTCTGACAGTAGTTCATTAAACAGACTATACAAATTTTTTTATTATTCAACTGTAACAACAAAATATGAAACACAAATGTATTTAATTCAAAGTAGGTGCTTGAAATGACGACCATCCTGTTGAATACAAAGAGCCACTCTCTATGAAAGACTTCTTAACATTTAATAACATTTGAGGCGTCACTCTTCGAAAAGCAGCCATTATTCTCTCCTTTATATTTTCCAGTGTGGTTGGAGGAGTGTCGTAAACCTCATTCTTCAAGTATCCCCATAGGAAAAAATCGAGGCAAGTCAAATCTGGTGATCTCGCTGGCCAATTTTGTGGTTCTCCCCTACCAATCCATTTATTCGGAAAGCACATATTCAAAAACTGTTTGACACTGAATTTGAAATGTGCCGGAGCTCCATCCAATTATAACCACATCCGTTGTCTGATATTTAGCGGCACATTCTCCAGAAGCTCTGGCAGATCATCTTGTAAAAATTTTGGACCATTCAAGTTTCCATAAAAAAAGTATGGTCCTATAGCATTACTATAATTCCTCCCCACCGTTAACAGACCATCTATTCTGGTGATCAGAGTCTTGGGAAAAAATGAGGATTCACATCACTATAATAAGGGAAGTTGTGTCTGTTCACTAAGCCATTGTTATGAAAAGTAGATTCATCAGAAAATAAAATGGAATCCAAAATATGTTCATCCTCACTAAACTTGTCCAGAACCCATAGACAAAACTGGATTCGATCGATGGAAGTCTATTTCATATAATTCCTGGTGCATCTGATTACGGTGCTGGTGAAATTTGTATTTTTTTATTACCCTAGAAATGCTCCGTCTGCTTATCCCTGTATCTTTCTCGATCTTACGTTGACTCGTATGAGGGTTTTCTATGATTGATCCCATAATGAGAAATTCATTTTCCTCATTTCCAATGATAGGTTTTGGTCTATTTGCCTCTTCATAAGCTACACTTCCAGTGCTACGAAATTGATGTAGCAATCGTTTGAAAACCAACTTGTTTGGATGATTCTGGTCTGGATATTTTTGGGCATACACCTTCTACACCAAAAGGCAATTCTCTAAACACTCGCCAATCGCTAAAATCATATCTATCCGCTCTTGAATGGGATAAGTTTTCATTTTCGACGCTAATAATTCAGTGAATGTTTTGAATAACGTAAATCACAATAACTGTTAATAAGAATTCTTTCAACAAGTTGAATAAATGTCTTTTCAAGCTATCTTGATTCAAAGAATGCATTGAAATAAGAACTACTATTTGAAAAAGCCAATATCCGAAAAACTATTTAGGTTAGGTATAGGGAACCCAAATATGAAATGAAAGATAATTGAATTTTATATTGTTCAGACCAAAAAAATACAGGGTGTTCTATTTGAAATAACAAAGTCATCTTTGTCCGAAATTATTAAAAAGTGACAATGATTTTTGAACATTTTGTATAATATTGAGAAACGGGTTTCATCGAAATCAATAGCCCAAAACCTCTTTTATGCTTGGTCAGAATTCGAAGGGATGATTTCTACACATTTCAATGTTATTTAGTTTCCAATTTTCATAATAAAATCAATAACTCGAGAACGGTTATAGTTAGGTACATAGTACCTCATATGAAATCACATTATTTTTTCCTGACCTATTCAAAAGTGTAACGAAATACAGGGTGTTCCATTAAAAAAAAACAACTTTGATATGTCACACTTTTTTGAGCCACCCTGTATACTCCAAAATACTTTCCTTTTGCAGCCTTAATCAATATACATATAATGAAATGGAGAAATTCCCGAAAAAATTTATGGTTTGGTTTACAGGGACCCTGTTGTATGGGGTGCCCCATCCTGTATATAGTAATATAATAACGAAGTAGGGTGAGTTTTGTTTAAATGTAACAAATGTCTACCAAAATTTCACTGTCACAGTGATGATTCAATGCAGATATACATAGAGTATAATTCAGAAAAAATATAGGATTTTTTTGAAAATCTCGATGTTTTTTAATTTTATTGACTTACGGCAAATATTAAAAATACATCAAAATATGTATGTATCAGTTTTTATGATGCAATACATAAGAAAATGAATACGAAACTTTACAACTATTTTTATTCCTCAAGAAATTATATTCTTGTGTTTCTGAAAAAAACTATTATCTTTTTGTTGTTTGAAATGGTAATGGTTCAACCTTTTTTAATGTATGTTTATACATAAATATTTTTTGACAGTTTTAGTAAAATTTAACTTACTGATGTTTTTCAAAAGTGCCAAATCATAAGTAACAAGATTTGAGTTTGTTTTTAGTTTTAAGAAAGGTAAATATTCATGTTACCTTAAAGAAACTCCCCATCACTCTAGACTTATGAGTCCCTATTTATATTGTAAATATGCTCCATGGACACTTTTTCAGGAAACATTATTTCTTCGTGTTACTTTCAACTTTTTCCCTATCATATTTTCAATTGTCAGGACCATGTTCATGTATTCTACTGTTATTATTTCATAGTGAAAGTAGAATAGGTTATCGAATCTAGTAATACAGCTACAGTGAAGATGTTGGATTCAGCCAGCCTATATTTTGTAAAATCATATATCACAAATTTGAAATTTGGAGAAGCGTAATCTACACAATATTTTAAACGGAGTACCTTAAAAATATCTGAAACATATAACAAATGAATTTATCTTTGATGATAAGAAAAACTCTTAATTTGTCAAATTAAAAGATAGTTTGCTTATCTCATTGGCCGTTTTTTCTTGACTGCAACCCCAAAGAATATCCTTTTTAAAGTTTATTTCCAAATTTGATGTTTTATATATATATATATATATATATATATATATATATATATATATATATATATATAGTAAGTAAGTAAAGTACAAAATCGTGCTATGAGAGCCATTCTATTATGTAGAAAACGAACATCAATAGCTTACATGTTGGAATCCTTGAATTTATTGAATGTTCGACAGAGAGCTGCTTATAATATACTCAAGTTTGTGTATAAACTCAATGGATGCTTACCAACTTCTACTGCTCAAGTCAGGATGCTTACAACCTATTACAAGAAAAAATAAAATAGTTTGTTATATTGCTAATGCTGCTACAAACACAGTGTTCATCAAAGGCTTACAGCTTTACAACTCATTACCAAGAGAATTGAAAGAATACTCGTCATTTAGAGAATTCAAAAGCCAGTGTGTAAAATATATAAAAGGTTTATAACCCATCATTGTAATATCTCTCCTTGTATTATTTCGACTTTATACTGCCAATTTAACTTGTTCGTGCATTGTATTTTATGTGTTCTGTACTTTATTTATACTATACCATTTTATTTATACATTTATACTACTATTTTATTTATACTATTTATAATTGAGAGCTGATGCTAATAAAGATTATTATTATATATATATATATATAGATATATAGATATTAACATTATTGTCATAAGAAATTTATTTCTAAAGCAAGTGCTTAGTAATAATTTCATGATTGACCAAGGTTAATAATGAAAAACAAAAGCTGTGCAACTGAATACTGGCACTAGTAATAAATCAAGGAAATCTTGATATTTCAGTAATTTTTTTCATAATAAATTTGCACTTTCCCCGTCCCCAGTCCTGGAGCCGGTTCCATAATTTTTAATATTTTTCCCATTTTGACTGAATTTTGAGAATCTTAAAGGTTATAAATTTAAATAACAGTTCAAATAATTAATTTATCATATTTTCGTAATTCTTCCTTTTTAACCGGAAGTTATGATGTTACCACATCACTAAACAGAATCCCAGAGAGATGAGAAATATTAGATTTTTTATCAATATCACATTTTCCAATAGCATTTTCTCAAGAGATAAGATCACCTATGTTTCATTTAAATATCTAAAGTACCCAAAATATGCATCTGATTAAAGGATACCATTAAATGATTTTTACAACATTTTATATTATAAATGCAGTTCCAGTTGAACTCCTGTTTGGACAATAAAGTGTTTATTTATTTATTTATTTATTTTCTCAGGTGCAACAAATTCAGCAAATTCCCCCTTCAAAACCTCCACAACAAGCATCACCTCCGCAACCACAGCAATCAATAAGTCCTCAGCAAGAAAATTTGGATAAAGTGACAAACACTCTGAAAAAATCAACTCTGAATCCCAATGCAAAGGAATTCGTTCTGAACCCCGCAGCTAAACCATTCCAGCCAAGGTAGGTGAAGATATTAAAGAAAAAAATATCTGCAATTTATGTAGAAAAGGAAACATTTTTATCTCAAATTAACACTTTGAAGGGCACAGGGAAATCCGAAATCGTTCGCGCTGTGATAGATTTTTGTAACTATGAGGTCTGGAATTTTTTATGTTATTTGTTATAGAAAAGATATAGTCAAAATTTGAGCAAAAAAAAAACCGTGGAAAATTACTTTTATTAACAAAATTTGTAACTCTAAAAATAAAATATTATCGTAAGTATCTTGGAAAAAAATTCGTAACTCAAAAACTGAAATATTATCCCAAGTATCTTTGGAGAAAAAAGTAACTCAAAAAATGATACATCACTCTGTGACACAGCAAATACAACTAAATGAGTCTCTCATGGCAAAAACGGCGCGTTTTGTCCATTTTAATCCGGGTGTGTGAGGACGTAGTGAGGCATTGTGTAGCAATTGTCACTGACCTCTGTGACGCAGTATGACGTGTCCTTCAACGTGTTAACGACATTAATTTGGTAGAAGAGTTCGTTATTTCTGGTTTTGTACACACAAACCGACAAATGGAAAAATAATATAATTATTTATCAATTCGGAATTTAATTCTTCTTCATTTCATAGTATAATGGAAAATTGAAGTACTCAAAAGTTGTGGTGTGGTAAGTGTGGTGAAGGGGTTACTTCGGCAATTTTTGAATGTGTGATACCACAGCGTCTAGCCAGTCTTTATACTCAAAAGTTACTGAAAATATGTTTTGCAGTTGTTTTTTCTTTTCAGGTCACCCAGCACTCCCTCAGCTAGCAGACCCCATACCCCCCAAACTCCAAGTCACAGTCCATATATACCATCATCAGTTGGTGGTGGTCCTGCTGTGCCACCTCAGATGCCAATGATGATGCCAGTTCATTATGTCATGACAAGCCAACCTCAGTACCAACAGCCTCCACAAGGCCCTAGAATAAAGCGTTGTAAGTCATAAAAATTGGTTTTTTGGAAATTCTCAAATCTGCCAAATACGAAGTGATGAGGCTTGTTTTATTTTCTTTGAGTCATAACAATGAAAATAAAAATTATACCTATTTCAAATAGGGACACTCGAACTATTCGATGGATTATATGAAATTTACACTTGTCATGTAAAAAATGGCAGACCTCCATTATCGATGTCATAGTGGATATTCGAATTTTTAAATGGTACAACAATGGTATATATTTTTCGAGTATTCTTGGGTATTAGGATTCGTAGAACAATCAGAAAAAATGTGTACTTATATACGTTTTGCCACAGTCGGGAGGCATCTTCAGTATTATTTTATTTTCTTTATGTAGAACATGTAATAGTTATGTAACACCATTGCTGAAATAAGAACATTTGTAATATGTATTGAATTTACAAAATGGTGGTTATTCATGTGTAACTAAGTTTTGTTGTGATAAAATAAGGTTGAAAAGTAAGTACCTTGGCAACTATTCTAGAAAAATACCAACATGTATAATTTTTATTGCTTTATGTGGTTGTTCCTTGAATGGAGCTCGGGAATCGTGATTGGTTTGTACTATCGATAATGGAATGGTGTTAGGAAGTTTCATATTTAGATTGGGATTGTTGGTACTACTGGTGTTCGTGTTTATCGTTCGTGATATGAATTGTTGGGGTAAATGGGGGTGGCTAATATTTGTTATTGGTATGGAATTTTGATGAAGATTTTGTTGATCGATTTTAGTGTGTTATATATAATTAGTTATATTATTGTGTGTATATCCTGCTGAGATTATTAATGTCAGTTCTATGGTTTTTTTTTTTTTGGGTTTATGAAGTATTTTTGTGTTTTTGAAATCAGGGTTGTTATTATTAGTATAATATGTTTATTGTGTGCGGTATTGATTTTTTCATATGTTTATGGCCGTTAATTCTATTTTCGAGTAATTGTGACGTCATACCGATGTATGAGGAAATGCTTTAGATTGGTTTGAATCCTATTTGAAACATCGTCAACAAAGAGTAAAAATTATAGATGGACATGCAACCAAATCTAACTTACAACATACCAAGATAGGGGTCCCTCAAGGTAGCATTACAGGACCAGTACTTTTCATCATTTTCATGAATGATATTTTGGATATCTTAAATGACTCATGCACACCTAACTAATTATGTAGATGACACTAATTTGATAGTTTCAAGTTCGGACTATCCAGACCTAATACGAAAAACTCAGGACATCACAAGAAACATTTATGAATGGTTTACAAAAAATAAATTGATACTGTAACGAACCTAGGCCGGACCTGTCGCCTCACACGTTGCCATCGACAGCGATGAGATCATCCCCGGAGATATTCGAGAACCATCCAGTCGCTCTTCCGCGGAAAACAACGGTCAATATTGGAAACAATTGGAACATGCCGTTGCCAACTGCGGAATTGAAGATCGGGAATCCTGTGCGGAGATAAATACGAGCCCTCCAGATGGAAAAACAGTCTGAACGAGCCCATATGATCGAGCTATTCAGTGGCTAGTAATATAAATTAAGTTGTAGATTAAGTGTTAAATAAATTAGTTAAACCAAGTTAAGTTTATTTACGCTACAATTGGTGTCGGAAGTGAGATTTTGAAAATAAACAAGTGATCGGGGAGTGGATAGTCAGAAAAAATAAATTGATAGACCTTTGACGCCCAAAATAGACAGTGGCCCGGTTTTGCGGGACAATTCGCGTGGGAATATAAACTGATACACTGTTCGTGAAACAGAAAATAGACAGTGGCCCGGTTTTCGGCAGACAATTGTGCGTGGGAATATAAACTGATACACTCTTCGCGAAACAGACAATAGACTGGTGGCCCGTGGAAAAGAATTCGTGAATTTTAACAAACTGATAACTTTTCGTGTAAACAGACTGATAATTGCCAAAGACAAAATGTGTTCAAGAAAAGTCGCAGGATTTGAAGGTAGCGGAATTGAAACGGGAAATTTGGGAGGAAAGGGAACTGGAAACAACAGGTAAAAGCAAGTACTCCAGGAAAGACTTTGCAGAAGGACTTATACAAGAAGGTGAGGACCAAACATTTTTATTCGGTTCCGGAGGTGATTTAAGTTTGGTAATGAATAAACTGGAAGAAAATGCTAGAAATCGGGAAGAGAAGCTAAGAAAATTCTAGAAATCTGGGAGAGAAGCTTCAAGAAAATTCTATAAATCTGGAAGAGAAGCTTGAAGAAAATTCTAGAAATCTGGAAGAGTAAGCTTCAAGAAAATTCTATAAATCTGGAAGAGAAGCTTTCAGTAATCTGGAAGAGAAGCTTCGAGAAAATGCAAGAAGCCTGGAAGAGAAGTTCCTGGAAAACACAGAAGGCCTAAAAAAAAGAATTGTGTGGTGTGGCTAATTTTCTAGAAGAAAGAATGGGAACCGTTGAGACAGAGATAGATAAAATTAGGAGCAAATGAACACGGAGGTAGATAAAATGAAGGAAACGATCAGTAAGCTGGAAAACGAATTAATAGTGCCTCCACAGAGATGGTTAACGAAAATGCAATGCTGGACTTGAGTTTGAACTTGGATAAAGTTCAAGAGGGTATAAAAGATGTCAAGGTCATTTCTGAAATAGGGAAGCTTTCCATGAAGCCCAATTCGACGGAAAAACTCCATGGAAAATTACCCACAGTTTGAAGCAGCTGCCAAAGCAAATGGATGGAATGCAGGGGAAAGAGCTGTTAGCACTAACACTTGCATTACGTGGAGAAGCGGAAATATTCTACAAACTCTTACGCCCAAGAACAGGAGGACTATGATCAGCTGATTAAACATCTAGAATTACGATATGGCCAGGCCCATTTGGAACACGTATACCACTCCCAACTGAAAAATCGCTGCCAGAAATCGGGCGAATCCTTACAAGAATTCGAAGCTGACATTGCACGCTTGGTTGCCTCGCATATCCAGCCAACCGAAAATGTAATGGAGCGATTAAGCGGTTCAGGCATTCTTGGATGGACTCCGTGACTAAGAAACCAGACAAGCGTTGATATTAGCTCGTCCAACACATCTCGTGACGATTGGCACGAGCTTTGAATTCGAAGCAGCAAAACAATGCTGCAAAACCCAAAGTAAAGTTCAAACGATTGAGGAAGACTCACCGAGCCTGCTAACTTGGAAGCTGCCATAAGAAAAGTGATGAAGGAAGTGTTGCCTGAGAAAAGACAGATAAGATGCCGGAATTGTGGCAAAATTGGACATGTGCGTAGCAATGTCCAACATTCATCGACCGATGCAGGAAAACTAAAAGGTCGCGAGAAGGGCAATCGTCGGCATGTGTCCGGCAAGCCTCGGTTAACAACGATATGTCGCTATCCTTCAACGACAGAACTAAGGTGTCTTCAGACGGTCTCATCAATAATGAGCCTTGCACCATGCTGCTAGATACAGGTGCGACTAGGACAATTCTCGGCCTTCCTTTGCCAGAACACGAACGGATTGAACCGACAACTTGAAGCTACGCAAGCAACAGGAGCCAGCTACTGTATATGGCGAGCACCGATTGAAATAATTTTGGGCAGCACTAAAGTGAAACATCAGGCACTTGTAGCGGGCATCTAAGACGATGCACCATCGGAATGGACATCATGAATTCCAGAGGGTTTGAATTGGATTTCAAAGACGCGCCCCTACGTGTCAACGGAGAAGAGCTGGTGCTTCATGGGAGAAGTGAGGGTTGATCCGTGTGTTGTTGGCTGAAGATGTGCGTACCTGAGAGGGCTGAAACCATTCTGGAGGCTCGCCTGGACGGAGTACAGCAGTGGAAACGCAGGATGTTCGAGCCCAAACTTCATGATGAGAAAATTGGACGAGGGATTGCACTAGGGAAGACCTTTTTGCGGCTGACAAATTTGTGCCCGTAAGGGTCAGTGAATGTCAATTATTTTCCAGTGACCTTGAGAAAGGAACAATATTAGGGCACTGCTCGCCAGTTTCCTCAGTGATCCGGAGGTACGAGTACGATTAGCCAACCCAACAACTTGCCCACAGAACTAGAAAAATTGTTGCCATCTCTTCCAAAGATATAAAACCAGCTCAACAGCCCAAACTAAGAGATTTAGTTAAGAAGTACCAAGACATCTTCGAACGGACAAGGAAAAGGAGGTCGAATCTAGTGGTCCAGCACAAGATTGATACTGGGGTGCCCGACCGATCCGCAATCACAAGAAGACTTCCTCTTGAAGAAGAAGAGGCTGACAAAATAGTCAGCGATATGGGAAAAGAAGGAGTTATCGAACCATCTGACAGTCCCCGGTCCTCCAGTCGTATTCGAAGAAAAAAAGGGTGGATCGACACGCTTTGTGTAGACTATCGCCAACTTAATAATGTCACTGAAGAAGGACAGTTACCCTCTCCGAGAATAGATGACACCCTAGACACGCTTGGCTGGTTCCACGATTTTCTCGACCCTTGATCTGAAGAGTGGATACTGGCAAGTAGAACTGGCTCAGGAAGATCGAGAAAGACTGCTTTTACCATCGGCTCAGGATTGGGCAGTTCACCGTTATGCCATTCGGGCTCTGTAATGCTCCCGCCACATTCAAAGATTGATGGAAACAGTACTGAAGGGACTCTCATGGAACACGTGTCTAGTGTATCTCGACTGACATAATTGTGGTCGGCAGATCGCTTGAGGACCACGTGAAAAACTTGGAGGAAGTATTCCTGCGACTGAGGAACTCCGATTGAAACTGAGCCCCTAAGAAATGCCATCTGTTCCAAAAAGAAGTACGACACCCGCCACGCTTGTCTCTGGGGAAGGAGTAGCAGTGGACGCACCAGAAGATCAAAGCTGTTAAGGATTGGCCCATCCCAAAAGACATTCACCAACCAAGTTTCCTTGGTTTATGCACATACTATGCCGATATGTGCTGGGATTCGCAACATCGCTAAACCACTGACCAAGCTCACGGAAGGCCAAACAAAGTTCCAGTGGTCCGAAGAATGTCAAGACTCATTCAGGAAGCTGAAAGGAGCTTTGATCAACGCACTATACTGAGCTATCCCTACCCAAAGGGAAATTCATTTTGGATACGGACGCCAGCAACGTGGACTTGGAGCTGTCCTATCTCAGATCCAGGAGGGACAGGAGAAGGTCATTGGTTATTTCAGCAAGACGCTTAGCAAACCAGAGCGCAATTACTGTGTCACCAGGCTGAGCTGTTAGCTGTTGTAAAGGGAGGAACACTTCTACAAGTAGCGGTATGGAAGAAGATTCTGTTGAGAACTGACCATGCAGCTCTCAAATGGCTCTTACAGTTCAAAAATCCTGAGGGTCAAGTAGCACGTTGGATCGAGACTCCAAGAATTCGATTTCGAGATCGAACATCGAGCCGGACCTAGCCATAAGAATGCAGATGCCTTGTCGCTAAGACCATGTCCAGATGATTGCTCACATTGCCGACGAGCAGAAGAGAAAGAAGCAACACTTTGTAGAACCGCGGCAATGGATGACAACTGGAATGACAGCAAGATCCAGAAAGACCAAGAGAGAGACCCCGACCTTGGCTTAGTCCAGCTGGAAGAAGGCAATCGAAGACCATCAGCGGCAGGAAGTCGCAGGTTACTCGCCGGCTGTTAAGTCCTATTGGGCACAATGGAACTCTCTTATTCTGGACAATGGGATCCTGAAACGTGTGCTGGAGGCCGATATTGGTGGGGAAGACAGACGCCAAATAATTGTTCCCAGGAACAGAAGAGAGGAAGTGCCTGCGGAAATCCATGATGGAGTCGCTGGAGGACATCTGGGAGTGACAAGACCCTGCAGAAAGTGAGGCAACGGTTTTACTGGGCCAATTGTCGTTGACGTCCAGGACTGGTGCAGGAAGTGCGCCGTAGCGCGCTCCAGCAATGGACCTCGAATCCGACCCAAGGCCCCGGCGTCAGTACAACGTAGGCAGCCCGCTCGAGAATCGCCATTGACATCGCCGGCCCGTTTCCCGTATCCGACCACGGGAATAAATACATCCTTGTGGCAATGGACTACTTCAGTAAGTGGCGAAGCCTATGCCCTGCCCAACCAGGAAGCCATCACCGTCGCCGACGTCTTGGTGAAAGAGTGGATATGTCGATTCGGTATTCCAATGGAGCTGCACTCGGATCAAGGCAGAAATTTCGAATCCAACCTTTTCCAAGAAATATGTCTACTGCTGAACATCCGCAAAGACAAGAACCACGCCCTACATCCGCAGTCCGATGGAATGGTGGAACGGATGAACAGGACGATCAACCGCCACTTGTCCAAGGTTGTCTCTGACCATCAAAGAGACTGGGACCAGTATCTTCATTTTGTTCCTGATGGCCCATCGATCCGCAGTACACGAGTCAACCGTCAAACTCCTGCTAGTATTATAATGGGCCGAGAACTGCGACTGCCTTGTGACCTGAAGTTTGGGATACCGCCAGGACAAGACACTGCGGAGAGGACTACGCCAGCAAACTTCGCAGAGAATGGACACATCCACGTAACGCAGTCCGGTGAACATCCAGAGTGCCAGCGATAAAATGAAGAAGACCTATGACATCAAGGCCGACGCTGGAGGATTTAAGGTTGATGACCTGGTTTGGCTGTACAACCCCAAACGCCGTGTGGACTATCACCAAAGTTGCGAACTCGTGGGAAGGCCCGTATAAAATCGTGAAAAGGATAAACGACCTTGTGTACCAATCCATAAGCCACCCCGAGGGAAACCAAGGGTCGTCCCATTTCAACAGGTTGGCCCTTACGCTGGAAACCATGACCAAGTTCGCACCCTCAAGCCACCGGAGGATGATATGACGCTCGGAAGTTTATGTCCTTGTATTCAAACGGGCAGAAAGTTCTACATGGGGTTACTAGAGAGGAGTCACGAGACCTTTTCGAGGTGCCTGCTGACTACGCACTAGCGCACTGTGTGGCAGAAGATCTTCGAATGTCCAGGGCATCGCCGTAGTGTTCTCCAAGAAATTTGGTCAACTCCAAACACTGCGGAGCAGAATCCAGAAGTTGGTGGGTGCTACAGTTGAAGAAAGGCCAGAGAAACATCTACTACCTAGTTACCAAGAGGCATTCCCAAGATAAACCGTCCTATGAAGATGTCGGAAGAGTCTCACCAAACTAAGAGATACTATGGTGGACCAGAATCTGGCGGATCTAGCAATTCCAAAACTATCCTGTGGTATTGATGGGTTGGACTGGAGAGTCATAAGAAGTATGCTGGAGGCGATATTCAGATCCAGCGGCGGCAGGATTTTGGTTTGCTGTAACCCTCTTCCACGACCGATCATGAAGACCGTGGAGTGTTACTTCCATCGAACTTCACGGTGCAGATATGGGGAGTCATGCAGATATCGTCACACTCCAAGGATGAAATTTCGGGACGAAATGTCTTTAAGAAGGGAGCAATGTAACAACCTAGGCCGGACCTGTCGCCTCACACGCCATCGACAGCATGAGATCATCCCCGGAGATATTCGAGAACCATCCAGTCGCTCTTCCGCGGAAAACAACGGTCAATATTGGAAACAATTGGAACATGCCGCCGCCAACTGCCGGAATTCGAAAGATCGGGAATCCTGTGACGGAGATAAATACGTAGCCCTCCAGATGGCAAAAACAGTCTGAACGAGCCCATATGATCGAGCTATTCAGTGGCGTAGTAATATAAATTAAGTTGTAGATTAAGTGTTAAATAAATTAGTTAAACCAAGTTAAGTTTATTTACGTTACAATACTAAATGTCGAGAAAACCAACGCTATATTATTTAGAACCAAACAACAGAGAATTGAAACTCCAGAAAATATAAACTTACTCACTAATAAAATCAAAATTCAGAATAATACCAAATTTCTGGGAGTCTTCATAGAGGAACATTTACTTTGGAACGTCCATATTTTAAGCTTAGGAGCAAAACTGAACCAGATATGCTATAGCATTAGAGTCATAAGCAAATACCTTAACGAAAAATCATTACAAATTATATACCATGCAAATTTTGAATCCTGTGCTAAATTTGGAATAATATTCTGGGGATGTCAAAGGAACATAAATGACCTTTTCTGTATTCAAAAAAGAGTGATTAGAGCTATGTTTAAAATGAAATTTCGGGAAACATGCAGAGGTGTTTTCAAAAGAAGTAACACAATGACAATTTATGCTTTGTATATATATGAATGTGTTCTGTATTTGTTCAAGAACACAAAGGTTACTGAACATAGGCACAGTCATAAATATCCAACACGAAATATAAATGTGAATTTTGCGGTACACAGATTAGTACTAACGACCTGTTGAAAGCAACTTCATGTCCAGTACACAGCTTTGCCGATGATAGTACCCTCCATACCGCTTTCTCTTCCAGGGCCCCTATATCAGCCCGTGAAACCAGAAATGAACGAGGAAGAAATGTTAATAATATAAATATGGACTTGGCAACAATTCTCGAATGGGGATCTAATAACTTGGTAGAATTCAATGCAAACAAACACAAGCATGTCTTTCTCTAGAAAAGCCGATCTCACTGTGCCTAACATAACTTTGTCAGGAGTAACCATACCACTAAAGCCATCCATATCGATGCTTGGTATTACTATCAGCAATAACCTTTCCTGGGAAAATCACGTGAGGTCCATTGCCAAAAGTGCATCCCAAAAACTTGGTTTTCTGTTTCGTGCCAAGAGCTATTTCACCCCCACTCAGCTGCTTATGATCTATAAGGCACAGATCCGACCTGTACTGGAATACTGTTCCCATATTTGGAGTGGGGCACCTAAACATATCCTGAGGCTATTGGATTCTGTCCAAAAAAGGGCAATTCGTCTCGCCGGTGATGCTCGCTACAAACTCGCCACTTGTCTGGAACACCGTAGAAAAGTTGGCGATTTGTCTCTATTTTATAGATATTTTCATGGGCGATGCTCTTCTGAAATATCAACAATCGTCCTGCTTTGGCAGTCTCTTCAGATTAACCCGCAAGTTCAGTCATCACACCTTCGTGGTCACTCTGGAGACCTGCAGAACATCACTTTCCAAAGACTGCTCATCCAACGAACAGCAAGGCTTTGGAACTCATTGCCTAGGGAGGTGTTCCCCGAGGCATACAACCTTCAGAAATTTAAGAAGAACACCAACCCTACCTTCTTTCCCTAGGTTCCCACGATGTTCTCTGAACATTACAGGATATCCCTTTTCGTGGGAACCAGAACATAAAAAAAAAAAAAAAAACCGTCAGAAAAGCCTCTAAAAAATTCTTTAATAAACTACCAAACAATATAAAAAGACTGAATAGCATCAGTAAATTCAAAAAGGGAGTAAAGAAATTACTTATTGACCTTGAACCTTACTCTCTTGACGAATATTTCCTACATACATTCACATAGCTCTAATCCTACTCACATGGTTAAATGTGATCTTGTTTTTTTGACGCCTATTTCATTTTTGGTTTTTGTATTTTGACTATGTATAAAAATATAAAATATTCCATGAAATAAAGACTAAGTTATTATTATTATTCTTGGTTGAAGTCTTTGCAGGGTATACTATAGATGAGATTTAATTTTTCATTTTAGGGACTTGGCTTTTGAGGGGGGTATAACATTGTTGTACGTTCAGTGGACTGTTTAAAAATTAATATTTGGTAAATTCGCAAACACACAGAACTGATCAAAGTGTCACTAACCCATGTGCCTCCATCGGGGAATCTGATCTTCAGCCAATAGATACTTCGTCTAGTCTTCCTGGCGGTACCGCCGCTAATCACATTTACACTAATTTTAAGGATGAGGAATATCTTGAGTAATAAGCGTTATATCAATGAGAAAACACCAACTCGAGAAAAAACTAAAATGCTATGTTTCTTCCATAAGATCTAGGAACTCAATGTCTATCTTCACACTTCTCTTCTGTCTCATTTCCCCACTCCCAAAAGTAACTATATCAGTCTGAGTTGAAGAATGCAAATGAAAAATTCCCATTTGAAATATACAATATAAATATACAATCCCTTGGCAAAATTAATTATAATTATAATAACAAAAAAAAAGAAGAAATGCGTCAAGACGCAACAATTGTTTTAGTAAGTTATTTGATTTGTAGCATGTTTGTATGTTTCGAGAATCTGGCTGATGTTTTCTGATAAATGTGGTATGTATGGTATTGTGGTGAATTTTTCTGGTGTTGGTTTTTTGTTGTGTTGTGAAGAATTGTATAATTTGTGTGTGTTTCATAATTTTGTTAATTAATGTTAAGGAGTAGTTGTTATTCATTAGGGTTTTCCGGACTTATTCTAGTGTGTTTTTCCTAAAAGGGGGCTGCTTAGTTGGAGGACTCTGTCTGTTAGACTTATTATAACACTTTTAATTTGGGACATTGGGTGGTTGGAGTCATAGTTTAGATATCTGCCGGACCAAGATGTGTACCATTCTGTCATTATGTGATTGTCTTTTTTTATCAGTGTCATATTGAGAAAATTGATTTTGTTGTGTATTTCTTTTTCTATTGTGAATTGAAGTTTTGGATGGTAATTATTGAAGGCATTGAGGAGTTCATCTATTTGCTTATCAGGTACTGCCAAATAGTTCCTCAACAAAAAACTAACACCAGAAAAATTCACCACAATACCACATTTATCAGAAAACATCTGCCACATTCTCCAAAAACACAAGTCCCTAAAATGAAAAAATCAAATCTCATCTATAGTATACCCTGCAAAGACTGCAACCATGAGTATATCGGTATGACATCACAATTACTCAAAAACAGAATTAACGGCCATAACATATAAAAAAATCCAATACAGCACTCAATAAACATATTATCACTGATAATCACAACCCTGATTTCAAAAACACAAAAATACTTGCATATGAACCCAACGAAGAAAAAAGAACAATAAAATAAATGAGTTACATACAAAAAAGCCAACATGCAATCAACATTAATAATCTCGCAGGATATACCACACAATAATATAACTAATTATATAAAACACACTAAAATCGAACAAAATCATCATTAAAATTCCATATCAATAACAAATATTAGCCACCCCCATTTCCTCCAACAATTCACATCAAGAACGATAAATACGAACACTAGTAGTACCAACAATCCCAATCTAAATATGAAACTTCCTAAAACCATTCCATTATCGATAGTACAAACCAATCACGATTCCCGAGCTCCATTCAACGAACAACCACATAATTTCGTATTCCAATATGACAATTCAAAAAGCTGATAAATCAATAAAAAAAAACTTAGTTACACATGAATAACCACCATTTTGTAAATTCAATACATATAACAAATGTTCTTATTTCAGCATGGTGTTACATAACTATTACATGTTCTACATAAATAAAATAAAATAATACTGAAGATGCCTCCCGACGGTGGCGAAACGTATATATATCTAAAATTTTTTTCTTATATATATATATAGTTACGGTGAAATTTAACCTCTTGCTCACCCGTAAATTACGAAGTTTTGGTGAAAAAAACCTTTGTTTTTCTGGCTTATTGAGGAATTAATGTAAAAATTTCAAAGAAAAAATATGTTAATTTTTTTTATGACCTTTACAATATATCATGAACTCTGTTGATAGATCAGTTAACAGGAAACCATGTTAAACAGGTGCAAACACATCAGTCAATAATATTTAAATAATTGTTTTATAATAATCAGGTTTTCCGATGACATTTTTATATCCAATCAAAGTTTATTCTTGAAATTGTTTGTAAATTTCAGTTCTCAATTAAGTATCATATACAGGGCTTTTCACGATGAGCGTTAATTAGACGTTTCTGGCAAACCAGACAACGGATCAACCTGAAAATTTCACAGTATGCTAAATTAATATGATCTACACCCCTCAAATATTTTAGACGATGCTGCGTTGCCGCTTCTACTATAAAGTAGCAGCTACTTTGATTTTTCAAATAGAACACCTTGTATATAATATCATATTATGATTTCTTATCACTTTGTCAACAACTTCATGTACTATTTCTCTATACCTATCTGTTACCGTTTAGAAGATATAAATTAATTTCGATTTTTTTTTACCAAACATGTACTTTTATAAACGCTGATAATCTTGAACTCTCTGGTACTAAGACGATCAAATTCAAAATGGAGTGGAGTGATACCATGAGGATCTTCACTTCGAGTAATATTTTAATTTGCCTCATACAGGGTTTTTAACAAATGTAGATACTTTGTTCACATGAAAAAATGAGTGGAAGTCAATTTTTTCAAATGGAGCACCCTGTATATTTCCACATTTCTGAACTCTTTAATTTGCCTCATACAGGGTTTTTAACAAATGTAGATACTTTGTTTACCTTCACTAATAGAATATTTGTAGAAAAAACTTGTTTTAACAGATATAAATGTTGCAATTTCTTAGGTATTACACTCACAATTATTTTTTGAAAGATTTAACATCTGTTTTAACATACTCGTATTCATCATTTTTTTAAATTTAGTTTTCAACAGTCTCAAATCAGTCAATTCGAAATTGATATGTACCTTAGAAAAAGTTACAATTTGTATGCATTGAGATATTGAGTGTCTCTACCATACAGCATTGCAAATTAATATTTTTTAATAGTCTGCTCTGGAAAAATGAATGATCCAATTTTGAAACGTCAAACTTTCGTTGGTGGTTTTGACTGATTGTGATACCAATCATAATAGAAAAATGTCAAGATTAGGTTACAGTAATTAAGATTTCTTGAATTTATTAATAATTTATGGTGAGTGCAATAGAATTGCAAGTAGAACATGCCGAGTATTTCATGAAAGATATCCACAACTTCCGAAGCACAATAATAATGTGATGAATCGACTACTAAAAAACTGTAGGTTGAATGGAACCTTTCGTCCAAAAATCATTCGTAGAAAGCCTGAAGTGGATGATCAATCTTTTTCACCCATTAATTCATTTATGTTTTGTATTGTTATTATCTTTAATTGGAGAGAAACGTATTTCATTTTTATAGTATTAGTAGCATTGTATTTCATTATTGCCTTTCAAATCTACCGCGTATATCATGTTGAAAATCGCACAAATCCAATCGCTCCCTCTGGTGAGGAACCGAAGGAAAACCAGTAGAACGAAAGACTCCGCACGAATAGTGAGTGATTTAAAATTCGCTGTTTTAACGCTTTCGCTATTTTCAATCCAGCAAAGGCAACTCTTGCTGCTAATTCCGCTACACGCTTACGCAACCTATATACAGTCCACATCGAAGAAGAGTTGGAAGTCGCCTAGAAGAGGGATCAAGGTGAGTGCATTTTCAACTGACGATTTTCTTCTCTTAATTGAACCATAACTTACGCGACATTTTGGTCCATTCGACCCAAGGATCTCCCAGCTATAAGGTGAAATACGCTTCTTCTAAGACGATATATTGCATTATACATTATACAAATCTTGAATATTTTCAAACTCATATTCATTTCTATCTAACCATATTGTAAAAAGGGTTTGACGATAATAAATTCAAGGCCATTCAATACAGTACACCTGGGTTTCTTTTGCTTGCTTTATTTGAGGACAATAAACTTTGCCATTTCTTGTTGGATATTCCACGTTCCAATATTATTGTTCATTGAAAACAGCTGATTGCAGTGCAGGTTTCCCAATATTCACAAAATGTCAAACGCAAATAAAGTCAAACAGGCTGAAGCTCTCAGAAAAAGTACGAAAATCAAGTAGCGAAATGAAGGAATTTGCTGAAAAGGCAGAAACTGATCAATCTCTACGTGCTCAGTTCAAGAACTTATGTCAGAAGCTCGATATATGCGCGATGAATTCAAATCTCAGCATCAATTACTCATTACGCTGATGGCCCTCAGGATGAGGACATCGCTGCAGATGAGGCAGTTAGAAAAGTATTCGATCCTAATTGCTCCTATGTCGAAACCGTCTATCAAGATCTATTTGAAACAAAACCCGTAATTACTCATATTGCCTCCAATACAGGAGCAACCGCCACTAACGTAAAACTTCTGAAGATTGAGATCCCAAGGTTCACAGGTGATATAAAATCATTTAAACCTTTCTTAGATATGTTTGAAAGGCCTATTCATAATAACGCTGCACTCTCAAATATAGAAAAATTTAATTATTTAGTTTCTTCTCTCCGGCCCACCCTAGCATTAGTTCAGACAACCTATGTCTAGCTCCAATTATGATGTTGCATTTAAGTCACTTTTAGATCGTTACAATAACAAACGTCTCATAGCTTTACCATTTACAGGAAATCGATAATGCCGTTAGTATAAAGAATTCGAGAAATACTCAGAATATTAGACTTTATTGGACACGCTTTACAGAAAATCTTGCCGCCTCGAAAATATGGGTCTTCCAGTTAAAGAATGGGATTTTTAGTATATTATCTTTTGCAAAAATTTGGATCAAGAAACTATCACGCTTTGAATTTGAGAATCCCATAGCAGCCGATAAATTACCCTCTTTCAAGAATTTGCTCACGCTTTGTTCAACAAAGATGCAATGCTCTTGACGCCATCGATTTCTCATTAAACAAAAGTGTGATGCAACAACAATCAAGTTCTAGAAGTGCTCAAAGCCCTAACCCTTCATATTTCAGAGCAAAGCATACAACATCATATTTCGCAAATTCATCTAAAAATTGTACAAATACAAGTATAATTTGTTCATATTGTAAACGAGATCATCCAATTTACAAATGCTCCGAATATTATAGTAAATCGCCCCAAGAAAAATACAATTTTGTCAGACAAAATAAATTATGTATAAATTGTTTAAGTTCTCAACACACATTGAATAGTTGCAGGTCAAAATCAACTTGTGTCTGTAATGGTAGGCACCACTCGAGCATCCACATAAATAAAACTATAAACGTTCATAACAATTCAATCTTAACAAATTCGCTAGCAGTTCCTGAACCTACACCAAGTACATCCAACATTCCAGACGTTTCTATATTTTCTGGAATGGTCTCATCCACGTAAATGTTTTACTTTCAACCGCATAGTAGAAATTTCAGATATCTTTAATAATGATCAAACAATTCGCCCATATTAGACAGTGGTTCACAATCAAGTTATATTTCTGAAAATGTGTTAAACGACTGAAATTGCCGCGTTTCACTATTCACTTTCAATACCATGAGCGAGGTGACATCGAGGGGAGTTAACTGTAAAATAAAACCTGCAGGGAAAATGTCTCCCGCTCTTACAATTGACGAATTATTTTACCAAACATATGCACCAATATGCCCTTCTTCAATAAATTATTCTCAATGGCGTCATATGGAACATATCAAACTCGCTGATGATTTATTTTATGAGCCTGCCAATTGACATGCTGTTAGGGCAGATGTTTTTCCGCATATTATACAAGAGGGACGTATCACGACATGTTAATGAGCCGGTAGCCATTAATACGATTTTCGGTTACATTCTCATGGGCAAATGCAACCCTGATAAAAACAAACTGCTGCAAACACATGCACATGTTTTATCATTTCAAACAATGACTCTTTCAATAGATAACTTAATCAAACGTTTTGGGAAATTGAAGAAGTACCGTCCATAAAGGCTCTCTCACCTGAAGATACTTTATGTGAAGGTATATTCGTTAAAACTCATCAAAGGGATAAATTCGGGCGTTATATAATCAATTTACCATTTAAAAATTCCGAACCTTTATTTAATTTTCAAGATATTCGCTCGATTGCCTTACGCCTTTATTCACTCGACGCCTACTCAAACAACTGAGTGTGTATAAAAAATACTGCGAATTTTAAACGAATACATACAAAATGATTTCATGGAGGAGGTGGATGATATGAATAACGATACCTTTATTGCAATGAAAAATATATTTTACTTACCTCATCATTGTGTCTTGAAAAATAGTACTACTAGCAACTTAGGGTGGTATTCGATGGATATACAAAATCACAGGTATGTCATTAAATGAAAGCTCTCAGTGGGGAGAAATTACAAAAGGATATTTTGACATATTATTGAAATTTAGAACTCACTCAGTTGTTTTTACTGCGATATAAAAAGATGTTTCTACAAATTCTGGTTACTCCAAATCATCAGAACTATCAAAGGATATTATGGAGGTTTACACCAAATGATCAAGTTAGGGATTATCGCATGAAACGCTTTAGTTTTGGTCTATCATCTTCTCCATTTATTGCTAATCGAGTAATTTTACAATTAGCGAAGATGAACGTGATAATTTTCCGCTAGCGCAAATATTTTAAACGAGGATATTTATATAGATGACGTTTGCTCGGGATCTTCTAGTGTAGCTGAAGCTAAATTGATTCGTGACGAATTGATAAATATTTTGAAAAAAGGAAATTTTGAATTGCAGAAATGGACTTCTAATCAACAATCACTATTAGATGACTTACCGATAAACTATAGGTATGATCAATCAACAGTTTCTTTCGATGAAGAAGATAAATGTATTAAAATTTCAGGATTGCAGTGGCAACCTATGCAATCGACTCAGCTGTTCATGGTTACACAAAAAGACAGATTTTGAGCGATATCGCAAAAATCTTTGATTCAATAGGATTTCTCGCACCTTTAACATGTTTCGCAAAATTACTCATGCAACGCTTATGGACTTTGGGACTTAACTGGGACGACCTACCTCTAAATGAACTTTGTAACAAATGGTTCAAATTTAAGTCATCATTTGCACTTTTATCAACGTTAAAGATTCGCGTCAATACTTGTTGATAATTTTCAGTCATGTCAAATTCACGCCTTTTGCGACGCCTCTGAAAGGGCTTATGCTTCTGTAATCTATTTCAGGGTGGAACGCAATAATTTGTTTAATATTTTTTTTGTATGCGCAAAATCAAAGGTTGCCCCTTTGAAAAGTATATCGGTTCCCAGGTTAGAATTGTGTTCCGCTGTATTACTTCCGAATTTACTTTACACTGTGCTTCAAATTTTCGAAAATATTTTTTTTTTTTTTTATATATATGCTTATACTGATAGTATGATTACATTACATTGGATCAAATCATCTCCGCATAAATGGAAAACTTTTATAAGTAATCGCGTTACTCACATTCAGAATAAAATTTCACCAACATCTTGGTATCATATATCATCGGGTAACAACCCCGCCGATGCGGCTTCCCGCGGATTGTTACCGGATGAAATTTTGGACAACGAGATGTGGTTTTCTGGGCCAAAATGGCTACAACTTCCAAGACAACAATGGCCTCTTACTACTTTTGATCCGCTACTTAACTTATCATTTAAGGAACATACAGAAGAGAAAACAATTTCTCTTATTACTTTGAACACGCCAAATTTTATCGAATTAATTATTCAAAATTCTCTGCTTTCTAAAATAAAACTGATTTTTGGATATATTTTACGCTACTTACATAATTCACGAACCCCAAAAATAAAAGAACTGGTATGATATCTTTACAAGAATTGAATCAGGCATTACTGGTGATTGTGAAATACATTCAACACCTACATTTTGAAAACGAAATTCAAAAATTGAAAACAAAACCAACGTCAAAATTCCTCGAAACTCAACGCCTTTCTTGATAATGACATTCTCAGAGTTGGAGGTCGCTTGAAAAATTCGAGTTTATCTTGTTTGAAAAACATCCTGCAATTTTACCCAAAAGTAGTCGCTGACACAGTTGTTAATTCATGATTTCATATAACTTATCTACACCCTGGCTACAAACTCTTCAATTTTTTATTTGCAACAATTTTGGATTTTATCCAAAAGAGTTCAATTAAAAAGTAGTTTCAAATTGTAAACAATGCTGGCGTTTATCACCGAAACCCTACCAACCTTATATGGGAGATCTTCCTAGTTTTAGAGTTTCACAAGTCAAAGCGTTTTCGATTGTTGGTCTGGACTATGCCGCCCATTTTCAACTTTATCAGGGAAGTTTCGGTGCAAACATATGCAAAGCATATATTTGTCTATTTGTCTGTATGGCTACAAAATGCACACACTTGGAGCTTGTCTCAGATATGACAAGTGAAGCCTTTATTCGTGCTTTCAAGGTTCGTAACGTGAGGACGCTGATACTATTATATCGGACTGTGGAACTAATTTTGTAGGTGCAAGTAGGGAAATTTCAAAATTAATGGAATAAGCGCGACGCAAACCATTAAATTCAAATTTAATCTGCCTGGAGCACGCATTTTCAGGAATGGCAGAAGCCGGGTGAAATCCGTGAAAACACATATTTATCGTGTGATCGGGGAGCAAATAATGACGTTTGAAGAATTCTATACTCTTCTGACTCAGATTGAAGCACTATTGAATTCTCGTCCACTATGCCCATTGAGTAACGATCCTAACGATTTGTCAGTTTTGACACCAGGACATTTTTTAACTCTGGAACCACTGAGCACGCTGCCTGACCCAGATTTAACGCATTTAAAAACAAATAGACTTAATCGATGGCAAAATTTGCAAAATATCCTACAATCATTTTGGAAAAAATGGTACAATGAATATTTACATACACTTCAACAAAGAAGTAAGTGGTTGGATGCTTCACATTCAGTTAACATTGGAACTGTAGTACTTATAAAAAATGAACAAGTCGCTCCTATGAAATGGCTTCTAGGGCGCGTTGAGAAGTTATACTTTGGAAGGGATGGTGTAGCTAGAGTTGCCGATGTTCGAACAAAAAATGGCATAGTGAAGAAAGCTTTGGTAAAGTTATGTCCTATACCAAATGCCGAGTTTTCAAGTGATATTTAAATTATTTCATAATTTAGTGGGGGAGAATGTTCAATCTTTTTCACCCATTAATTCATTTATGTTTTGTATTGTTATTATCTGTAATTGGAGAGAAACGTATTAGTATTAGTAGCATTGTATTTCATTATTGCCTTTCAAATCTACCGCGTATATCATGTTGAAAATCGCACAAATCCAATCGCTCCCTCTGGTAAGGAACCGAAGGAAAACCAGTAGAACGAATGACTCCGCACGAATAGTGAGTGATTTAAAATTCGCTGTTTTAACGCTTTCCCTATTTTCAATCCGCAAAGGCAACGCTTGCTGCTAATTCCGCTACACGCTTACGCAACCTATATACAGTCCACATCGAAGAAGAGTTGGAAGTCGCCTAGAAGAGGGATCAAGGTGAGTGCATTTTCAACTGACGATTTTCTTCTCTTAATTGAACCATAACTTACGCGACAATGACAATGGCATAACAGTTTTGGGATTTTTTCATGCATTTCCAAATGCTTCTCTACACGAGGCTGAAAGGGAGATAGGTATACCCATAGAGAAACTAAAAATAAAGAGAGTTGTCAAACCTGCGGTAAAAGTTGGCACCACGTTTAGACAGTGGCGACATATCTCGCAACTGGCCGAACTAAATACAGTTGGTAAACCCGATTGAGATAAGGCGGGTTTTTCAAATGTGTTACTTTTATATGATTGATATGGTATATAATTTATGAGTGATCGATTTGCCATTCTTGTATTCCATATGAATGGTTGTATCATATGAAATACAGGAATGGCAAATCGATCACTAATAAAATATATACAGTAATCGATTCGTAGAATCTGTTAGTTCGTTCGTGGTTAAAATAAAGTTTCAACGTAAATCTTTATTTCATGATATCAAGAACAAAATTAAAGATCTTATGAAACAAGAATAATAAGTTGACCACTATAAAAACACATTTCATTGTATCTAGGACAAGGTACAACTACAGACAAAACAATAATAAAACTCCGAAAAACAACAAAATTTAAAATATTCTTCAGTCTTATCATCAAATCAACCAAAATAAAAACAAATTACATTTACAACAAACCTTCAATAATTTTGTTCATTTATTAGCACAAAGGAGAACAAGTAGGTATACTTAACAAATACTCCAGTTTGATAATCTTCGTACTTCCTCAAATGGTGATAGGAAATGGAAACTGATGGACGGAAATAAGTATCAGTTTGTGAAAAAATGTCTGCAACTGATGGATGGAAATAAGTATCAGTTTGTGAAAAGCAGCTTATATTTTACCTTGTGAAAGAATATTTCGAGGAATTTCAGCGTCAACTCGAATAACAAAACATTCCATTTTCGACGTTGGGTTCATAATTCAAGTCCATAGTATAATTTCTATAATTAATTTTTCGATGACAATTAACAGTAGAATTATTCTGAAATTATTACGTGGTTTGTCATTTTCTGACAAATGTCGAAATTGTAAAATTATCATGTCAGTCGTCTGTTGATTGCGGGCAGCGCCTCTATGCGCAACTGGCCGTACCAAAAACTTGGTGGTCAAGATCGCCAATGTTTCAAACAGTCTCTTTATTTTAAATTTGTCTATGGGTATACCCTACGTGACAATTCATCGCATTCTTAATAAGCACAAATGGCATCCCTATAAATTCTACTGTGCCCAACATTTGAAAGAGACTGACTTGCCTCTTAGAGTGGAATTCTTTGAATGGTTACTTGTCAAGACTCAAGAGGATGAACATTTTCTTGACAATATCATATGGACAGATGAGGCCAAGTTTAAAAAAAATTGAGTTTTCAATAGACACAACAGTCATTATTGGGCTCCATAAAATCCCCATGTCGTTCGCAAAGGGTTTTTTAAGAAAGATGGCAATTTAATGTATTTTGTGCCATAAAGAATGGGTCAATTTTTCATATAGAGTTTTATGATGATAATTTGAATGCAACAAAATTTGAAGATTTACTGAGAAATGGAATTCAAATGATTTTAAATAATAGGCCAGGAAGAGAACGTTTATGGTACCAAATGGATGGTGCTCCACCCCATAATTCTCGTTCAGTAAGCGAAGCTTTAACTGAAATCTTCGAAGACAGATGGATTGGTAATAATGGACCTTTTCTTTGGCCTCCTAGAACACCAGATGGCAATCCATTAGATTATTTTGTGAGGGGTTTCATTAAAAATATGGTTTACTCCAACCCAGTAACAACAATGGAAGATATGAAAACGAGAGTTAGAACTGCTTTCAATAGTTTAACTCCTGACTCAATCAGAAGCGCTACACATGAAAATCTTTTGAAGAGATTACATGTTTGTTTAAGTATAGGTGGAGATGTGTTCGAACATATTCGGAAATATACTGACAATTGAATTAACTTACTAATTCATGAAATTATTTTCAGTTCGTGTGTCAGCGTTAATAAAACTATTGTTTGAAGAGAAGTTTCATTTGATGGTTGAAGAGTATTTTAATAATTATTTAATCATTGTATTATCAGTGACTGATGAAGGAACATCGAACGGAATCTGTTAAATTTAAAAAATAAGTGATGAATACAAGGAAACCACGTCAGTTTCTGTTTGAAACAGTTTATCTCGAAAACGGTTCGAAATCGAAATAGAATTATCTGAACAAAGTCAATCTAAAATTGGATGTAGAACTCAAAGATATGGATACAGGGTGTTCCATTTGAAAAATTGACTTCCACTCATTTTTTCATGTGAACAAAGTATCTGCATTTTTTAAAGATCCTGCATGAGGCAAATAAAAATACGACTCGAAGTGAAGATCCTCATGGTATCACTCCATTCCATTTCAAATTTGATCATCTTAGTACCAGAGGGTTCAAAATTATCAGCGTTTATAAAAGTACATGTTTGGTAAAAAAAAATTGAAATTAATTTATATCTTCTAAACGGTAACAGATAGGTATAGGGAAATAGTACATGAAGTTGTTGACAAAGTGATAAGAAATCATAATATGTATTATATACAGGGAGTTCCATTTGAAAAATGAAAGTAGCCGCTACTTTATAGTAGAAGCGGCAACGCAACGATCATATTAATTTATGCATACTGTGAAATTTTCAGGTTGATCCGTTGTCTGGTTTACCAGAAACTCCAAATTAACGCTCATCGTGAAAAGCCCTGTAATCATATAATATAATTTTTGAAGGATTTACATCTATCAACTTTTACAATAAAATTATTAAATAATTTCATCTTGTATATGTGTGAATGCATATTTGAATTAAATTATTCAAAATAATATGAATCCATTTTATTTTCATTCTCAGTCTCTATTGAAAGAAAAGGTCGACATTATGCATATAATTTTATTGATAATTCTATGATCTAATTAATTTTCCAATTATTCCATAAAAAATTATTTAAATCTTAGAGCCACTATCTTAAATAAACTTCAAATCTTGGAGCCACTATCTAAAAAAAAAGTATTCAAATTCTTTATTGACCATTTGTAGCCAAGCAGTGCTTGGATATGGCAAGTCATTTTACACTTAGTAGCACATTAATAATGCTACGGAAAACAGATTTAAAAAATCAATAAATTATTTTGAGAAAACAATAGTCATATAAGGACATACATAGAAGTAATAACATAAATTAAGTATTTTTACAATAATTCACAAATTCTTCAAGGCTATAGAAAGCATTCATTGTCAGCATTTTTTTAATTTTTTTCTTGAAGAGAGGGGACGATAATTCTTTAAAGTTATTTGGTATATAATTGTATAATGTGAGTCCATTATGTTGTGGTGATTTTGTAAAATATGTATGGTTGAATTTTTCGATGCGAAGGTTTTCTTTGTTTCTTGTTTCATACCTGTGCCTGTCACCATTTTTAGCATAGCTATCTTTATTATTATGTATATATAGTAATATATTTAAGATGTATATGCAGGGAAATGTCAATATACCCTTTAGTTTAAATATTTCTCGACATGAGTCGAAAGGTTTTATACTATATATTATTCTTATTATGCGTTTTTGGAGAACGAATATTCTAGTCCATTCAGTTGCAAGGCCCCAGCTGATTATGTTGAATGATAAGGTCGAGTAGACTACGGAGTAATATACTTTCAGCAGAGACGATTCATGAAGTGATTTTTTTAGTGTAAGGAAGGTAAAGCAGCTTTTTTTAAGCTTGTTACATGTATTATCTATTTGTTCAATCCACATTATGTTATTATCGAGATGTATGCCTAAGAATTTTGTAGATTTTGATATTTCATGTTGGTTGTTATTTATGTTTAGATTGACTAGGTTTGGTTTATTACGCTGTTGAATTGGATGAACATAGTTTTTTGTAGATTCACCACAAGATGGTTTCTTGTACACCATTCATAGAATTGGTTTACTACTGAGGTCACTTTCACATTAAGAGTACTCAGCGAGGAGCCCGTCACTATTATTGTTGTATCGTCTGCATACATAAACACCTTCCCCCCTTCAATATAGTCAGGAAGGTCATTTATGTACAACAGGAATAAGAGTGGTCCTAAGATACTCCCTGAGGGGTTCCTATACCTACATTATATTGGCTAGAGATCATTCTCAATTTTCACAAACAATTGCCGCTCCGTTACATAGGAAATTATCCAGTTCTTTATAGGGCCCTAATCCTAACCGTTCCAGTTTTCTTTCAAGTATGCTTGGGTTCAGCGTTCGAAGCCAGCGTTAAATCAAAAAATATACCAAGAACATATTCACCATTGTCAAGACTGTTATATATATACTGGGTGACCTCAGTTGTTGCAGTTTGGGTTGATAACCCTTTCTAAACCCGTGTTGACAACTCGAGAGAATGTTATATTTCTCCAAAAAATTTGTTAGGTATATAGATTCCTCTTTCGATTACTTTGGCTATTGGACTCAATGTCGTGATTGCTCTATAATTTTCAATTTGTTGTGGGTCACCCTTCTTATATACTGGGGTGGTTTTGATATTTTAAGATATTTGGAAATTGACCAACTCTCATTGACATATTTATAATTTGACTGATATAGAAACTGAATTCATTCCGACAGGCTTTGATAAGTGCTGTTGGTATCTCGCATATCCTAAGGAGGTTTTATTTTTGAAGTTTGAAATGATATCCATTACTCGTTCTGGTCATATGGTTAGTAGAAGAATGAGTTACTATTAGTTCTGGGTAATGTGCAATTTTCAACACTAGGCATTTGAGCAGCATATTTATCATTTACTGAGTTTGCAAAGTAATCTCGAATAAGTTTGCGATATGGCATTTATTTAGAATAATTTCGTTATTTAAGCAGATGGTGATTTCGTTATGGAAAACTTTCTTTTATCTAGTTTCATGTTTACTAACTCCCATAATTTTTTAGTCGGGTTCTCAGCATTCAATATAAGGTCGCTATAAAATTTTTTCTTTTCTGATTCAAACTTTTCATTCACGGTTTTTTTTGTTTTTTTATAGTAATCATGGATATTCTCATTATCCTGTTGCTTTCTAAGCCAATTTAGGTGTTTCAATTCATTAAATTCACTTTTCAATTCTCGAGACATAATGAAATTTGTTTTTTTATCATTTGTATTTGGTTTAATTTTTTGAGACGGATGTGTGATCTCGAAGCAATATCTCACGTGATTCCAAAACGACTTGTAGACTATATTTATATCGTCTGATGTCGATAAATTCAGTGGTTCTTTATTGAGATAGTGCTTGAAGTTGGAAATAGTATTTTCGTTTGTTATTCGTTTTTGGATATAATTTTCGTTAATTTTTTTGTTATCAATTGAAGTCTGCCAAGTGAGTTCTTGGGCATAATGATCTGAGAATCCCGGGTCAAATACCTTACATTCGGCATTATTTGATATATTTGTCATTATATAATCAATTGATGAACAGCTGGTGCCTCTGGTAGTTGTTACGACCCTGGTGTGTTCATTCACCATAGACTTCAACTGATAACATTCCATAATGTCTATGAGTTTTTTGTAATTTATATTGTTTACCTTGTTATCCATTTTGATGTTCAGGTCACCACACACTATGGTTTTTTCGAACTTCTCATTTGAATACTGTAGAATTTGGTCCAGTATAGTGAAAAATAATTTTATGTCGCCATCCGGTGGCCTATAAATTGTAATTATGCTAGTTGTTTTTTCCATTGAGATTGCTGAACATTCTAAAACGCGTTCAATAGAGAGTTGTTTTATATATTTTATTTCTTTACAGAGGGATGCAATATCATTTCTCACATAGATGGCGCTCCCGCCATGTGTATTTATATTTTGTCTGCAAAAATGGGAATGCTTTCTATAGCCTTGAATTATTGTTACATTTAGTTGGTCTTCTGTTAACCAATGTTCAGTTATGCACAAAATGTTCGGTTTTTTTTGTCAAGTAAGTTGATTTTGTTTAATAGAGACTGGGTATTTAAATGAATTAGCGCCCACAGGTCTTGTTGATTCGAAAAATCATTCAATCTTCTTTCTGTTGTTGTTGTTATGTGAACCACGTACACATGCTAAATTTGAAGTCGATTGGAAGTGTGTGGAAGGAATATTTGTTGGAAAAATGTCATTACCAAACTTCCACTAAATGAAGATGAATTAAAAAAAAAAAAAGTTATCTTTACAATATATCATGAACTCTGTTGATAGATCAGTTATCAGGAAACCATGTTGAACAGGTGCAAACACATCAGTCAATAATATTTAAATAATTGTTTCATATTAATCAGGTTTTCCAATGACATTTGTATATCTATCAAAGTTTATTCTTGAAATTGTTCTTCAAATTTCAGTTCTCAATTAAGTATCATATATATCATATAATATAATTATTGAAGGATTTACATCTACTCTCAACTTTTACATTAAAATTATAAAATAACACTTGCTTGTATTTGAAAACTTCTGGATCATTGTTTTAACTTGAACAGCTGTCTTTGGTTATTTTTCTTGCCCTGAATTCAGTGATACCCGCCATTTTTTCCATCTCATCAGGTGTTTTTATAAATCGCATCAGGTGTTTTTATAAATAAAAAAATAAAAAAAATTCAGCTTACACCAATATAAAAATGTTAACGAAACATCAACATAAACACTTCAATTTTAATCAAAATTGAGAAGTGAATTATTAAAAAGGATATTACTAAAGTTTGAATTCAACTCATCACGTTCAATTAGCAATTTGCATATCTCCCGAAAAAAATATATGTTATTCTACATCGTACATCATTCATTTCTGTGCAATTGGGGAAATCCATTACGAATATTTCACTTGGTAATAAATTAAAACATGAACTGGGATCAAATTTACATGTAAACGCGCCGCTTCTCCGCTCCTATCTTGTGACGTCAGATGGTTCCTGTTATTTTATTGTTTCATTAAGAATATTAGAGTTTATTAGTATCAGGCTCTTCGACATCGCCCTAAACGTTCTGGATATTTAATTTGCTTGTGTTTGTGATATAATGGAAGGCAAAACCAAAGGATTATGTATTGGGTCGGCTTTAGAATAGCCCCATGGTAAATCCTGCCTGTCGTAAGAGGATAACCGTAAAGGATAACCGTAGGTGGAAGATGGTCTCATCGCCCGGTGAAATACCACCATATCGACTTTGTGTGCTGTGAAATGGATCATTCCATGTTTCAGTGTTCGGTCGATACTTTCCGGTCTCCCTCTTTCCTTTTCCCCAATTCCTCCTTTATTTTCAGCTAATAGTAATAATGATGAAGTCTCCTAGAGTAAAACACTCCGGAAGCAAAATACCTCTCCATTCGGATTTCCGGGCGAGAGGTACTCGAGGGGACTCAACATTGAAGATTAATTTTTGGAACATCCGCGGCCTCAACAAGAACATCAATGACGTCCACCATCACCTACAGACGAAAAAACCGGATATTCTGGCTCTAACAGAAACACAAGTAAACTCGTCCACCAACAAGGTCCATATGCTTTGTCCTGGTTACGAACTCGATTCTCGATTCAGGTTCAAAGGTGGAGTCTGCCTTTACGCTAAGGCTAACCTTTCATGCCAGCGTGAAGAGAGTTTGGAACCGAAAGACTTTGATGTGATGTGGTTCAAGCTATCTGATACCAAACTGACTAAGTTCCTCTGCTGCCTTTACCTATCACCTAATGAACCTTCATATAACGACCTCTTTGAGTTTTTATCACTCAAACTGGACTACATTCAGGAGAACCATCCAACAGCGGAAACCATAATCATGGGAGACTTTAATGTACATAACGCTGCCTGGCTCAAATTCTCTAACAAAACAGATGATGCAGGTTGTCAAGCCGAGGCCTTCGCCATCACTCATTGTCTAGAACAACTGGTCGAGCTACCAACCCGCATCCCTGATGTCAACAACCAGTCTGCCAATACACTAGATCTTTTCCTCACCACCAATCCTGACCCGTATAGAATAGAAGTTTGTGCCCCACTTGGAAACTCTGATCACACCCTCATCTCCACAACATGCTCTTTCCATTTACCATCGAGCTGACAATCCACCCCGGGTTTTTTGTTTTTTTCCCTAATCCAACAGTCTCATGTGGCATTACAATTCGGCCGACTGGGAAGGTCTTCGTATGTTTTTCTCAGCGTTTCCATGGAAGAGAGTTTGTTTCTCTTCAGTAGATCCAACACGATGTGCTGAGACAATTTCTGAAATCATCATGTTGGGGATGCAAACCTACATACCGAATACCGAAAGAAGAACATCATCCGATAAGACCTGGTTTAACAGAAACTGCTCTAGAGCTGTGGCTTCCAAAAAGGCAGCATACCATCGATGGCTAAAAAATCCGGGCCCTGAGACCAGAGCAGCATATGTCGAGGCTAGAGGCATATGCAAAGAGACAATAGAATACTCAAAAGATGCCCACAATGCCAAAATAAGATCAAAACTTGCTGAATGTCCTAACGGATCCCGTTCATTTTGGTCTTTCGCCAAAGCTGTGGGAAGAAACTTCACTTCCAGCTCATTTCCTCCTCTAACCAAAGAAGATGGAACACTAGCAACGACTGCCCAGGAAAAGCCAATATCTTTGCGCACCTATTTGCTGGAAATTCCACTCTGGATTCATCGGGAAAACAACCCCCGAACATTACACCACAGTCACATGCCCGAGATCACCTTTCACCAACGTACTATCAGAAAGATTTTGCTGGGTCTCAACACCAACAAAGCCTGTGGATCTGACGGAATCCCGCCGATTGTTCTCAAGAAATGTGCCCCCGAACTAACACCTGTTCTTTGCAAGTTGTTCAACCACTCTTACAATTTGGGGTATTTCCGTCCAATTGGAAAATTGCAAGAGTACAGCCAGTCCCTAAAAAGACAAAAGTCCCTACCTAGCAACTACAGACCTATCGCACTGCTATCTATTATTTCAAAGGTCATGGAAAAGCCATCAACATCGAGCTCATGAAATATCTGGAAGACTCAGGAATTGTCAACGATAGGCAATATGGCTTCCGCCATCAGAGATCAACTGGTGACCTGCTCGCTACGCCTCACATATATGGCAGCTATCTATTGAAAGGTATGGAGAAACTTAGCTGTGGCATTAGATATCTCCAAGCGTTCGATCGAGTTTGGCACCAGGGACTCTCTCCAAGCTTCCGCTTATGGCTTGCCCCTCAGCTGTGTTCTCTGCTTGCTAGTTTTCTCTCAAACAGGTCTCTCCATGTAGTGGTCGATGGAGTTTCATCTGACACTCTAGTCATAAATGCTGGTGTTCCGCAAGGATCTATTCTCGCACCAACACTATTTCTACTCCACATGAACGACCTGTTGAAAGCAACTTCATGTCCAGTACACAGCTTTGCTGATGATAGTACCCTCCATACCGCTTTCTTCGGGCCCCTATATCAGCCCGTGAAACCAGAAATGAACGAGGAAGAAATGTTAATAATATAAATATGGACTTGGCAACAATTCTCGAGTGGGATCTAATAACTTTAGAATTCAATGCAAACAAAACACAAGCATGTCTTTTCTCTAGAAAAGCCGATCTCACTGTGCCTAACATAACTTTGTCAGGAGTAACCATACCACTGAAGTCATCCATATCGATGCTTGGTATTACTATCAGCAATAACCTTTCCTGGGAAAATCACGTGAGGTCCATTGCCAAAAGTGCATCCCAAAACTTGGTTTTGTTTCGTGCCAAGAGCTATTTCACCCCACTCAGCTGCTTATGATCTATAAGGCACAGATCCGACCTGTCCTGGAATACTGTTCCCATATTTAGAGCTGCACCTAAACATATCCTGAGGCTATTGGATTCTGTCCAAAAGGGCAATTTGTCTCGTCGGTGATGCCTCAGCTACAAACTCGCTCACTTGTCTGGAACACTAGAAAAGTTGGCGATTTGTCTCTATTTTATAGATATTTTCATGGGCATGCTCTTCTGAAATATCAACAATCGTTCCTGCTTTGGCAGTCTCTTCGAGACTAACCCGTCAAGTTCAGTCATCACACCCTTCGGTCACTTTGGAGACCTGCAGAACATCACTTTCCAAAGACTCGTTCATCCAACGAACAGCGAGGCTTTGGAACTCATTGCCTAGGGAGGTGTTCCCCGAGGCATACAACCTCCAGAAATTTAAGAAGAACACCAACTCCTACCTTCTTTCCCTTGGTTCCCACGATGTTCTCTGAACATTATAGGATATCCCTTTTCGTGGGAACCAGAACATAAAAAAAAAAAAAAATAATCACAATTATTGTATTGTTTCAATGTGCAATAATACGTCCTCTAGTAGTCATTAATGTGGGGTTATCTACGGTTTTCCGGCCACGATTTCTGACGTGTAGAGAGTCGCAGTTGGGATGGAGGAAATTTTAGCCGCGATTTTGATGCTTATTTGTGCATATTTTTCCCAATAATGAATGATTGTTGATGATTTTCGACCATGATTTATAGATTAATTCTTAAGCCAATTTGCAAAAAATGTCAATTTCCAAATTATGAAATCATTATAAATAGCCAAAAAGCAAATGAGTCTTTAATAAAAGAATAAGTTTCATATAATTCATATATATTGTAAAACTGTAATTTTTGACACATTTTCGCTTTTATCTCGGTTAATACTGGACGAACGTTAACAATTTTTTCATCAAAACGATCTGAGTAACCCATAGCCTCAAATCAATTTGGGGCACCGTCCGGAAGACAACAGAAAATAAAAGCTGTAATTTTTGACATATTTTCGCTGAAGATAATTCCTATTGACAAAGTAAAAAAATAAAAAAAAAAGAAAATCAAAGCAATTGAATATATGCTTATTTTTTATACATACCTCGTTACATATTCAAAAATATATTGAATTTACCTTGCCATTATAACACAAAATTTGTAGAGCAGGTAAAAAATTTCAAACAATATTAATGTTAGTCACTAGACGTCAGTTTATTAAAAATTGGAGGTGTTATTTATAGTATAAAGTTATACATAACAAAGAAGGGTATATACAGAAATCAGAATTCTGATCTTTACAATTAATTAAATTATAATAAAAATAAAATGGAATAAAATAGAATAAAATAGAATCAACATTAAAAATATTTTCACCAAAACAATCTAAATAACCTATAGAATGCACCTATACTCTCAAATCAATTTGAAGCGCCGACATTTTTTGTCCCCGGTTTTAAATCTGAATATGTCAAAGTTAATATTGGACGAACTAAAATATTTTTTTCATCGAAACATTTGAAATAACCAACAGAACGCACCTATAGTCTCAAAACAATTTGGGACACCGTCTGGAAGATAGGAAATGGATAAAACTGTCATTTTTGACATATTTTCGCTTTTATCTCGGTTAATACTGGACGAACGTTAACAATTTTTTCACCAAAACGATCTGAGTAACCCATAGAATGTACCCATAGTCTCAAATCAATTTGGGGCACCATCCGGAAGACAGCAGAAAATAGAAGCTATCATTTTTGACATATTTTCACTTATATTTCGGGTAATAATACTGGACGAACGTTAAACATATTTTCAACAATAGAATAGAATGCCCTATACTCCCAAATCAATTTGGGGCGCCGAAATTTTTTGTCCACGGTTTTGAATCTGAATATGTCAAAGTTAATATTGGACAAAATAAAATATGTCAAAAATGGCAGCTTCTATTTTCTCCTGCCTTCCGGACGGTGCCACAAATTGATTTGAGACTATGGGTATATATATTCTATGGGTTACTCAGATCGTTTTGGTGAAACAAGTGTAAACGTTCGTCCAGTATTAACCGAGATAAAAGCGAAAATGTGTCAAAAATGACAGTTTTTATTCTTTTCTGTCTTCGAGGCGGTGCCCCAATTTATTTGAGACTACAGGTGTATTCTATGGGTAACTGATATCATTTTGGTCGAAAATTACTCATTGTTCGGCCATTATCTTTGGAAAAATCAGTAAAAATATGCCAAAAATGATGTATATTCAATGTTTTCACTCATAACATAACACATCTACAAGATATATCTGAATTGACTTCTAAGAATTAATCTATGAATCATGGTCGAAAATCATCATCAATCATTCATTATTTGGAAAAAAATATGCACAAATAAGCATTAAAATCGCGGCTATGATATTTGGGAAACTTGGCAACGCTGCACGTAAAATTTCCTCCATCCCAACTGCAACTGAAAACTGAAGGTAAACAAAACAGCCTTCAAACTAGATAGTTACAACCATTTGACGTCACACCAATAGAAGGCGTGTTTGCTATCACGTGATGACATCGACAAATTGTACAAATTTTAAAAGTGGATTTTACATATATATGAAACTTATTCTTTTATTGAAGACTCATTTGATTTTTGGCTATTCATAATGAGTTCATAATTTGAAAATTGACATTTTTTGCAAATTGTCTATTATTCTCCCATCTATAACTTTCCTGAATCCTTTTAACTGTTCTTTTTTTTACAGTAACTATGAGAACTGACATGGCATCCCAAATGCAGGTCGCTGCGGCAACAGGACAGCCCCTCTTGGCTCCGGCACCCATTCAACCTTTCATATACCCACCCAACATGAACCAGGCATACCAACCCATGCACGCAGCTGTTAGGATGTTTGAGACCTCTCCACAAATTCAATATTTACCCCCAAATCCTCATCCTTCGCAAACCCCCTCGCCAGCTCAACCTCCCCAATACAACCCTGCCCAAGGTCCCCAGGGGCCCCCACAACAATGTCAGGCAGCTCCACCACCTCAGGGACACCATCAATTCCCGATGATGTACCCCATCATACAAGCGCAGCCACACATGATGCAAGGCATGCAGTATTTGCAGCAGGGCCCACCTCCACCCCAACATCCCATGCCGGTGCTCATGCATCAACATCCTGGACAGGGAACCCACACGGTCCGAATCCTTAGCGGTAAACTTGGGTGTTATGTTAGGTGAATTTTTAATGATCTTTTTGTCCTGATTTCATCTCTTCCACTTTTTTTTGGTCCCCTTTCTTCTTGTCTCTTGGTGTAAAATTGAAGGTTGATGCTGTGATTTTTCGAATAAGTCTTATATTTACCGTGACTATATATTTAATTTTTTATGTTGATAGTTTCGGAAAGAAAACGTGTCTTATAGTAGATTTGTATAAATGCTTCAAGGAAATCAATAAAATACCGTTGTTGAGTAGGAATCTACAATCAGGAAGTAGATCAAGATGAAAGGTACTCCATCGACATTTTGTGCTAACAATTCGCAATTTGACATTTAAGGTAGTTCTGTAATTTTGTTGAAATCTTAGGAATCACCTGAAATTTTTGTATGGTGTAAACCAACCATGAACCAACTCACAAATTTTTAAATCGATCCACTGTCCAGTTTGTCAGATATTTGCAATTAAAGATGGGTCTTTTTATAAGCCATGCCTATACCTAACACATGAACATTTTTTATTATAGACAGTACTATTATAGCAGTACTATTGTGGGATTAATTAAAATGGTAATTTTTGACTGTTTAGTATACAAGATACCGACTGATAAAAAATATGAATTTCAATCGACAATTTTGTGATGAAATGGCAACAATGTACGCTGCGGCCAACTGATAGGCTCGTGTTGAAGTCCGGGAATATGAAATTGAAGCATCAGTATGAATCGGCTAGAGAAGGATGTAGATAAATGCTGAATGTGCGGTGTTGCCTCGATTACAGCGCCGTGTAGCGGAACTATCCATGCATGAGGCATGATTGTGTAGGACATTCAGAGTGTACAAGCACTGTCAAAAGTTCGAGACTGGCAGCATCATATAAGCATTGGATTTTATTGTACGCTGTTGCCGAAACTTTTGGCTGATGCCTTAATGATATGTTGTTAGAGTCCGAACACCCATCAGTCAGTGTCAAAATGTATACTATTTATCATGTTCGGTTGATATTAATTTTTGAAGGATTATTTATGAACATATATCTACCAGTGAACGGAATCTTTACTTTTTGAGATCCAGTAACAATTTGAATATTAAATGAAAGAAAAAGCCATATGAAGGGAGAGAAAATAAGAAATGAAATTCATAAAGCACACACAAAGTCGTCTTCACAAAAGGTTCAATATAAATTGAAACACAATTGGTAGACCGACAGGCGAAAAACAACTACTTTCCTAGTAAATACCACGCAAATATATTGTCAAATGTCAAGACCGTCAAACTAATTTAGATTTTGGAAATGTCAATGAATCAGTGCCATTGAGGTTATGCCTGGCTAATTCAGCTCTCAAAATATCTTTCATGTTCAATGCTTGTGATTGCCGGATTTTCTGAAATGAATATATATGGTCATGATGTTACTGGAAAAAATCTGGTGCCTTTCCTGATATTGAATCTTTTGGTCACTTGCATATTAACGTCATTTCATCTCAGATAAGCTCACTTTGAATAAATAATAAATAATATATTCAACGTATGTACTGTTATTAAATATATATTCATCATTTCATAAACAATCAAAATTATTATGATTTATAAATTTTGTCACAAACTTCATTATCAGAATGGTATAAATCTTTTGTTAATGTATATGGTCAAAAAATAAATCGTGAACCATAGTAGATAAGATTTTAAGTATTATGTAGATGGAAATTATTTATTCATATTGTTAAAAAGGTGAATAACACTATTCTAAAACTCCTACTGCAGCTACTATATCTGAAAATACAAGATTAAAAATTATTGCCAAGCAAGAATGAATATACAGTATCGGAAACTATTTATCTTGGGTATGGTGGTTTCATAAGAGCGTAAAGAATAATAATAATAATAATATTTATTCATTCCTCGTTTGAAAGTACAAAATAAAAAGAAAGATCTATATAAGTACAATGACAAGGAAAACGACAGATGGTGAGTACAATTGAGACAATTAAAAACATTTTTAATCAGTTAAAATTCATCTAGTGAATAGCAATTTTTTTCCAATCAGGCTTTTTTTAATCTTGCCTTAAAAATGTCTAAATTTGGAGAATTTTTTATCCCATCATCTAACTTGTTGAAAAGTTTAGGTCCAAGATAAAGAAAGCTTTTTTGATATAGAGTAGTTCTATGTATATTTGGCATTAATTGATTTTTGAAACACGTTGCGTACTAATGTTGTTGAGATAGAAATTTTTATTTGTTTCTGTATACATAGATACATGATTCATAAATATAAAGACCAGTGATAGTAAGTATTCTAAGATTTTTGAATGCATCTCTACAAGATTCTCTCCATGCGATACCGGAGATAATACTGCACTCTTTTGCAGAATAAAGACTCTTTCTGCAGCTGACCCTGTCCCCCAATTCAGGATTCTGTAGCGCATATGACAGTTTATAGTCGCATAATACAAATTTAGTAGTATCCTCTTACTGCAAAAATTGGCCATAAATCTCAGAGCATAACAATTCCTTCTTAATTTATTACAAAGTGTTTCAATGTGAGGGGTCCACGTAAGCTGTAGTCCAACGTTAGACCTAACATTTTAGCAGTTTCACTAGATTTAACTTGCATTGCCTCATTTTCGTAGATACCAAAGCTTTCTGAGAAATTTCCAATTGTGAACTTTAACAAGGATGTTTTAGTTATGTTAAGTGTCAGCTGATTTTTTTGCTTGCTATATGTTGAGAGAGCATTACAATTTCTCCTCGACTCGCTCGAGGAAGGGATATCGACGTCACGACACAGAGATAGGAGAGTCAGGGCGGTCAGCTCAGGACGTCAGTATCATACCAGCAGCAGTCGGGAGAATGTGTGCGCTGCAATGAAGAAGAATTTTTGACGATAATTTCACATCAGATAATTTGAACAAATTAAACTGAATCATTGATTCAATTTAATCTGTCGAATGACAGGTAGATCAAAATATCTTTGGTGCCGTGGTGGCCGCGAAAACAAAAGAAAATTCTTGAACATGAACAAAAGGAAACGATATTTCTGTAAGAATAAAAACAAAAAACTTATTTCTAACAGAAAAACAATTATTTCTTGAGTGGAGAGAAAAACAATATTTACAAGAAAAGACAAACCAAATTGAATACTGCAGGAATAATTTGATTTTGCAAAAGTTGCAAAAATTTTGCTGCATTTAAATTCCCTTCAATAAAAAATGGGCCTATGACGTGACTGAAAGTCCCGCCACACATTTAATTTTCTTGGGTACTGTGTCCTCACAGCAATACTCAAATGTTTATTTTTACGAGACCAATAACGTACTACGGATGGGTTGTGTTTTCGATGAATTGAGAAGGACGATTCATCGGTAAATAACACCTTTTTTAGAAAGTCATCATTTACACAAAATGCCCTATTGCATTTTTCGACCATCGTTTCACAAAACTCCATACTTCTGAAATGGTCTCCAAGCAAAAGTTCTTGTGTGGTCTTGACTTTGAAACAATGATAACCGTTTCTCTTCAAAATATTCCTTACAGTTCTTTCATTCAAATTCACTTCGTCGGCGATCTGTCTATTCGAACAAGGTGTCGTTTCTGCCAATGCACACACTTGTGTTTCTCTCATTTCCCGTTCCTCGGGTATTTGTCTAGGTTGCAGTGGTGGATTTGTGGGACAACATTTTTTGCAATGTGCTGCCACACACCCAAAATTCTGAAATTTATTAATAATTGAAAGGTCAGTCGCTTCCGTAGGTACAGGTCTATCTGCAAAAGCCACTATGAATAGATTTCTAGTATCTTGTACAGAATTACCCCCAAAGTACCTCTTAACGATCTGTACTTTCTCTGCGGTTGTGTAAATAGGCGGCATGTTTCAAAAGGTAATAATTGTCACGTTCTTTTGTTTTCGCAACCACTGCTCGGCAAGAATGACTCGAGTCGCTGTGCGCTGTGTCGCATTGCCTGTTGGTTTTTGTGGTATTCAGAGAAGGAGAACTCAAAGAACCTTGTTTTTTTCTTTTATAATGAAAATATTACAGAACAATTATTCTTGTCTGATTTTATTTTGACAATCTATCAAACTCCTATTTTTTTAATCAACAACTCTCTTGTTTTAAAATATATAGTATACAAAATGAATAATTCGATGAACACTAGTATTTCAACCTCCCTCTTTTATATTCATTTTTGTTCTCATTGCTTCAAACTGATGCTTGCTTAACGCTTTAGTGAAAATATCTGCCAGTTGGTCTTCACTTTTCACGAATTCCAGTTTGAATGAAATCTTTTCCAAGTCTGTTTCTCAAAAAATGAAAACGAATGTTAATATGTTTTGTTCGCTTATGAGAATTTTCATCTTGTATCATTCTCATGGCACTTTGATAATCCATTCTGATGACAACTGGACGCTGACAGATCTGCAGTTCTTCCATCAATTTTACTATTCCAATGGTTTCTTTCACCGCTTCAGTCGCTGCTACATATTCAGATTCAGCAGTTGACAGAGCTACAATATTTTGACGCCTGGAAAACCAACTGATAGGTGATCCTTCACAAAACATTACGAATCCAGAAGTCGATTTTCTGGTTTGAGTGTCTCCTGCAAAATCAGCATCACTGTAACTCACTGTTGGAATCTCATAAGAGTTTTGACCAAATTTCAAACCGTAATCCTTCGTTCCTTTCAAGTATCTTAAAACTCGTTTTACTCCCTCCCAATGAATATCACATGGATTTTCCACATATCTGCTCAACTTGTCGACAGCAAATGTGATATCCGGTCGACTAACTGAGGCCAGAAACAGTAATCCACCTATTGCTTCTCGATATGGTGAAGAACATGTAGAACTTTCTTGTTCTAAATCTTTGGTTGGTCCGGGAGTACTCACTGACTTACAATTTGACATATTAAATCTGTCAAGTAATTTTTTGATGTAATTTTCTTGTGTTACCATAAGTTCACTTCCATTTCGACTTATTTCCATTCCTAGATAGCATTTAACTTCTTCTCTAGTGATTTCGAAATTATTTTCCAGATGTTGAAGTAAATTTTCTATTTCAGATTCATTTGTTGATGCGATCAGTCCGTCGTCAACAAATATAACCAGAAACAATTTATCTCCGCTTCTATGATTTTTGTAAAAAATACATGTATCGTTCTCAGACTGTACAAGATTAAATGTTTCCAATGTATCGACAAATTTCTTGTTCCAATTCCGGGAAGCTTGCTTGAGTCCATAAATACTCTTTTTAAGATGACATACTCGTTCAGTCCCATCTTCAAATCCTGGAGGTTGTTGCATATATATATATATATATATATATCCTCATCCAAGTTTCCATTCAGGAATGCAGTTTTGACATCGAACTGTGTCAAAAACATTCCATTGTATGATGCTACAGCCAAAATCAATCTTATAGATTTGTACTGTGCTACTGGACTAAATGTTTCGTTATAATCTATTCCATATTTCTGACTACGTCCTTTCGCGACTAACCTTGCTTTATGAAGTCCATTTGATTTCAATTTGTAAATCCACATACAATTCAGAGATTTCTTATTATGTGGAAGATATGTCAATTCCCATGTTTGATTTTGAAGTTGTGCATCTATTTCTTTTTTCATAGCTTTTTTCCATTCCTTACTTTTCATCGCTTGGCTGAAATTGACTTCGTCGTCTGACAACATGCACACATAATCATTGTATTTGGTTGGAACTTTTAACACATTTCTATCTCTCAGAGTCCTATTTTCTGTAGATTCATCAACATGTTCAACAATTTCATTTGCTATTTCTTCTTGTATTTCATTTTCAATTGTTCCATTCACCAGTTCACTGTTTTCAGGAGATTTCGGAAGTATCACACTCATTGTCTGTATTGACTTTTCTTCCATTTTAGTCGTGAATTCGCCTTGACTTTTCTTGAAAATTACATCTCTGCAAACGTCAATCTTTTTGTCAGTTGGAAAATATATTCGATATCCTTTAGATTGCTCAGAAAAACCTACAAATATACCTTCTTTACTTTTCTAGTCCCATTTTTGCCGTTTTTGTTTGGGTACATGTGTATATACCGGACTTCCGAAAATTTTTAGACGATCAATGTCTGTTTTTCTATTGAAGATCAATTCAAACGGGTTTTTTTTTTTGGTATGGAACTTGTACCAGTTATGTTCAAAACGTATGAAACTGTATTAACCGCTTCTGCCCATAGATATTTTTCAAGGTTTTTCGAATGAAGTAAAGTTCTGGCTCCTTCAACCAATGTTCTTATTTCTCTTTCTGCTACTCCATTTTGCTCAGGAGTATAGCTGACAGTAAATTGTTGTTTTATGCCGTATTCCTTCAACAATTTTTCCATATTTCTGTTTTTGAATTCAGAACCTTTGTCAGATCGAATGATTTTTATTTTTTCATTGGTTTCTAATTCAAACTTTGGTATGAACTCAGATATTTGTGTTATGACTTCACTCTTATGCTTCATGAAATAAACATTTCTGTAGTGGGAAAAATCATCTTTTAACACAAGAAAATACACTGAACCGCCAATTGATTTTACTTCCATAGGGCTGCTGACGTCTGCATGGACAATTTCACCGGGTTTTGAGGTCACCGTTGTAGAACTTGGAAATTTTTCTCTGGTCTGTTTTCCATAAATGCAAGATTCGCATTGGAATTCTTCATTTTCATTGTGTTCAAATCCAAAATGTTTCAGGATTTTCCGACATTGAGTGACATTTTGATGAACCAATAACTCATGCCAAAGTTTCAGAGATCGGTTTTCTTTGGAACCCACATAAGCTTGAGTATCCTTTTCTAGATCCATTTTGAGTCTGAATAAATTTCCATCACATTCACCCAGAATTATGATTTCATTATCCTTGATTATTTTAATTGTCTTTTATTGGTGATGATTGTGTAACCTTTGTCAGCAACAGCACTGGCAGAAAATAAACTACACTTTAGATCTGGAACATGTAGAACCCTTTCGATGGTACAGCTGATGGTATCATTATTTTTCTTCCGAATGTTGACTGATATAGAACCTCTTCCTTCAACTACTAACCTCGTTCCGTCACCGATGACAATATACTCTTTGATATTGAGTTTTTCATAATTTTTGAACCATGATCTGTTAAAAGTCATGTGTTGACTTGCTCCACTGTCCAAATACCAATCACATTTGGATTCACCTTCCGTGTTGGACATGAGAGCGTAGTTAGACCTTGTTGATGATGTAGATGATCTTTGTTCCACCTTCTTTTTCTTGAACCAACAATCACGCTCACAATGACCTCGTTTTTTACAATAATTACATATCACGTTTTTCTTCGCGAATCTTCTTTCTTTTGATTCATTTTCAATCTTCCTGGGAAATTTTGATCTCCAGTTCGATTTTTCTGCAGAAAATGCTCGACCATCCCTTCGTCTCTGTTGTCCCTGTTCCTGATTCTTTCTTCTTCAGCGATCAATCTTGATGTCAAACTATTCAGCGTTTTTTCTGGAGAGCTGTCCCAAGCCGATGGAAATGTTTGAAACTTTCTGGTTATGTCATCAGAATTTTGTTTACTAGCATATTCTCACTGATTGCATCTCCACACGATTTCAGTTCATGGCTCAGGTTCTCAAGATCCGCTATATGTGCTGCTACCCCATCATTTTTGAAGACGTATGCATAAAATCTTTGTTGAAGGGAATGTAAATTTGCTTCGGTTGTTTTCCCGAACAGTGCTTGTATTCTAGTCCACATGTCTGCTGAACTTTTGCAAGATAAAATCTTTGTTTAAGGTGATGTACCTTTGGTTTGATAACTCTTCGCTAACTGAAGTCACGATCACATCGCTAGTGCTTTCAAGTCGTCTTCACTCCATTTCTTCTTGCTTTCTTCTGATGCACCGGGGAGTCTACTTTTGTCGACTGTGTCATAAACTCCAGCAGTTCGTAGGATTATGATTATCTGGAATTTCCATGCTGGATAATTACTTCCATTATTCTCGAGTACGATAACTCTCTTGAATTCAACTTGCTCCATTTTATTTTCAAATCTCAAAACAACCACACAAATAACTGTTAGTTTATATGTGTGTAAATTATGATTCTCTTCTCACAACTTCTGTACTGGGCCCATAACCTGTTGGTTTTTGTGGTATTCAGAGAAGGAGAACTCAAAAAACCTTGTTTTTTTCTTTTATAATGAAAATATTACAGAGCAATTATTATTGTCTGATTTTATTTTGACAATCTATCAAACTCCTATTTTTTTAACCAACAACTCTCTTGTTTTAAAATATATAGTATACAAAATGAATAATTCAAACATGAACACTAAGTATTTCAACATTGCCCCGTGGTCAGTTAATGTGTCGGGTGGGGTAACAGGAGGGGCGCACAGCAGTGCGTCTCTCTTGTTTATGTGGTATCATATCATTGCGTTCCTTGTTGCTCGTGTAGATTTCTGTCTATACCCCAGATAAATTGTTTCCGATACTGTAGATTCTCTGAAATGCCTAATTCATACTTTTATGACTACCAATTGTCATTTCTTATAATATTTTGAGTTTTTGGCAAATACCCCAAAAAATTCAAATTCATTTAGGTTGCCTGTAATTTCTCCTAGAATTAGGAATATGCAAAGCTATCAACACAAATTGATAGAAAACATTGGCTATATATGCATATGGGCAGTGTTTATTAGATATGACTCACTAGCGCTCATGGTGACTAAGTAAAGATCCAGCAGTCTTAAAATTTCTAAAATGTCTTACGAAAAGCACATAATGAACATTCATTCAACAATTGAGACATTTTTTGAGAGTGTTTTGAAACTGTGCCCAAAAATCACAATTTTAAATGAAATGAATTTTAGCTATGGTCGGGATTGTTGAAATGTCAAAATCAAACTCTGCTAGATATTGTCTTATAACCAGTAAGGAAAATATAAACTTTCCTTACATTTTACTGTTTTCCTACAAGACTGACTATATGCGAGTGGGTAGAAGACAATATATATTTATATTTCAATAAACATTGAAAATAGTTGCCGTCACCTGTCAATCTTACACAGTGAAAGCAACTAGAATTCTTTAGTGTTCAATATTAGGAAATATAATTTGAACTGGGTCATCATTTGGAATCATAAGCTGTAATTTTCCACTTCTGGTTGTGAAATTCGACTTCAGGCCATCATGGGAGTCAGAGGTCGACCACGTGGTCGGAAGTCAAGTTAATTTGAGTTATTGTACAGCCAGTTTGTCCACCGAAGTGGGATCGAAGTTGTGGCTATATAATCCCTGATACTGGCATATTGTCCGAAGTAGACAGGCAAAAAAAATAAACAAGCAAGCACTTCTGGTTGTACGGTAGCTATAATTTCCCCCATATTACATACTGTTGAAAACTCTTGTGTGTTAGTTTTTGGAGTACTAGATAGATGTCTTCTATTTATGCAATATTATGATGAGTCCCAAATACAAATAATGGAAAAAATGTGGAAAATTCCAGTTAATTTTTACATGTGGTGGTGTCCTATATAATGTCAGTTTATTTTCTATAAATATTCCAAATATGTAACAACAAAAATATATTCCAGCCTTTGCCTGAGAATTGCATATTTATAGAAATATTTTTTTAATCCAAAAATATTGGGAAATATTAGCCAGCCTAAGCAGGACCTAGTAGGCATATTATTGTCTAAATTCATAAAAAATTAATTTGTACTCAATAATAAATTCCTATAGTTATCACTACACCAAAAATAAAAAAATAAGAACATAAACCTTTTTTCAGACTACATTTTGTTAAACAACCGTGCCTCATCAACTCAATTTAAAAATATGAACACGATCATAAAATCAGTATAATTATTTTGATGTTTTGGATGAATATAGGTGTTTTTGGTTAGAACAAAACAAATTGGGGAAATTGTCTAATTAAAATATAAAAGTTGGAAAAATGTGGCATTCTTTTCAGGTTATTTGAGTATAAGTAACTATCTTAAAATACTTTTCAACAACATAAATAATCTTTAAGTATATAGAAAATAAATTTTGTGTAAAATATATCTGTCAAACCTGAAGGAAGTGTCAAATTTTGATTTCTTATAGCTTCTGTATTTTTTTTCACAAGATACAAGTTTTACATACAAAGATTATAACTAATTGACAAGTGTAGATGGAAAATTAATAAAATTATTTGTCAGATCTGATTAATACATTTTTTAATCATTATTTCTATTGTATCGAAACATTCCATTTAATTAATACAGAACAGCAGAAGAAATAGCTTCGTCATGCAGGATTTTGTTTTCCAGAAATATATTCTGTTCTATATATATAAATTATGCTATTCTAATATCTTGAAGGGATGAATCATTTTATTTTATTGTAATTTTATTAGAGCCTTTTTTCAATAAACGGTAGCTGATGCAACAATGGTGATCATTTTAATTTAGAATTCAGCAATATTTGAGAAATATAAAATCTGCTACTGGGTGCTATAATCATTTAATGTGGAATAATATAGATGACTAAAACATTCTCAGCTTACGCATACTCACAAATAATATTGTGAATTGAATAAGAAAATCTAAAGCCTGTTGAATACTTCAAGTACCTTTTTACTTTACATACATCAGGCCCCCTTAAGCATAGAAAAAAAAAAGGAATGGTGGTCCATGGAACAAATCGTGAGAGAAATGATAAACTATATCGATATAATGGATCATTCTATGGCTGCTTCAACCAGTCACGATTTTTTTCATATAAATCAATGAATTGAATGGTAATTTCTCATCTTTATGCTGGATTGAAAACTGTAGGTTATACATTATTTTATGCAATTCAAAAATTATTTTTATGTAAGTAAGTAATATTATTTATTATATGGTATTGAGTATCTATTAAAATTAAATACTATAAACTGAATATTATGGTCAGTTATACTCTTATCCTTGACTGCTCTAGATATAAAGTGTTTTCATCACAGTGACCATCTAATGGGAAAAATTTCAAACTAGGGTGCTCATGCAGAAATCAAATGTTAGTTTGAAATTATTAACATTGGATAAAATTGAAAATATTTGAATAAATCAAATTAAAATCAACAATATTTCAACACCATTTGAAATATTTTTGCTTTATATGATTTTAAAAATTCCTCATCAAATTCACAGCATCAACTTTTTATTTTATTTGTAACACCATCCTATTCCAAAATTTGTTATTTTTGTTATATCCTTTTAGTTTTGTTATTTGTTATTTTCTGTAATTAGAAAAAAATGTATGGTCATCAAAATTGCGAGTCACAATGATTTTCATTCATTAGAAAATCCTAATTTCAATCGTATATTGAGCAGTTTGATAAAAATTTGACAGACCTATGACAAGAAAATAAAACTAGTAATGTTTTTTTTACCATCTAGTATTATTTAAATAAAAATTTTGAGCAGTTTGATAAAAATTTGAGACCTTTTTTATTATATTCGTGACAGTCTTGATTTAAAAACAATTATTGAGTATAAATCTCAATCCATTCCATATATTTTTTAATATTTCAGGGTAATTTTTTCCTAAAGTTATATCCTTACTCGAATTTCCAAAAAGGGCAGTAAATCCAATACAACCCATTGTGATTATTAATTTTTTCCATGATTTAAAAGAATACAAATAATAAAGAAAATGCATATTGCTCTATATATGTCTTCTTCATTATTGAGTCAGGTTAGACATGAAAAAATTACCCTGAAAATGTATTTTTTGTTCATAAGGTAGTGGCCAATCATTAATTTTCGTTTCGAAAACGAAAATCCTACAGTATTCAGAAATGGCCAGAGCTGGACTTGGCATACAATTTTTCAGCTGTTTTTTTTTGTAAGAAATTTGAGGCACCTATTGTTGACATGCCTATTTGTATTTGTTGAAAGCTGGGCAGCAGAGGTGCTTTTATAAATACTAAGGTGCCTTAACCTTTATTTTCATTATTCAATCAGAAAAGTTCTATTTGGCACCTCAAATTGTTTTGTTACTTAGTTTACCTAAGTATTATAAATCTGAATTCCACCCTTTTGCTGGTGTTGAAACAAAAATTATAATTTCTTCAGTAATAATTGATTATAAGAACTCGAAATTTAAATGATGTTATTTAATTTTGACTCAAATTAGTTGGTGTCATTTTGGATACAATGAATTGCATCGGAAAATAAAATATCTCAAAATTTATACAGAGTTACAGATGTTATTGAATTGTTTTTTTCACAAATAAAGTCTTATGAGTTTATTTGTAAAATTTTGAGTTTTATTGAACCTGTATGTATGTAACAAATAGAAATATTCTTTAAAATATTTAAAGTTGAAAGTTGGTACTTGTTTTGTCTTTGATGAACTGTTCGGTCTTTTTCAACAGTTTTTAATTTTAAATTCAATTGTCCGAAAATAATATAAGGTACACCCAGCGTTGCCAATTTCCGGGATTTTTTCCCGAAAATCGGGAATTTCAACGTGTGCCGGGAATTGTGTCGGGATTTTCACAATTTTAGAAAAAAACGGGAACTTTATTACTAGTCGTAATTACGTCAGATATGGACCATTGAGTTCATTATATTGAGCAGCCAATCAGAAAACAGGACGTAAGCTGAAACGTGAAAAGCTGCTATGTGAACTAGGCATAACATTTGACGGTCGCCAACTGTCATGTGTCACGTCATTCCTGTTTCCTGTCAATGTATAATGTTTACTTGATAAATTATGAGAGCATACTCATATATTTTGTAGATAATTTTATATCTCTTTGCTCGTTTGAATTTGCCGGGAAAAATCGATCAGATATAAGTTTCGGGTTTTATTTCGGGAATTTCCTGAAATTTTTCTTCATATGGCGTTGGCAACCCTGGGTACACCACAAAGAAATACCTAAAACTGCGAACAGAGTAAAGTTAGTTGAAAAGCAACAGAAAATTCGATGACATTGTCGTTAATGCCGTTTGAGTGAAAACTGCTAGATGCTTTTAGATTTACATGAACACCTCGAAAACCTGAGCACTCTACCCTCCGCTGGTATTTTTCCACAGCGCATCTGACTTTTGTAGTTTTAGGCGTTTCTGTAGTATTATAATAAAACTAATACATATCCACACGCCATGCTGAACCACACACACCCTTCAACGAGGCACAACTTAGGTATCAGGTGTTGATACACTCAGAGTTTTCATGTCTACTCAAATTCCCTCATCTGGACCTGGATGACCTGACTTAAAGTAGTTCTGGCACAAGACAGTTGAATTAGGAAATTATTAAAATTTGGCATACGTATTGTTTAACATGTAAACAACACCTCTATAAAATTTTAACAAGTTTCACCATCCCGAACCCGAGATATATATATAATTGAAGTTGACTCAATTAACACGTAACATATGGACAATGCATAGGCAAACATCACATTATTAATTCTACCGTTAGTACTAAAATTAAGAAGTTTATGAAAAACGAGGAGTAGCTAGAGCAGGATATCACAGATATTGTAAAAAAAAATCAAAGTGATTGACCATCTAGTTTGACAGATATAATCAAAACTACTCTCGTTATTCAAAATAGTTCATGGGGAAGCGCACAGCCTAAAGGGGGGGTCTAGAGAAATGCGGATTGTGCCAGGGGACGGAAAGAAGGCCGGGGGACCATTTGAGGGTCTGAACGTGAAAATAAACTCTTAGTTCACCCCATCGATTTCAACAATACCCCCCTTCCCCCCAAAAAAAAAAGTTCAAAAAGAGTACTACAAAAAAGTCCATTGAAGTTTTATCGAATAACGATAATTTTTTCCCATGACGTATGATTTCTAGTGAGGGGGGGAGGGTCTGAAAATTATTTTTTTGCTGAGCTTTTCGGGGACATAAATTTTTTGAGTCGTCGACTTTCTATTACGAAGAAATTTTCTAGAGCCGATTGGGGGGGCAAGTGCTCCCCTTCAAAAAATTTCGCGTTTCAAATCTAAAAGTCCTTTGAAATTTTTCAATTTTGTCGAAAATAATTTCCTAATTCAACTGTCTTGTGGCGGAACTACCTTAACTCTCTCTAGTTTTCAAGATTTTTGCGGTCTCTTATCATTAACAATATCTATTAAAAAAAAAAAGGGCTATGGGTCTAGAATGTATTAGTGGTACATTCTGAGGGTTTGATCAAGGTTTGAAGGATACCTTCCTAGAGGATCCAAAACGTTTTCCTGGTTGTACCTTTCTTTACTAACTACATGTCATGTACCACGTTTTATGTTTTTGAAATTCTATCGAAGGTGCGACCGTACACGTCTAATCTTTATGTTTAATGAGATATCTTTTGAAATTTGTAGATATTTAAAAAAAATTAATGAACCCCACTGTAATTATACATTTGAGATTAAATTTTCATCACAAGCCAAAACTTTCAGTGTTATATAGTACGAAACTCAAGATATAATAATAATAATAATAAAAAAGGAACTTTATTGAACCGAACAAAAATTCAATTCAATAGGCTATCGACCGAAGTTCAAGATATATTATCAGTAATAGTTTAAATTAAGCAGGCCTAATGAATTTCTCTTAATTTGACAAATTATCAGTGTGAATGAAGATTTATAGATTTTGTTTAATAATGAAGTAGACGCATTCAAACCACTGCACTGGTTGGTTAACATAACTGAATAAGTCTAGCCTATAAAACCTGGCCCCAATAAAAAAGGCAAGAATCCTAATTTGTCATTTCACCGGTTTCCTGAAAAATACAAACGTGTGCAATCAGTGAGTTAAAGCTTATATCTCTCCTATATGGTGTACCAAATTTTTATGCATATAAAAAGGAGTGAGAATCGCACATAGTCCACGCTTCTTTATGAACCGGGCCCGCTGGCCCCCTTTCACTCGAAACAAATCAGCCGACGTAGAAACCATGGTCCCTGAACCCACCACTGCTATCCTTATAGATACATGAATATCTCCACTAAAGAAGTGATTATTTTGCATTGATTAAAGCGAAGAAACTTCATATTAAGAAAGTTTCAATTTTGATGTGATGTGATTATGCATCACAGAAACCACACACAATGATAAACAAAATCGAACGGAGAAAAGGAGAGAATATATGTTTATTGTAAATAAGAAGAAAGTATTGTAAACACAGGTAAAATAAATCAACTCTTAAAATTCAAAATATTGCCAAATAATAATAAGGCGGACAAAGTAAAAAATTGTAAAAAAAAAATGTTTGACCAACCCTCAGAAGTTAATGAAAACTTGTACGAGTTAAGATCACGGGGACCTTACTTTTTATAGTGGGATCCGAAACCACTCTTGGGGTCTTGAACATTTTTTCACTAGCTGCGGGAGTCAAACCTGCGCCGGCTGGAAACAGTGGACACATGACCAACGCTCGTGCCACAAGCCCCGTATGTATATACATGCTAAAGATAAGTTGAAATTTAAACTAAAATAAAAAAATATGTTAAATATAAAGTAAATTATTTTAAAATATAAAAGTAACCAATACTAGGAGTTTCTAGATCATGGAGAGTCTCAACCATGAAGAAAATCCTGGAAGTAAAATTCCAGGAGGCATGGAAAGAGGCTCCTGGCATGAGACAATCGAAACTTGACGTCGAAGGCCCCTCTACTAGGAGGGCCAAGACTCTGCTCACACTGAGCAGAAAGGAAATCAGAATGGTGGTAGGGCTCCTCACGGGGCACTGCCATCTAAACAAGCACCTCAACATTATAGGTAGATAGACTTTATTAAAGCTTTCAATTTAAAACAGTTGAACAACTCAAGTCATAAGTACAAATTACAAATAAATACACATATATATACATATAATAGTTGAAAATATATATAGAAATTGCCTTAAGAAGTACAATTTCTGAACCTAACTTACACTAGAAGTAAATATTTAATAAAATATCATAGTCAAAAGAATAGGAACTTGTAAATGAACACAAAACCAAAAGTTATTTTTCATAGAATTATTGTAATGAATACGGTTTAATATCACACAATAGATCTGAAACATATTTTTTGAAAGTGTTTTTATTGGTACTGGCTTCTCTGATCTTCGAGGGTATATGATTATAAAGTTTAATAGCTGCATAGTGCAGTCCTTTCTCGGTATTTTTCAATCTGTGCTTGGGTGTAATGAGATTAGATATGTGGGGTACACATATTTCTATGTGTCACTTTCAAATCTTGATTTATTATTATTTACAAAATGAACACATACATAAATATAGATGGCATATATGGTGAGCATTCTGTGACACTTTCAAATCCCACGACAGGAGTCTGTGTATTGCATGTTCAACATGGTTTTCATGATTCTTTTTTGCATTATGAAAATACGTTGTAATTGAGAACTTCCACTCCATATTAAAATTCCATACTTCAGAAAAGGGAAGACTGTCCCATAGTATGCAGTTTTTAGTGCCTCAAAATTTAGGTTTTTTTCAAAACTCTTATTGCATAACATTTGGATGCTAGTTTTTTTGCCAGATAGTCAATATGCTTTTCAAAATTTAGTTTGTCATCTATATATATGCCTAACATTTTTGTATCGATAGAAAAGTATAATTCTTCTCCATTTCTTAGATGAATAGACTCCGGAATGGTAATATTTTTGCGCCTTGTTTTGAAAATGATGCAATCCGTTTTCACGGTGTTCAGAAGTAATTTATTTTCATTGAGATATGAGGATACTAAAGAAATATTTTTTAATATTGTGTTTTCCAAATGAATGTAATTATCAACTGGTAGAATGAGATTTGAATCGTCCGCATAACTAACAACTGTAGTGTTTGAGTATTCAAAAAGTTGGGAAAAATCGTTTAAACCCTTATTACACTATGCCTTTTTCGTGCCTATTTTTGAGCTTATTTTCATGGCTATTTGTTGGCTGAATTTCCCCAAATAGCTGGCACTATTACACTGTGCCTTTTTGATGATTGTTTCAGGCGCTAAGTTCAGAGCTGCAAACCTAAGAAAAATTGACATTTACCTTAAATGATTAAGTAATTTAGTATACCTGGACTATTTGTTTCAACTTTTTCCTTATCTGGTTCAATATTTTATATTCTTTTCTGTCATACTGAACAAAACGAAAAATATGTGATTAATTTCATTTATTTGTTGGTTATGTCAAGTCCACTGTTTTGGCAAACCTGACATTTCCACAAACGTCCTTGAAATCCCCTCGATTCAGGCGGAAAAAATAGAACCAGACCTATTTATTTTCACGCCTGAAATAATCAACAAAATAGCCACGCGCGCATGCGTATTTGTTTAAAATTTCAGCCACGGGCAGTCAGGCAGACAAATAGGCACGAAAAAGGCATAGTGTAATAAGTGTTTTATATAAATTGTGAACAGTAACGGACCTAATACACTCCCTTGTAGTACACCTCTTTCAATTTCAGTAAAATCTGATGGAAATTCCTTATTTTGTTGTCGGTGCATAATTTTTGTTTTCTATTGCTTAAATATGATTTCAGGAGATCTAGAACCTTTCCTCTGATTCCATAATTATTTAGTTTTGAAAGTAAAATGGAATGATCTACACAGTCAAAAGCTTTACTGAGATCTAATAAAACACTGCAAGCACAAGAGTCTAATTCGACTAAGTTGTGAACCTGATCAACAAAATCAAATAAAGCTGTTTCTGTGCTTCCGCCTTTTAGAAAACCATGTTGAAATTCATTCAATACTTTATGTGCTTCTAAAAAATTCATGATTCTCATTGAGATTATCACTTCAAATAACTTAGCGAAGGCTGATAGCAAACTTATTGGTCTGTAATTTGTAAAGTCATTTTGTTCTCCTTTTTGTACAAGGGTATTATTTTTGCCAGCTTCATTTGGTCTGGAAATATACCTGATTCAAAACAGGAATTGAACAAGTGGCATAAGACTGGTAAAATTTGATCTTTTTTAAATTTTAGATGGTATGTTGTCTATACCGCTGCTCATTTTATTTTTAAGTTTGAGGCTTGCCTGAAATATTTCCTCTTTACTAATCGGGTAAAGAAAAATCGAGTTTGACATAATGCTGTTGTTTCGGTTCAAACCTTGGTTATCAACCACCGGCGCGGAATTGATAAAGTAGGCATTGAAATCGTTTGCCAGATTTACCCAATCACCATGACTATCAGCTACCACATTTTTCGTGTTTATAGTCAAGTTCCAAGTAGTTTTTGATTTGTTGTCACTATCTTTGATCATATTTTCAAAATATTCACTTTTTGTTTTGTCAGAAGTAGCCTGTAAGATTCCCTATATTCATTATATACTTTTTTTTAAGTTGAATTTCCAAGGGACATTGTCTGCAGGGTGCTAACTTTTTCTTTCATGTATTTGACTTCATCGTTTATCCACTTTTTGTTATTAACTGGCTTTTTTTTAGTTTTTTTATGGGGAAACAAGTTTCAAAAATGTCACAGAAGTTTCTCGAAAATATATTCTATTTCAAATTTATGTCAAATTCATCGAAAACCTCATACCAAGTTCGTTTTTCGATTTCAGATATAATCTTTGCAATAGAATCATCTGAAAAAAGTCTCCTATATATATAATTGTGGTTGTTGTTTGATATGGGATGATCAATAGTAATTAATTGGGCTCGATGGTCAGAGAGACATGCATCTATAACATTCGATGTATATTGAGAGTCCTTCCTAACAATAATGTTATCAACACATGTTCCTGATCTATTTGTAACGCAAGTGTCTTCGTTTATAGTAAGAGGGCTGCCATCCTGTTTTCTGCCTTGTTTACCGCATATTTTATGTGGGGTTCGAACCTCATCTTATCATCTAAGACCACCCCTAGCGTGCTCTATCATAGATCCCGATATGTTGAATTTAATTCCGTCTCTTTTCCATGGGCCCTTCAGGACTATTGCCTCTGATTTTTGCGGGGCAATTGTTAGTTTTGTTTGTCCATCCATCTTGTCGCTTATCCACAGCGCTTGCCCTATCCATGAGCTCATCAATGTCGTTGGCCTCAACTATGATGGCCAGGTCATCAGCAAACGCGATGGTCTTAGCTCCCTCCGCTAGGTTGATGCCTAGTAAGTAGTTCGTCATATAGGATGTTCCACAGTAGGGGGCCAAGAACGGAGCCCTGTGGCACTCCCGTTGATGTAAACATTAAAATGTATCATCATAGAACTGTAGAATGCCTTATCACTAAGCTGGCCAGCTGACAATGGGGATAACGGGTACATCTGTACTGGGCGATAGGGGGCCCCATGTAAAAAATTTAAAATAGCATTTGTTCTAAAACTACGTATAATGATAAATGTGAGTTAACGATGTCGATTTCTTTTATCTTAGGCGCTGCTCTGTAAGAAACGCTTTGGTTGCGCGGCGGCAGGGGAAGGTAGGTACTAAGCTCTCGTCTCGTCGGCGCGACTCAATATCCCCACCCACTGCGCGATTTCCATGCAACATATAAAGAAATTACAGGTCCTTGAGTCTTTATTATTGAATACGATTTACCAGTTGCAATTAGAAAACATTTTTCCAGAAGTAAGCATTGCACTGCACATTTTCTGAAGTCTGCCGATCACAGTCGCGGAAGGTGAGCAAGCATTTAACAAGCTTGCCTTAATAAAAAACTATATGAGTGGAACAATGCTTCGAAACCGATTGCATAGTTAGGAGTTGTTATCTATAGAGCTTGAAACTGCATAAGAAATAGATTTCAGTGACGTTATAAAGGACAGATGCAAAAGTAGGGACCAGGGGGGGCCCACATGGGAATCAACATTTCTGTCGCCGGGCTTGTCACTTGGTATTTTATTTTTTTTGTATTTTCTAAAAATATACCTTTTTTCTTTGATCTCACATGGTAATTTTTTGTTAGATTTGATGTGGGAATGGGGAGCTTTAAGTTATTTTCGTTTTGATGAGTATAATAGGGGACATTCACTTGGTAGTCTAATATATTTTTATGGATTAGGATCCCATGTTTCATAAATAGTGGTTTACGTTGTAATGAGGTTACTAGTTTCCCATTTGTTTAAAACAACCCAACAAGCTCCATGTTGAATTAAAATGAGTTATAGTAATATCTCCGTTAATAAAAGTCATAAAAATTCTGTTTATATTCGAAATAAATCCGCGGAATAAAATAACCAGCATGTTTTTCTTTCGTACCAAATTCATAAATATATACGCGAGACTTTGATTGAATCGCGTTCACTTGAACTGCGGAATAGGCTATCCATCGCCGTGATCAAATTCAGTGATTAATCCGCTATCACGAGATTCCAGCTGTGTGGCCCAGTGAGGAGACCAGTATTGGGAAGATTCTATCGGGCATAGAAGGAATTCATCCTTTGAGCTTTGTACTACTGTCTAAATCTTCTCAGCATGAGCTTTTAGTAAGTTGATACACCTTGCATTATAAAGTTTGTTTGTCCTGCTTATTTAGTTTTGAGGCTGCCATCAGCCGTCCTGTATATTGGGAATTCAAAATAACGGATACTCCCTCTGGTGTAGATTTTTGAAAGTATACATACGTACATTGTTTACTTTTCGAAACATTAATGTTTATATGATTTTAGCCATGGTATACCTAAAACTTGTCGAATATCTTGTGATTGTTGACATTTAATGAATTCTTGTTTACCTGGTGATTGTTCTGGTGACTATTGTACGTCCTCGAGTGAAAAAATGAATGATTCAAGTTCAAATCATTATTGTTGTGTATCTCAATGTGACTCTTGGCAAAACGATACCATTGTACTGGAATAAGTTTTCATCATTTTCCGTGAGAAAATGAACGTAATGTTCTGGTGCAGACTAATCTAGGATTGTGCGAGTCTATAGACGGACAATGGGCTCTTGAAGAAGATACAGTCCCTTTACAAAATCTTCCTGTATCGTCTGTGGCCAAGAAAAAATTGAAAAAGAACCTTTAAAGATAGTTGAGAGGAAAAAAAAGAGAGTTAAGAAGAGAAAAAAGAGATATTATTCAACTTACCGAAAATTATTCATAAAGTATGCAAAAAAAGTTACTATATATGTGTATCTAGGTGATAAGGACACATTGTTTACTTTTTGAAACATTAATGTTTATACGATTTTGGCCATTGTACACTTAAAACTTGTCGAATCTCTTGTGATTGTTGCTATAACATAAATGGGATTCTACAAGTCAAATAAACATATTTTGCAGCAGTTAATCCTAATTCATTTGAAACTGTTCTCAAAACATACAACCAGATTGATTTGTTTAAAAATATGAACAGGGTATTCATAAAATCAGATGTGGAAGCATCTGCGACTAAAAGATAAACTTTAGTCACTATCTTCCATCGTTCAAAATAATCTCTTAGGAGTATTCATGTTGAAAAGGAAAACATTCTCAATTGAATAGAAATATTTTTCTGTGAACTGAAAAAACCATGATAAAAAAGAAGTTATTTTTGTGAATATCTAAAAGAAAAGATCGAACTACTTCCCGTGGCTAAAGCCACGCTGGATATTGAACTTCATCTGATTGATATTTTGAAAGAACCCTAACGCAAAAAAATCAAAGTGAAAATTTTGTATCATTTGCAAATAAGGTAAAATTTCCCGAGATTGGTAGCATTGGAATATTATTTATATATAGAAGAAATAAAATTGGACCTAGTACGGAGCCCTCCACACCTTATGCCAATTGTATCTGAGGTTGTGAATAATTTCACACAATGCTTTTTATCAGAGAGTTAAGATATGAACCAATTCAGATTGATTTCTCTAAATCCATATTAATGAAGCTTCCGCAGCAAAACGTCATGATGTACACAATCGAATGCTTTTGATAGATCACAAAAGAATCACCTTGAATGCTTCATTACCATTAATATTTCGATAAATCATTGACATTAATCTATGGATGGCATCAATTGTGCTTTTTGAAATTAGATTAAGCTCAAACGGGGTAATAGAGAATTAAATTAGGTTCAAACGGGTCCAGCTTTCTTTCACTTTGTTCTTTGCCTTTGCAATTATTATATTACAATACATATCCATTGCAGCTATGATTACTTTTCTATGTTTTTCTGTACAAGTTATTGTAAAAAAAAATTGGCATTTGTGAATTTCCTAATATAATATTTTTGCAGGAGATTCTAATTTTATCTGTAATCTAGCGTTTTAGTTTTTTTACGTTAATTCTTTGTTTACGTTAACTCTTGAAGTTTTCAACTAGACTCCTATAGAAATATTCAAAAAGTTCTTTAGACATCGAATCCCAGTCAGTATTAGCATATAATTGAGATAATTCATTATAGTTTGCAGAACTGTGGAGCGGTGTTTTTTGTTGTTTTTGTGTTGATTGAATTATTTATTGCTGTAAATGGGATCAAGATCTGATAAGTTAGATTGTATGACTGAGCAGGAAATACATTCCTGATACGCGCATCGAGTGTATACTGGTGCTCAATTATCAGTACCCACAGCAGTTAACCTATTCAGAACTCCATTGCACCTTAACTTACTGTATATACTACAGATATGATACTCCTGTGCATACATATATAACATATAAATCTGTCCCAACACATAAATAAAAAAGTTTCTCAATAAAAAGTACTAAGATTGAACCTTTGTCTTTAATAATCTTCCAGTACTACAAGATATTCAACAAAGTGACTGGGGAAAATATCCATGTTCCATAGGACTTCTATCACAGGAAATAGATGAACAGCCTATGTTATCGATTAGTCAACACAACATAGAATTAACAGTCACTAGGATCCTGAAAATACTCTTAATTTCTACCAGATGGATAATTCCATACCTAAGAAAACCAATCTGTTGACTATATTCAAGTTTGGTGAAGCACTTATTTAGAGTTTCAGTTTTTTTTATATTTTTTTTCAATTCCAGTATGGAAAAAAATAATTAAAGGATTTTCTTTGACTTTTTTGCTATCAACCAACAAAGAGATTCTTCCTCAAGATTTTAATTTCTTTTGTTTGGTTTTCAGGGTTTATAACCTCCCACATCCTAAAAAAAGTCATCCTAAAGTCAATCCAGAAATATATTATAAGAGTGTAGACAATATTATTTTTTAGACGAGTTCAGAAGTTAATCACAAATTGAAAAAAAATTCTGATAATATAAAATAATTTCCTGAACGCAGTAAGTCATCGGGGCATACTAAAAGTTTGCTCTTCTACACCTGTATATGTTTCTAGATTGATTTTATATTTTTAGATAAATTTTATAGAAACAATAATCTTCTTTTCAAGTGATGATTTATAACATATTCAACGCTTTGAATGTGTCCTCAGTCTTCTTCGGGGATTCTTTTAAGGCCTCAAAAATGTAAAAATGTTTTTGTTGTTAAAATGATTCATAATGGTTCAAAAAAGTTGACTGGAGACTGTCAATCCAATATTGTCTTGATAGGCTGTTCATCTATTTCCAGTAATGGAAATCCTATGGAACGTGGATATTTTTCCTTCACTTTCATGTAGTAGTGAAAAATTGTTAACAGAAAGGTTCAATCTAAGTAGTTACTTTTCATTTAGAAACGTATTTATTTCTGTGTTGGAACAGAACAGGGGGACATATTTACATATTAACATATTATATATGTATGTCTGCAAAGTTCAATTCCATGCCCCACACGGGGGTGGCTTATCGTCATCAGGAAAAATAATTAACTTTTTTATAATGGCATCTAACTAGAGAATAGTGTTTGAACAATTATCACATCATAATTAAAATTTTCTTGCCTTCTTCAATGCAAAATCAACTACTAATCCTTTAGTGGAGATGTCAATATCTATATAAGGATAGTTGTGTTGGGTCCAGGAGGCATTGTGTTTAAACAAGTATGGCATCATAATTAAAATTGTATTGCCTTCTTCAATGCAATATCAACTAATAATCCTTGTCTATATCTCTTTAAGAATAGTTGTGGTGGGTCCAGGGGGAATTGTTTCAGCTTACTTGGTTCAAGTGAAAGGGGTTCAGCGGGCCCGGTTCAAGAAATATGGGCTAAGTACAATTCTCCCACCTTTTAAAATGTATAAAAACTTGATACATACGTTCGGTTTTTTTCAGGAAACCTGGGAAATGACAAAATAAGATTCTTGCCTCTTTTATTCGGGCCATACTTTTATAGGCTATGTGAATATGTCTTTACTTCATCATTAAACAAAATATATAATTACAACCCCATCTCAACGTATCTGCTGCTTAAACCGAATCCACTCAACTGGCCTTTACATACAATTTTATAAGGTCCGTTTAGGGTGTCAGCGGTTAATTTGGAAAAATAATTGTGTTGAAAAATATATTAAAGATCGTTTATACAATATTGTTAAACCTTAATGAGTTTCAACAATGTCACTTTTGGATCACATATACACCAATTTTCATGTTGACAATGCATGGTGCAATGTAAATTCAATATCGGATCATGAAACTGTCTTTATTAATCTGGGTATTTTTGAACAAAAAAAAGGTTTACAGATTAGACAATTTTCACAGGTAAACATTAACAATTTTAATGTTTTGCTACAAAAGCAGAACTAGGATAGTTTGTATGACTCGAAGGGGAATTTTGAGGATAATTTTAATATTTTTTACTAAAGCGTCAGTTTTCCTAAAAAGTTTGTTCTGAGTAAGAGGGGTGAGGTTCTCAAAAGAAAAAATGGATTAATAATAAAATAAAAACATTTAGTAGAAATTTAAAAAGACGTTAGCTGGAGGATACTTACATAGTTTAAAAACGCATAGGTACACACAAGTCTAGTAAGGAGAACAAAAAGAAAATTTTATCACGATTCCCTCCTCAACTCTGATAATAAAAGTAAGACAGCATGGGCAATTGTCAACGAGCTCTCAGGGCAGCAAAAGGCTCCAGTCTTAAACCTTAAAATTAGAGATGGAAACAACACTATATTGGATGAACCGTAAAGTGTGGCGGATCATATGAACAATTTTATGAGATGCTCCTCTCAAGGTTGCACAATTATTGACACATATGAGTTCTGGTTTGAATTATGATATTAGTGTCAACCAAGTACCTATGGGGTTTATTTACCTAGATGAATGGCGGGTAATGTGGGTATTATCAGAAACAAAATGTCTGCGGGACCAGATGACGTGCCAGCAAAAATTTTCAAGGACTCTGCTGAAAGAATTGCTAAACCAATGACTAGGTTAATAAATGACTCAATAAGAGAGGGGGTGTTCCCAAGTATTCTCAAAATCAGTACGAAATCCCTATTTATAAGAAGGAGGACCCTTTGATAATTACAGACCAGTCGCATTAAACTCTTGTTTTTCAAAGGAATACTGTGTGTTGGAACAAATGCTAATTTCTTTTATTAAGAATGTGAGAGTCAACACGGGTTTATCCCTGTGATGTCGGGCTATTAACAACTTCATATCATATGTTGCAGAAAGAATGGAGGCAAGAGAGAGTCCTGTTGGAATTTTTTGCGATCTCAGCAGGGCTTTCGATTGAGTTGACCACACTATATTAATGCGAAAGCTGAACGGGTGTGGTATTAGAGGCGTCATATATGACTGGATTAAAAGCTTTGTAATGCAGCGAAAGCAATTTGTTCAAATTAATTATGAGGGCGTGGGAAGCATTGTTGAGGTGAGGTCCGAAGTCGTTGATGAGAAGATGGGAGTACCGCAGGGCTCAGTTTTGGGCCCTGTGCTCTTCCTTCTCTATGTCAATAAACTGCCAAGATGTGCACGTGATACGCATATCACTATGTATGCAGACGACACCTCTATTGTTGTTTCTAGTAAAACTATGAATGATACCCAGTTGAAACTTAATCAGGCCCTTATGAATATAAATAATCAGTGGTTCCATAACAACAATCTTTATTTGAATCCAACAAAAACAAACTACTTGCTGTTTCATGCTCCTCAAAAAAAGGTGGATAGTATATAATAATAATAAATTTTATTAGCCATTTGGGTACAATGTGTACATATGGTAAGTCCTACAATACATAAATCACATGATACAGCAAAACCATATTGTTGGTCATTGAGTATAAATAAACTAAATAATGATCATGTGTATAAATAAAATCAAACGGACATGACGACAGCACAACACCAGATACATATTTAAGAGTGACACGATTATCAGTATAAACAAAATCGTAACCCGAGTACAAATGAACCACGACCATATATAATTAAAATCATTGAATTGAAGCTTTATCACTGAACAAGTAAGATGACAGCACACTACAAGTAACATATTAAAAGTGAAATAATTAATTAAAAGTGGAATAATTTACAATAATGGATCATCCAAATATTCTTGATAGGAATAGTAACCTTTTTCAGTCAGCAAACATTTTGTTTTGTTAAAAAATATTCTATCATATTCAGAATTTTTTATTGCCGTTGGCAATTTGTTGTAGAAGCTCAATGCTTTGTAGAGGGGAGCATTTTGGAATTTCGTGGTTTTGTGGTTTGGTATTTTTAGGAGACCACCATGTCGTGTGTTGTAAGCATGCGAAGAAGCATTGGTATCAAAGGATTTCAAGTTGCTTCTAATGCATTTAAAACATTTCAAAATATAGATGGATGGAGCAGTTAACAATTTCTCTCTTATGAATATTGGTTTGCAACTATCTCGATAGTCCATATCAAATATTAATCTTACGATACGTGTCTGCCCTATAAACACTCTACCAAAATCTTTACCACATCCCCATGACATTATGTTGAAGGAAATGTGAGAGTATACCATTGCATAATAAATGCTTAATAAACTCTCCTTGGCTACACATGTTTTCATCTGCTTAATTGCAAAGAATGCTGAATTCAGTTTCTTGCATACGTGATTGATATGTAGATCCCAGTCTAACCTCTCATCTAGAAGTGTTCCTAAGAATTTTACATCTTGCGATATAACTATTTCATCAATGGCGTTTATTTCACTAGGGATATTATCCTTCCTATTATAGAATTTCATTGAAACTGACTTTGTTGTGTTTAAAATGAGTTGATTTCTATCACACCATGATGTGAATGAATCAATGATTCTGCCGACATTAGTTAATAGTACATTTGGATCAGGGCTAGCAACTGTAATTGTTGTGTCATCAGCAAACATGGTGATGTAGCAATCAGTTACGTGTTCGGGCAAGTCATTGACAAATAGCACTGACCCTTGCGGTACACCTAATTTAACATCACGCTCACTTGACTTAAAAACGTTATTTCTCACAGTCATACTACGTCCATACATATATGATTTCAGCCATGTCAATAAATTATTTGGAAAAGCGAGCATTTTCAACTTATTATTTAGAAATTCTAATGACACCGTGTCAAATGCCTTTGACAAATCGAAAAACAGGCTAATTACACAGTTATTAGAATATATTTCAGAGTAAACAAAATTGAGAAATTGGAATGATGCCGTTTCCACAGAATGATTTTTTCTAAAACCATGCTGGTTACCGCATATCAAGGTGTTCATTTCCAAGTAATTCATTATATTAGCAGTTACTACTTTCTCGTACAACTTCGAGAGTGAGCAGAGTAGGGAAACTTATCTAACTCTGTCTTATCTCCTTTTTTGAATAAGGGAATAGCTAGTGCCTTTTTTAACTCAGTGGGAAAATACACTTGAATGTATGACTGGTTCATTAGGTAAGTAAGGGGATATATTATCAAATCTATTACATTCTTAATAGTAATTATAGAAAGTTCATCTATCCCAGATGATTTTTTATTTTTCATCATATTTAGTGAGTCAATTATTTCTGTAATAGGTCCATTCTGAAATGGGTGAATGATATCAACATACAAACTGGTGGTACAGGGCAGAGTTAGATTTTGACCGCAGTGATTGGCCAATGTTGATTCAGCAGCCCTAGAAAAGTGATCAGCAAATAGTTCCACTACCTCATCTGGATCTTCAACAATATTGAAGTTATGCTTCAGAGTGATGTCATCCCCGACAGAAGATGAAGAGTGAATTATGTTCCATGTCTCTTTTGTTTTATTTTGAGCGTTTTTTATTTTATTGAAAAGGATTCGGTCTTTGCATTACTAATTGCACACTTGTGTTTCTTTAACCTATTTTTAAATATTTCTCTATGTTCTGGATCAACTTCCCCAGAAGTTGTCGTTGATTTAAAACATTCTCTAAGATAATTGCCCTCTTGTATAATTTCTTCTGAAATCCAACCATTTTTGAACAGGTTTTATTGGGCAGGATACATCAAAGCTCCAGTAAAGCGATTCTAGAAAATAAGAAAAGGCTTCGCTTATGCACAAGTCGTACAAAGTCGGATACCAATTGATATCACTTAATCTAGTTCTGAGTTCGTTAATGTTACCCCGATTGACTTGTCGTTTCCTAGCTATAACATTTTGTTTGTTGTTAGATACACAAATCTCTTTGCTGAAGGTTAATAAATGGGATAGGTGATCAGCAATATTTGGTTGAATCAATTGACAGTCATAAGTTAGATTCGAGAAAGCAGTCACCATATAATCTATACAGGTTCGACTTGTATGACCATTCACATTTGTGAAAATTCTAGTTGGGCCCCGCATATTTACATTCAGTCGAAACGAACTGACACAATCCATAAGAGATTTGGTGTTCAGATCATTCGATAAATAGTCTATATTGAAGTCCCCGTACAAAATAATATTGTGGGACTTTGTCTCGGCATTCTTAAGAGCCTGCAGTAGACAATCGAGAAATATGTTGACATTTCCATTTGGAGGTCTATATGCAGTTATAATTACAATTTATATGTATCCATTGACAACAGGATGGTAGCATAGGCGGAGTCATGCAGGTTTCTTGGTGGTGTGGGTGGACGGTGCCTTAGACTGGCAGGTTCATTGTGGTGAGGTAGCATAAAAGATGAGTGGATATTGTTTTTTTATTAGAAACGTGGCATCTGTTTTAGAAAGAAAGAGTATGTTAGCTTTTTATTTCGCTCATATTCAGTCTCGTATGTCGTATGGGATTGAGTTTTGGGGCTTATCATCACAAGCAAAGATGGTTATTGGAAGTAAGATATTTAACCATTTCCCTGCGGAAATAAAAGGCAGTGCCGCCCTGCCAGTATTCAGAGTTCTCGACTAAGGTATACTATAGTATGGAGGAATTCTTTAATGAAATTCATTGACATATCTGTATGATATACAACTATGTAACTGTAATTTGAACTGTGGTGTTTTGTTTTCCTTTTGTAAATGTATGTGTTGAAATAATTGTACATCAGGGTGGGTTTTTAACCCATACTGACATTACTATTGTAATCAATCAATCAATATATCATATCAATCAATCAATATATACTTTATTGTATTCATGAAAAATCATGGTTACAAAGCAATAAAAAAATTTTAAAGGAGGACAATTAATTAAAAAACATTTAGTATAATATATCACTAAAATATTGCGTCAATAAATCATGGTCACAAAGGATAAAGTTTCAATAAAATTAGTATAAACATCTAAGGTAAAAAATTCAAACGAGTAGAGACAATTAATTACAAAAAGATTTAGGTATATATCACTAAATTATTGAGTCAATAAAAAACTCATCCAAACTATAATAGGTTCTTTCCATTAATTTATATTTTAGCTCTTTTCTGAATTTAGTTGGTGGTTCAATTTCTTTTAAATCATTGGGAAGATGATTGTAGATTTTGCAACCAATGTAAATTATTGAGTCTTTAATAAGACTTGAGGTGGGTAGCAGAAGTTTTACATCTCTGTTTTTTCGAGTATTGTGTGTAGAGGAGTGAGAGCCAAATTTAGTTTTATATTTTTTTAATATTGATGCTGTTTCCAAGATATACAGGGTAATTACTGTTCATATTTTATGGGATTTGAACAACTCTTTGCAAGAATCTCGAGGTTTAGCTTTGCACAAGTATCTTAAGGCTCGTTTCTGTAGGATGAGTACACTGTTCAATAAGTAGTTGTTGCAACTTCCCCAAAATGCAATGCTGTAGCAGATATGTGATTCGACGAGAGAGTGATAAACCATCTTTACAGCTGAGAAATTTAATTCTTGTGAAGTAAGCTTCACTGCAAAACACCCAGAAGACAGTTTTTTTCTCAGTGCGATCACATGATCAACAAATTCTAATTTACTATCTATGTGAAGACCCAAATATTTTGTGATGTTTTTATTTTCAATGATTCCTGATTCTGGGTCTAAGTCATCAAGCACACATTTAAACGCAAGCAGATTTGTTTTATTGATGTTGAATGATAGTTTATTGGAGTCACACCAGTTAGTTACCTTAGTTAAATCTTTGTTAACAGCTTTGTTTAATTCGTCAGTCTTTTTGTTGTACCATGTAATAGCAGTGTCATCAGCAAATAATGTGAACCTACCTGAGATATTGATGTTAGTTATATCATTAATATATAGTAAAAACAGAACTGGTCCCAGCACTGAGCCCTGAGGAACCCCAAATTTTATCTGTCCCAATGAAGAATGTACATTAGTCTTGACAATTTGCTCTCTACCGTGTAAATATGATTCTATCCATTTGTAAGACAGACCCCTGAAACCATAGTACTGAATCTTTTGCAGCAATATTCCGTGATCAACGCAGTCAAAGGCTTTCGACAGGTCACAGAACACTGTTGCCACAGCCTCACCATCGTTGATTACAGTATATATATATATATATATATATATATATATATATATATATATATATATTAAATAAGAGATCGAAGATAGCATCATTTGAGTTTTTATTGGATTGAAATCCAAACTGGGTATCACTTAAAATTTTATGTTTAGAGAGAAAACTCAATATTCTCATTTTTACCAATTTTTCTATTAATTTCGCTAAAGTTGGTATTAGTGCTATCGGTCGATAATTAGAGGGATCCAGTATCACCACCCTTGTGCAGTGGAATAATAATGGAAGTTTTAAGTTGGTCAGGAAATATCCCTGTTTGAAATGATTGGTTTATTGATTGTACTAAAACTGCCAGTGCTTCATTTGGTAGATTTTCTAAAATGTTGAAGTACAAATGAATCATTTATTCTGTAGCGTTCCATATTGTCAAGTGGATTTATTCCTGGTTTAATGTTATCATGGATTTTTTTAGCGATTGTGCAGAAATGTTTATTCAAGATGTTCGGGGAGATAGGAATTTCATGTCTTCTGGAATTTTTCCCTCTGAGGTTGTTAACTATTTCCCAGGTTTCTTTTGTTTGATTCTGTGCTTTGTTAATTTTATCTTTATAATAGTTTTCTTTAGCTAGTATAATTAACCTTCTATAAATAGAACGGTAATTCCTGAAATAATCATGGAAGTAAAGGCTGTCGGTAAATTTTCTTATAGAATGCAAACAGCGTAGGTTTCTTGATGATATTCTTAATCCTTTTGTGAGCCAATGCTTTTTTTGTTTTGTTTTTAGTTTACATATAGGAAAAGCATAATTGAAAACATCTAATAGACGGTTATAAAAATCAGAAAATTGAACGTTTGGAGCTAGGAGACGGATATTTTCCCAATTTATATTAGAACAGGTTTGGAAGAACCTTTCATAGTTTTTTTTACTGTATATTCTACCAAATCTACAGTCTTTTTTATTCTGATCATATATAATTTTTAAGCTGCAAAGTACCGCCTCATGAGGCGAGTAGTTTGCGTCAACACATGTTCACCTCCTACGAGAGATGAAGATGGGTTGCGGAAACTTAGGTGGCTACCTCCAAGTGGTATCGCTGGATAACGGGGTTGACAAGGAAAATCCAGTGGGAATGACCAGAAATGGTCAAAACCTGCGGATCTCTAAGTCAATCTCAAACCAAATGCCACCACAACATGGCTTAATCCAAGGCGTCAAGCGACCCGTGCCGAGGATGGATGATACCTGAGCCAGTCAGGTATAAAAAAACGGAGCCTCTGGGATACATGGCGACCTCCCAGAGTAATCTGCCTTACACCTGCGCAGGGGGCACCGCAGGTGTGGACGACCCTTTCTCCTACACAAACAACCCTGGGGAACTTCCAGTTGAAGAAGACCCAACACCGATAGCGGGTATGGAAGTCGAGGAGATTCCAGTTGAATCACACTCGGCACCAGAAACCGTAAACCCAACCGAGGAGGGATCAGCAGATGGTCGAACACCTACTGAGAAACTCCCGGAAACAGAGTGGATTCCAAAGCCATTTGGTAAAATGGAAACCAAAAAGATTCTTCAGCTCATCAAAACCCAGGACATGGGGATAGATACTGAAGAATGGCTTGTCATCAAGAGACAAGAGGAGGCCTCGGGTCTAACTCTTGTCTTTCATCTTCGACTGTGACGCCCTAAGTGGTGGGCGACACAGAATCTTTGGAGAGATCGGCCCGGAAACGGGCATGAGTCCGAAGAACCTTATCAACGGGCTTCTAGACCTAGTTAGGGGCACAAACCTGTTTGAATGAGGAACCACTGACGACAGAGTGATACAATAGACCCCAGCTGGTCGCAGTGTCAAGGGAAGCTAAGTGCCAACCCTGTCTCTGGCTCGTCAGCCTTAAACCAACCAACCAACCAACCGCCTCATGATCTGAAAGTCCGGCAGGAACTACTTCACAGGAAATAGATTCTTTCGATAAGTTAGAGCATATATAGTCAATAGTAGTTCTGGAATGTAGTGAAATGCGCGTAGGCGCATTTACATGCATTAATAGGTTGGATGAATTCAAGAGATTTTGCAAATATTGAGTTTGACCTGAATTGTAATTTATATTGAAGTCTCCAGTCAATATAATTGTCGATGAAACTGGTAATTCGTCAAGGATATGGTCTAACTTAGTGAAGAAGTGGTTTGGATCACAGGGTGGAGACCTATATATATGCAAAGTATGTACATATTTAATTTCTTGCTATGAGTAACAGAAATTTCAAACACTTTTTCTGTTGTTAGATGATTAAATTTTTATATTTTTTCAAATTCCAGCTTATTAGATATAGAGTTTTTTATCAAAATCATAGTACCACCATGTTGGTAATCAGTTCTACAATAAAAAAGCTCATTAGTTCGCAACCAATGTTCAGTTATCAGAAGGATATCTGGTTCACCAACAGTACTAGTGAATGCAAATAGTTCATCAGTTTTTGATCTTATTGACTGAATTAATGAAAGGACATGTTCCCTACAAACTTCCTTCCTAAAAAATTATTATTACCTTCTAAATCAACACTAGGTCTCGTAGAATTTTTACTGTTTGCATGTACTGTTTCGATTAGGTCACTGTCACAGAAGTTCATATCGTTTTGTTTTATTGTCAAGTCCCAATTTTTTATAAATTCCACTAAAACTTTAGCAAGGTGAACTTTAGCATTTTTTGAGAGGTAATAACCATTTGATTTGTAGTTATTCCTTCGTAGTGAGTTATTACAGTCTATAAATTTAGCTGAGGAAGTAAGTCCTTTTGTGTGGAGTGTTTTTATGAAATTCATGTTGTCTCCATAAATGGCTTGATTTAAATGTCGCAATGTCAAAAAGGATCTAAATAAATAAAAATAATTTTCTGCTATTGTATCACTTTCAAAAGCCTAAATAATAAAAATGAAATTTGGATCAAACATATTCCCTTCGACGTTAAAGAGAATCTTTAACAGCATATTAAGAATTTTTTGAACAGTGAAAACTGACAATAACCTATTCTAACAATGCTATCAACATTAACAAATGAATGAAAGTAGAAAACTGACAAAATAGTATATTATGCAACGATCATGTAATGATAGCTATTAATACATGAGCACGAGGTAAGTTACGACACACGACCCGAAGACGAGTGTAGTAGACCGTGTGCGAGTGTATTAATAGCCATTACATGATCGTTGCATACACTATTTTTTCCACAGCCAATAAATAATAAAATAAATACAGGAATTCATTTCAAACTATTAATGGTGTACAAGATAATTCTTCACTGCTCGACATACTTGTAGGTACTTTTGACGCGTTGTGATTGAAGTCGATTAAAATTAAATGTCAAACAAGTACGAGTTTCTACAGGCCGAAAATTCGTTTCGTAATGAAAAGTACGTGTTTTTATTGGCCAAAATCTGTTTCGAAATGAAAATCCGTGTTAAAATGGACAATATTAATAAATCGGTAGCAGATATTTAATTTGCGTATTATAATACGTAGAAAAAGGTTGTTTATTTACTAATAAAGCCTATAAAACAAGTGAAACTTCAGTAAGCCTAAATTAATTGAAAAGGCCTTTACTTCATTGCTAAACAAATTAATTATTAAGATAATAGAGAGTTATTGCAGCGTTCATTTTGAATAAAGAACCTATGAATTTGATGTTTGTTTTACAATTAACCAACATTCTGAAGATAAATGAAATCACATAAGTTAGACCCTACAAAAGTACGTGAATTTTCTAAAATAATGTACAAATTGTCAAAGTGGTTATGTCTAAAATTTCCTCCACTCTGTTGAAAAAATATTTCAATATCTTTTGAAACAGACATAAACAAAGTGTTCCCCCATATGCTAATTCCCAAGAATTCCGATGCATGAAGCTGAACTCTTCGTTCTGGATACCGGGAAGGATATCCATAACCCTCTGGAACATCCGCAGAGGAGTTCTTAAGGCAAACAGCATTCTGTGAATGCAGCCTTTTCAATATCCTACTCTTTTGTCTCAATTTGATGGAAATTCTTGAAATATTGGCATTTTCTCAATTTGTCTAAAAAAAATTGTAATGTTTAGCAAGAGGCAGATTGTAGGGGGTCGATATGGCAGTTCAGCCTCTCCGTACCTTGACCTATAACATCTTTTCTAAATGGCAAGAGGTACTTATCATCTAGAATTTTCTCGTTCAACCTGCCGTAGTTGACCACCACTTTCCTGCTGCTTTTTTTGGGGTTCCACCCTGAGGGAATAATTTTTTATTTGTTCTGCTTCTAGTTAATGTATGAATGGATATCGATACAACTTTGTATGCTCTGTATCTCCTATATATTTTACACGGATTATGAAAGTAAAAGGGGCATTTTTGTGCAAAAATATGTCTTGAGTACCTATATTTATAGAATTATAGTATTTTAACTTTTTTTTCGTCATTCAAATGATTGGTTCGAATTTTTTTTTAAATCAAGAAACTATTTTGGTGAGACATTTTGAAGTATATTTGTTTAATTTCATCTCCAATGAATTATTCAGCTGTTATAGGTTCCAAAAAGTTAAGTGTTACCGGTTTCATAGAATTATTTAGTAAAGTGGTTATAGCTTTGCCTCACCCTTTGCAATTGTCAAACATTCGGGGATTTGACAATTATAGAAACGTCGGGTTATAATTTCACCCTGTTGAAAAAAGTTTTCATTTATTGCGGCTGTAATTATGACTTTTTTAGACCTCTGAATATGAAATTTGAAAAAAAAATGTTCTGGCAAATGGAATAATTTCAAAATTTGGATAAAAGAAACATTCTAATTGAATAGTTTTTAATGTCAAAAAAACACTAATTTCAAAGTGTCTCTCCAAAAGAAATGTTTTAACCTTTTTCCATCTTTGCAAAGTGAGATTGCTTCTAGAAAATGTGTTTCCCATTTCTTCTGGTCTTCCTGATGATACCCCACAAAAGGTTATCTTGAACGATGGAATACAGTGACTAGAGGTTCTCTTTCAGTCACAAATGATTCAACATCTGATTTTATGAACATCCTGTTCATATTTTCATACAAATAAATATTGGGATTTTTCCTAATTGAATTTGGATGTTCTTTTTGGCGATTTGGGATCAATAATTTCATGGAACCCAAATCGTAAAAAATGCATCATATTGTTTCGAAAATAAGTACAGTATGTTGTTTATCATAAGCGAAACGTTGCTCATGTCGGAAGTGACCCTTGACCTGAATTATGCAACCAAACCGTCGCGAGTTCCAAAAAGCTCGGATGTTTCAGGAAACGATATTCTCGGGATTTCTAGACTTGTGTTTTGACTATAAAAACAGCCGCTCGTCAATTCAGTTGATTATTTTTGTGCATAGAAACAAGTAATAATTCATATTAGCGAGTTCAAGATGAATTGTTAATTCGTGCAGTGCGGTACGAGGTACATTTTAGTAGTAAACTGAACGAGTTTTTTTTGTTAGGACATAAATTATTTCGAGTATTTGTTATAAACACAGACCCAGTTTCGTAACGGTTGGTGGCATTTGAAGCAGACGTGCAGAGACTTGCCTTGCTTACCCCAGATGCCCAGAGGTGGCGGTGCAAGTATTTATTGATGGATTGAGAGATATCGAAATTGAAAGGACCCTATGATTTACACTTTAAGAAATGCCGTGAAGCTCTAATTCGTTCCTTGGAAGTGCAAGCGTCTTTCAACACCTCAAGACCGAAAGTGAGAGCGGTATCGATCGAACAGCCACCTCAGGAAGAGAAACTAAGCGACAGCATAACACAGATGCTCAGAATATTAGAGGAACTGAAATCTAGGAACAGCAGCGCTACTAACCAATCAAGAGGAAACTGCTTCAGGTGTGGTAGGAGCGGACATTTCCAAAGAAATTGCAGAGTGAGTTTACCACCACGTTTGTCATCACCTTGGAGGACACCCCCACTTTCCTACTCTCTCCTCCCTAGAAGCACAGGGTAGCCAGGAGAGCCAAGGGGGAACTGTTTCAGATATGGTAAGAGCGGACATTTCCAGAGAGATTTCAGGGTGTCATTGCACCACATTCGTCATCAACTTGGCGACGAGAACCGGACCATCTAGTGAGTTTTCAAGTAGATGCCACGAATCTAGAGTGACTAATACATCGGTAAGCATATGCGGGCTAATGAAAGCGAAGCTCCCAGGTCATCCAAGCCAACAGTGTCAGATGAATCACTGATAATCCGCCCATCAGAGAAAAGACTAACCAGTATCATGCTAATACCAACATCGCCTAGAAAGACCTCATAGTAATGCAGATGTCTTTTCGCGATTACCGCATCCTAGAGCATTCGAGCAAAGTCAGAGAACAAGATCCTGCGAAGGAGTTGCCGGCATCAGACAAACGAGACCTGAGACGACTGGACTACCCCAGACATGAGGTAGGACCAGAAAAACCGATCCACACATTGGGGACTTTCTACATTGGAAAGAGGACAGAATTGGCAGACCCTTCTGGAGAGATATTTCGGACAGAGATTCCATTTTCAAGGCAATGTGAGCACAATGACATTCCCTGGTTGTGGAAACGGGTATGGGAGTCAGTTGATGGGAGGTCATCAATTTCCCAATTGGTTTTGGCCAGGAAGAGGATAAGTGATAACTTGAAGGAAATTCATGAGGACATCAAACTTTTTACAAGATCAGGCAGAGGTTCTACTGGGTTCAATGTCGAGACGATGTAGGTGGTGAAATGAAGTAATTCAATATTGGGCCACCATTCGAACAGATTGCCATTGATGTCGCAGGACCATTGATGGTGATGGGTGGTAGCCTATGCCATTCCTGACTAAGAAGCATTCACAGTAGCAAGGTCATTGGTGGACAACACGTTCTCGGGGTTTGGAGTACCGATAGAGCTGTATTCCGACCAAAGAAGGAGAAGGAATTTCGAGTCGAAGGTATTAGAAAAAGTTTGTGAGCTGATGGGTTACAACAAGACCAGAACCACGGCGCTTCAACCCCAGTCGGAGGGCATGGTTGAAAGATTCAACTGAACTATGGAAGAGCATATTTCCAAGGTAGTGGAAAAACATCAAAATAAGCACTCTAGGACAGACGCCTATATCTGCGCAGCCGCCCATGATTCAACCAAGCTTAACCTGGCTAGCACTAGCTTCGGAAGGGAATTTCGATTGTCCTATAACCTGGTGTTGGGTTGCCAAGCAACCAAGAGTGAGGTCCAGGACTATGCAGATAAACTGAGACACACCATGTTGAAAATCCACGAAACAGCTCGGAAGAGGTTGAGCTCATTATGGTCCGAAATCTAATTCTGGAGGATTCAAGATCAGGTTTGGCTGTACAACCCACGTAGGAAGAAGAGCGTATCCTCCAAATTGATAACAGTTTTGGAAAGGACCGTACGAGGAGAAAAAGAGGATCAACGACGTGGTTTACAGAATCCAGCGCAGCCCTAATAGGAGTAAGATGAAGGTTGTTCACCTGGAAAGACTGAAGCCCTATCATAGTGAACCAATGGCATTTGATCGGGACTAGAGGGGGTCAGTGTTACGAAAATAAGTACAGTATACCTCTTGCTTTATTCAACGTCGGCTTATTCTGCGACCAGGGCTAAACAACGACGCCGGTGAGTTCACTCTCCCAACCGGAAATTTTGCCGAATCCTTTGTTGTTTCAGAGGTAGGGTTCTTTAATGAGCTCAACATCTATGAACTCGGGTCCGCCATCTTAACGACCCCTCCGAAGGACTTCATATCTATCGTCTTAACTCGTGCTCATTGATAAGACACCTGCAGCTGTGATATGCTACTACGCTACAGTTGTTAAGGCATTTTAACGCGCACTCTCCATGTCAGGTGGTCACCCATTCAAGTACTAGCTGCGCCTGATGTTGCTTGACTTCAGATAGCGATAAGACTCTCGTCAACCTGTTGTCCACCACATCATCTTGAGTTTTCCACCGGCTTGAAGTGATGTTAGGTGGATAGGATTATTTGTGAGGTTAGGTTTATGATCGAATGCTCATACTCAGAATTTACTTCTTACATATTTTTGAAACATGGCTCATTTAATAGAATCCGTTATAATTTTTGATATTATATCTGGAAGGTGAGGAGGAAATGATAACTGTGGAATTAACAGCTGAAGAAATTTCCACTGATGTCCAGTGTTTTTTTAACCTATAGAATAATTTTCCATCAAACAATGCACATTTGCTCAACATAAAAATTGTATGAGCGTGTTCCCGACTGAAACCAAACCTGTCAGCCACAGTTCTGAAACATTATTTATTTGTCATTATCCATAATGTCAAGAGAAATGCCTGAGTAGGCTGTACTGGGGCACAGAACACCTGTGACTGGGGGCTTTCCAACATTTGTTGGTAGCACTCATGAGCAACCATGAGCCTTTTTCCTCAAGTATGAAAAATTCCCCACTAGCAGCGCTAGTAGTCCGATGGGGACAAACATTACCTAACTCACATTAAAATACATGTAAAAATAAACATAAACAAATATTTTTGACGGAAAACGACGTTCCAGGAGCAAATGTAAAGGATAATAATGTTAGCAACATTAAAATTTCCGGGAAAAAAATAATTCCAGTGAATATGATTCAAGAGGTAATTTTTAGGCGCCGTTTTCGCGCACGAAAATCACTCACAATGCCTCCTTCTTTGTACCAGCTTAAACTACAAACACCAAATCACTCATTTTCGGTTGTACCTGGTAAGCTGGTGAAAAGAAGGAGGCATTGTGAGTGATATTTGTGCGCGAAAACGGTGCCTGAAAATGACCTCTTGAAGAAGGAGAAAGTCAATTTATCTTGGAAATGGTATGAGACCGCCGCGTTTTTCTTTCGGATTCGTGTTCAGGAGGCAAAAACACGTAAGAAAAGTCCAACAGCTATTTTCAGGGAGCATGAGCACGACCCCTTAACATTTACCTAACCTACCTTACTAATCATTGCAGAAATTGGATCAGGATTTTCTTCAGTTGGACCTTCACCACCAATAAAATGTTTAGAGCAAACATATGAATATTTATTTATTTTTTCTTCTGTTAAATCCACTCTCTCCGAAACATGGATCCATTTATTAAATCTAACCTCATCAATGATATAAAAAACACGTTTTCCTCTGGATATCGATTATCCGAAATACAGTTCGGAAAACTACAATGTTTTGATGGCATTGTGGTTATTAAAAAAGTATATTTTCATTTACTTAGTTATTTTCAATAATTGAACTGTATCACTTAAATAACACTATCTTAACTGGAGATAGTTTGATGTTTGCCTCTATAGGCCCTAGAGTGAATACAGTATTGAGACAGTACAAATGGTAGGTAGAGAGGGGGAAAACTCGAGTGGACACGATTTGCTGCGACACCATGGGCTATGGCGAATTCCCGCCAGGTCATGACATGCAATGGTTGAAAGGTTACGTTTGTTAGGTTAATAAGTGGGTATCTAGTGTAGTTTATTGAATTTTCTTTACTGTTACCTTGCAAAAATGCCCTGTTGTCTGGGGTAATTACCTTTCAGTAGAGGAAGAAGAAATTATGGCAAATACTATCAAATTCATGATGTCCTGTGTATCGCTTTTCTAAATCTCGGGGGGAGGCCAAATGTACTGTCTCAATAGTGAATGCACTCTACTACAAGTGCTGCCTCTCGTGACAAATTTGCCACACTATTCTAGGAAAAAGGCTCTTTCTTTTAAACTTTCTTCCACAGTTACCCTCGATAATCGGAAATGAGACATAGTCCAAATCGCTATATCTAGTAATTACTTCGAAATGATTTTTGAATGTTTTTGGGGGCTTTTGTAAATATTGGAGATCATTAATTCATCGTCTGATGATGCAGTGCATCGTTTCGCTAGCAAAAGACTAAAAAAACATTTGAAAAATAGAAAACAAAGGTCACAGTAATTATTTAATCTTTGATGTTGTGATACACCAACATAACCTCTAATGTGGTGGTGGTTTTCATGAAAATTACGTAATTCTCTTCCACCTCGACTACACCAAAGTTGGTCGATATAAAAACGCGCCTGTTCTTTCTTCAAGAAATGTTCGCAGTTATGGTCAAAGCGGGATATTTGAATTTGAATCTTCCTTAGACTAATGACCGAAACTGACCTCTACGAAACGGGGATTTCTTTTGCATTGACCTTGAATCGTCCACAAATATATTGATAAATAAATGCAGAATTTGAATAAAAACCGGTTTTTTGCCATCAGATCCGAATAAGCAGAGGTATAGATCAGTATTAGTCATGATCGGTTTGGGAATATAGTAGTTGGTCAAAAACTAATAGGTTCCTAATAGATCATTTCAATTTAAAATTATGAAGTAATGGATTCATTGCTTCAAAAATAAACAAACGTTTTTACTGTTTTTGAGACGTTTCATGTTCCTACCTTGTATTGTTTATTATCTGAGGTGAGTACAAAAAGTTACCAATATTTAAATCAATCAATAGTTGAATGAGGTTTTGAGTATTGATTTCTAAGCATTGTCAGCCTATTATTCAAAAACTATTTTTACATTTCAATCACAATATAATAGAAAATGTTATACCTGAGAGATCCGTTTTAATTATATGTTGATATTCAACAGAAATTGTTTAAAAAATGCGCCTTGATTATACCTGGAGGTCATCAAATATAATGATTTTTTAATAGTCTCAATAGGAATTTTACTTATTATTTAGGAATTTTCATTACACTTATTTATTTTTTATTAAATTTGAAAGTAATTCTGTAGTAAAAGAAAATTTTTGCAGAGAATGATAGTTGCCAATTGCTGAAAATAATGGAATACTTCGTCGTTTTTGTGTTATTTTTCACTACAGTGTCGTGTCAAAATTTTATTTCCCCATGCCCGAAATATTTCACATATGAACCAAGAAATCCCAGTGAACCTGATCGGTGGTATGGTCGAATTATCTTATTATCAGAAGATAAATTAACTGGCGTTTGGCTTAGGATTATTTTTGACAAACCAACAATACAACTGGGGGTGAGTAAAGCTTCCTTTTCATTCAATATAAATTATCCACCTTATTTTTCAGAATTGGTTTGGAGAGGTCAAAACTGAAGATAATATGGAATATTTGGTTAAAAATCGGCAAAAAATATTGGAGCCGAACGTTCCAGTAACTGTGAGATTCTATACTAAATATAATACAAATGAGACCCCTCCTCAACTAGCGTCGTTCAGATTGAATGCCAAAACTTTTTGTCCAGAAGGTGGAATTACCACGGAAGCCCCTACTAGTGCCATGCAGTGGTTTACCAGTGTGGAAGTATCTACAAAACCACCCAGTATACCACAGTTACCTCCAACCTCCGGCAATATCTTGTTAGATTTAACATATGAAAATCTAGAAATCTATAACTATAATTCTGTTTTTTAGTGCCCCCTCAGGAGGTTTAACACCGAATGAAAATTCAGATGATGATTTTTTTGTTGGAGACTTTGCCTTGTTAGGAAGGCCACAGAAACCCTCAATTATTGATAATTCTTGTGGAACTGTTATTGTGAGTATAATTTGAATATTTATACAGAAGAAACAATTGAAGTCAGTTTTGCAAGATTACAGGAAATAGCAGTATATCAAGACACCCCATATAAATTATTCGATATCATGAAGGCCACAACATACGGAGAAACACTTTTTCAGTTACTAAATTTGCCTTTTTTACAAGCTTTCATTTAACTTGCTTCGTTCGTATGTCATTCTGTCATTCTTTCCGGTTGAAAATTTGTAATCCTCCGATTGAGCTGAAATTTGGCAGGTGTTCATAATTCCGGTGACAATGCATTATGAAATGTTTGTTAGGGGAAAAAAATAAAATAGCGGCTCCAAGATGGCGGACGCGTTTTGTGATTATGGCACGATTCGATTCAAAATTGGTATTGTGTTTTCGGGGACAGAGGTGAAAAAAAAAATTCAAAAAGTCAAGATGGCGGACAAGTTTTGTGATTATGGTCCGATTCGATTCAAAATTGGTATGTGGGGTTTTCGGAGTCGGGAATTATGAAATTTTTGTCAAAATTTATGAAATTGAAATGGCGGCTCATGGAATTTTTGTTATAGAAAAAAAAACAAAATGCGCTTTAAGATGACGGACGAGATTTAGGTTTATGGTCCGATTCGATTCAAAATTGGTATGTGGGGGTTTTCAGGGTTGAAGATTATGAATTTTTCGTCAAAATTTATGAAATTGAAATGGCGGCTCATGGAATTTTTGTTATAGAAAAAAAAACAAAATGGCGCTTTAAGATGACGGACGAGATTTAGGTTTATGGTCCGATTCGATTCAAAATTGGTGTGTGGGGGATTTTCAGGGTTGAACATTATGAATTTTTCTTCAAAATTCATAAAATCAAAATGGCGCCGATGATCTCTGTGTTTATGGTCCGGTTCTATTCAAAATTGGTATGTGGGTGTTTTCGGGGTCGGAGATTAGGAATTTTTTGTCAATATTTATAAATATAAGATGGCGGCTCCCAAAATGGCGGAGGAGTTTTGAGATTATGGTCCGATTCTATTCAAAATTTGTATGTGGGGGTTTTCGGAGTCGGGAGTTATGAAATTTTTCGACAAAATTTATGAAATTGAAATGGCGGCCATGAAATTTTTAAAATTTTTAAAATTGGGGGGGTTTTCAGGTAATAAAATAGGGTAGGGCATTTGTGTTTATGGTCCGATTCGATTCAAAATTGGTATTTCGGGGTTTTTGGCGTCGGAGATTATGAATTTAGTCGAAGTTATTGATTTTTAGTTGAAATTCATAAATTTAAAATGGATACTCCAATATGGCGTATGAGTTAATCTTTAGAAGGTCTCCTCATTGAAGGACTAGATAGCTCAGAACTTACAGAAAAAAGGCCTCATAAGAACGATGCCTCAACAAAAATGCATGATTAAGGCGTTCTTAATGATAAAAAACACAAAATAAAATATTAATAAAACACCTTTTTAAAGACAAGCTTTTATTCAAATGCACTAAGAAGTAAAAAAGAATTGCTTTGGATGTGTGACGTAGGTTATTTCGTGAGTTATAGATTCAAAAGCTTTTCTCGCAAAGTTTTCAGTTCGAATACAAAAGCGACCAGCTTTTGAATCTAAAACTCACGGTATAACCTAATTCACACATCCAAAGCACTTATTTTTTACTTTTAGTGTATTTAAAAATGTTTTTTATTAATTATTAAATATTTCAACTACTGTATTTCACAAAATCGGGACAACTTGAAGTCGACTTTTCCCAAATAGTACACCCTATATTTTTATCCGAAATTGAATCCCCTTATTTATTTTACTTTTCGTCGATCTGAAGAAAGTCAAAATCCGTTGCGGCGTTGCCGTGCTATAATTCATACCAATATTGCAGGTTCATGATGAATAATAATGAATTAATGAATAGTTTATTCATTAATTTAGATTTTGAAAATATTTTCTGTAGCCAATAGTAAAGAAGTTCCACGTACCTACTCCATTTTAGTGTTTTCATTTTCGTGATATGTTAATCTACAGGATGCTCAAATTCGAATTTTGGTAATTTCGTTTTTTTTATGAAACACTTTACCTTCACATGGTTTTTAGACGAAAAATTGGTCCATTTGATTTTTTAGAAGCATTTTTATTTTTGCATAAAGTTTAACCAATCTGATGGATGAATGATGTAAAAAATATTAAATGGCAGTATTTTTCGCCTAGTTGAGTATCCTATGACGGTTTGATACTGTTACGGAAATCACGCCTGTGCTGTTTACAACCGTTGAACAGCATTCATCGGCCGACCGTCGGGACTTTCAGAGAGAAGAAGATGATACCGGAAATGACCTCGAAAATTCTAGACGTAAGTTTTGAATATATAAGCGCAGAGCACGCGACAGAGTTCAGTTTTTACAAGCTTTTATTGAACTTCACATTTGTATGTATGGGAGACCGGAATGGTTGGCACACTTTTTAGATAATAATTATTTTGGAGATTTTTTGCAATCTATTGAGTATTTTTTTCAATAATAATTGATATCTCATCTGTACTTTAGGCCAGTATGGAAGAGAACTCTATAAAGTTAAAAATGTTGTAGCTACGAATTCAACTACGCGTTAAGTGACTACCCTACCCAGCTTTTGGGGTTATTTGGCACAGACGTAGGAAAAAGTTGGCACAGGCTTGGGAAAGAAAAAACTATGAATGTGAAAATGATTTTATAATCCTACGTTTAACAAAGAAAGGTTTATTTCAAACTTATACATTGTCTGAAGTCTTTTAGTCCCCCCAGAAAATGAAGGAGAGGGTAAGATTATTTTAATGTCATCAAAATTTACAAAAGATCTGTCTTCTATAAGAGGGAATATGAAGCTTCCAACGCATTTTTCCGTCTTTCGCAAAAATAACACCTCCCATTCTCGATCACTGTCCCCAGGTGCAACAATTTTTGCAATAAAATATTCTCCTTTTGAGCGGTTATTTTCATTGTCCACCAATTTCATTTAGCTCCTCGAAATTGTCAGGATTAATTTCTGCCCAGTCTACATCTTCTTCGCCGCTAGTATTAAAACTATCGGACTCGTAATCGGTAGTTTCTTCTATTTCTATTTTTTTTTTGAATTTTTTGTTTCCTCTTATTTTTATTTGTTTCATTTTCTCTCACACCACGTTTTCTTTTTGCAGAAGCTTTATTCTCTTCCAGAGCGTTTTTGATTGGAGTATCAAATGGCCATGGTTACTATAGCTGTGATCTATCTTCTCCATTCCTTTGCATTTTCCTTTGGGAGCTTAGGCAGCGGTCTAGATTCAGCGGACATGACAAACGATTTGCAGCCTTCACAACAGTTGAGTTGTCTTTCCAATGTTGGTGTTCCTTCTTCGAATTGTCTGCACATTATTTGGTTGTGGCTTCTCAGTTTTGGAAAACTAGAATTTCTCTTTAAAAAGGCGGTAAACCAATCAGAGCATTTTCTGTTCTATCCAAGATTTGGGTATTTCTTTTTTAAATACACAGCATATTGGTATGCAAATTTTCTCACTTCCTTTGGAGAGAGCACAAAATACATATCCGCAGCCCTTTTTAAGTATTTACACAATTCGTCCTCTTCGGGTGTTAAAAATATATGAAAATAACACAAACTATAACAATGATAAAATTTAAGGTAACGTTCGCATACCTTCCTATTTGGTTGGTAACCAATGAGTTTCTCAGATTCAACTGTATCAATTTCTTCGTCAGAGATCTTAGAGCAATATCTTACAAGAGAACGAAATGAAATATCATATTTCGCAGCAGTGGCTCTAATATTTCTTTTCTCTTGTTTAACTTTCTTGATTGCCCTCAACACCGTTGATATCACGAGGTAGACTCGCCCTTGTACTCTTTCGTTTCGGATTTCTACCATTTTTTCAAACAAAAAATCATATTATTATACTCTCAATACCTATGGGGTTGGTTGGCACATTATGCCAACCTACCCCAAGGCCTCTGTGCCAACCATCCCCAATCATCTTTGAAATATTTAAAACACTGTTACTTCGGCATATTAGCTACATTTAATAAAAACTAATATATAATATGGAAGCTTTATACCTTACACATCAAACACATATATAAAAGCAAATCATTCATCTGCATAACAACAGTTTCACCTACAACACGATTATTTAATCGGACAATAAAAAAATACAAAAGTACTTACCAAATCATAAAAAACACTTCTGCTAGCATCACCTTCTCACAAGTAACTGAGAAACACTCAGTCTACCACCATACAGTTCGACGTTGTACTCTAGCGGTAAGTTTATGAAATACACAGCGTGTGCCAACCAACCCCTCTGTAGCCAACCATCCCCGGTCTCCCCTATGTTTAGTACAAATATTGCAAGGGAATTTTGACTCACTTCTAGTTGTCCAATCAACGTGAAATTTGGCAGGTGTTCATAATTCCGATAACAATACATTGTGCAATTTTTTAGAGAAAAAAATAAAATGGCGGCTCCAATATGGCGGACGAGATTTGTATTTATGCTCCGATTCGATTCAAAAATGGTATGTGAGGGTTTTCGGGGTCGATAATAATGATTTTTTGTCAAAATTCATATGAAAATGGCGGCTCCAAGATGGCGGACGATATCTATTATTATGGTCCGATTCTATTCAAAATTGGTATGTGGGGTTTTCGGGTGGGAGATCATGTATTTTTTGTCAAAATTCATAAATTGAAGATGGCAGGTTCAGGATGGCGGACGAGTTAACCTTTAGATGGTCTTCTCATTGAAGAACTAGATAGCCCAAAACTTACAGGAAAATGGTCTCTTAATAACGATGCTTTAACAAAAATGCATAGATTAAGGCGTACTAACTAAAAAGCACAAAATAAAATGATTAATAAAAAACTTTTTTAAAGACAAGCCTTTATTCAAAAAGTAAAAAATAGTTGCTTTGGGTGTGTGACGTAGGTTATTCCGTGAGTTACAGATTCAAAAGCTTGTCGTTTTTGTATTCGAACTAAAAACTTTGCGTGAACAATAATGGTGAATACGAAAAAGACACCCTACGACTAGATGGAGATCATGAAGGAAATGATTAAACAACAATTTGCCGAGCAAGAGAGACGAATGCTGGAAGAAAAACGAAAAGAAAAACAAAATGATGAGGAATGACCACAGAGAGAAAAGGAAGAAGATGAAGAACGACCGCTGAGAGAAAAACAAGAAGGGGAGGAACGTAAAGAAAGAAAAACAAGGGGATGAGGAACGACGGCACAAAGAAAAACAAGAGGAAAATTTCCGGAAAATTCTGAACACAAAGTAATTTTTGATCAGATTATCCAGAAAACTGAGGAGCAAATTATAGGCCCGAAGGAAGATGTTGATAAAATGGGGTCCGAAATCAACACAGTGTGGAAAACGATGGAAGGAATGGTCGGTAAGAAAACAAAAGAAGTTAGTGCAATACGGGAAGAAGCAAAGAAAGGTGTGGGTGGTGCATGAGAAAACTATGCAACATTTGGAAGAACTAGAAAAGAAAGTTCCCTCTTTGAAAATCCTAGGCCACCGTGACAGAGTTGCCACATCGCACAATTCCGTGAAACCACCGACTTTTGATAGACAGTCGCCATGGTCCCCATATCGGAAAACTAAAATTAGCCAGCATATCGGGGCGCATGCTGGCTAGCGATAATGAAGCCCCCAGGGTCATCCACGTCAACAGGATAAGAAGAACCACCGATAGTTTGACCATCAGAGGAAAGGTGAACCAAAGAGACGTAATATGCACTATACCGGGTGACAATGGGACTAGGGCCATACCTATATCTTCCTCATTTATCAACCGATTGGAATAAATTTTTTTACAAAAAATTATTTCTCAATATTTTTTTTAGCCCAGGAGGCCTTGATCAGGTTCAAATCTATACTAATTTACATCAGTAACTCATAGTTATAGTCATTCCATCGATAAGATCAATAACAAATCCTACAGCAGGAATTAAAATTTTCTGAACGCATTTTTATCGAGAATTTTTTTTAATGGTACCTACCGAGGGCCATCTTGCCATTCGATAGAGAATTTAATTACCAATTCAACGATATACATTATGTACCACTTTCTTTTTGTTCAAAACGTAGAGAGCCATCTAACAAAATGAAATCAATCTGAAAAAATTGATAGGTAACATGACACCTATTCATTCTTTCAAACTTCACTTCAGAATGGTAACAATGAATTACCTCCAAAAATAATCGACTTGCCAATATTTAATGATCATAAACCCATTACAGAGAAGATAACTCTAATATAATCAAACTGTTTGAATAAATCTAACGACTGAAACAGTGAAACATTCAACGTACAAATTATTACTCACAATACCATTATCCTGTTTTCAATAGAAGAGTTTCACAACTATCGAAAAGTCATTTTATTTTTTAATGACCAATGATATGTTCCAAGTGTTGCCCGTTTTCCCTAACACATAGACTAGTTCTATTTATTGGACACCTCATCACATTTATCAGTTCGTGAGCAGGAATTTCCTGAAATGCGCGCTCAACTCTTTCTCTCAAGTCCTCCAAAGAAGCTGATATCCTCGAGTATATTTTGGATTTTATGTGACCCCATGAATAAAAATCAATAGGGGTTAAATCGGGTGAGATGGCTGGCCATCTGATTGGACCATTTGTTCTAATCCATCTCTGCCCATAGGTATCACTAAGATATTGTTCGAAAATATTAGCATTATGTGGTCCTGCACCATCCTGCTGAAAAAAATATTTTCCCTGATGTTCTCAGGTAAATTGTTGATATTATTTTGAATATAGTTCTCTTCTCTCTCTTGGCCCGTCAAAGGCCCTTCGAAAAGAATTGGTCCAATGATTCTTGTCCTTATGATTCCTACCCAAACGTTGAATCCAAATCATTCTTGAAAATGACCTTCTCTCAGCAACCTAGGATTTTCTTGAGTTCAATACCTTGTATTATTCCTATTGAACGTACCATTATTCGTAAACCTAGACTCATCTGTAAACAGTATCTCCGAGACAAAACCATTATTGAAATAATGATGACGCAAAAGCCAATTACAAGTTAGTCTCCGTTCTGGGACATTTTCATATAGATGATGATGCAAACTGTATTTATAGGAGCGATATTTATGTTTTAATATTTTCTGGCACTTTCCCCATTCAATTTCCAATTCTCGCAGATGGAGAAAAATGACATATGCTAAAACATTAGTTTCGCTTCTTCACTGACGATGAAGTGGATGTGGTTTTGATCAGCTGGTTCTTTCCTTTGCATCATTTCCAATTTCCTGAAACAGGTCCTCGATGGGTGCCGTCTCAACGGATAACTAACAGCGTATAGCATACTAGCATTGACAGCGTTCTTCTGACATTCTCCGTATATCAATTTGTTCGTTTCGAAAATAACGATTATTATTTTCCATTTAAAAAAAACTTTTTACAAACGAAACGAGATGACAAAGTAAAATTGGTATTTCACTTTTGACATGGAATCAATCACCTACTGTTTCCCATGATTCCACGGCTACCTTTCATTTCATCAAACCTAAACGGATAACTCATTGGAATTTGTAGGCATCGTATAAAATATTGTACAAATTCAATAATTGATCGTTTTTAGTTCTGAACAAAAAGAAAGTGGTACATAATGTATATCGTTGAATTGGTAATTAAATTCTCTATCGAATGGCAAGATGGCCCTCGGTAGATACCATTTGAAAGATGTTTTCGTTAAAAATGCCTTCAGAAAATTTCCATTCCTGCTGTAGGATTTGTTATTGATCTTATCGATGAAATGACTATTACTATGAGTTACTGATGTAAATTAGTATAGATTTTAACCTGATCAAGGCCCCCTGGGCTAAAAAAAATTGAGTTTTTTTTTCAATTGCAAAATAAAAATTTGGCAAAACTGTCGTATGTAATTTGAGCCGTAGAATCCGAAAAACATCAAACATACAGGGTGTTTCATTTGAAAATCGAAGTTGTTGGCTATACTGGCGAAATCGGAAGTCGGCCATTTTGTTTTCATATGTATGTCAATCCGAAATTGTATCTCATATCTATGTTCAAAATTTCATTCAAATCGGTTGATAAATGAAGGAGATAAAGACATGGCCCTAGTCCCATTGTCACCCGGTATAGACACTGCTGCCTCAATTTTCCTGAACCGCAGCGGTATCCTAGAACCAGGCAGTGTAAGACCGCTTACATCTAATTTCATCCTACGAACGGCCACACGAGTGGAAGAGGACATCACATTAACCCTCGGAAGACTACGAATAAAAGAGTTTTTGTGGGGATGGAGTTCATTCTTGGGATGGATCTGATCAGTGACAGTGCTGCATTGGAATAGTACAGACATGTGAAGAATCCCCCAGCAAATTATTACTTGCTCGAGCTCTCTTTAGAACAAAACAAGACTTCTTTGTACGAATATTGCCAATGTATTACCTGATAGAATAACAGTCCGGAAAGGAGACATTAATAGGAGTATGCGAGCCAGTTGAGTGGGTAGCAGATTTCGAAACGAGCGGATATCCAGCAAAGAAAAGGCCGCTTATGACTAAAACTCGAAAAATCCTTGAAACATTTGTCATCGAATGAATACAGAGCCGCCATGAAATTGATTGCCAAGGAAGGTGACGTATTCGAGTCCACAGGATCACCAACAGGACGAACTAACCTAGTACAGCATAGGATAGATACTGGTCAAGCCCATCCAATCCGAAAAACACCAAGAAGATTACCCTTTGCCAAGCAACGGGAGGTGGAATAGCTTGTCGAGAAAACGACCAAAGATATGGCGTTATCGAAGAATCATCAAGTCCATGGTCCGCCCCTGTGGAAGGTACTAGTTTCTGTGTAGATTATAGGAAAGATTATGTGTGAATTATAGGAAACTGAATGACAGGGCAGTAGATCGCTTCCACAATAAACCTATATGGAAGGAAATTTCTCATTAGGACCGATCCCGCGGCCCTGAAATGGCTACTGGAGATGAAAAATCCAGAAGGACAAATAGCTAAATAAATAGAAGAGCTGAACCAGTACCATTTCAGAATCAAACATCGCCCAGGATGACTACATAGTAATGCGGATGTCTTATCTAGAAAACCGTGTCCAGAGACTGTTAACTGAAGACCAACGGATTACCGCACATATGAGACAGGACCAGGAAACAGATCCAAAGCTTGGGGACGTTCTACATTGGAAAAACGACGGAACCGGCAGACTCTCCTAGGGAGATATTTCGGACAGAGAATCCATCTTCAAAGCAATGTGGGCAGAATGGGTTTCCCTGGTTGTGGAAAATGGATTACTCAAACGAGTATGGGAATCAGCCGATGGGAGGTCGTCAATTTCCCAATTGGTTTTGCCCAGGAAGAGAATAGATGAAGTCTTGAAGAAAATTCATGAGTGAAAATCAGAAGGACATCTGGGAGTCAATAAGACTTGGACAAGATCAGGCAGAGGTTTTACTGGGTTCAATGTCGAGACGATGTGGAAAGCTGGTGCAGAAGATGTCCAGAGTGCGGCGCCACTAAAGGTCCCAAAACAAGGTCCAGGGGTGAGATGAAGTAATACAACGTAGGCGCACCATTCGAACGGATTGCCATTGATGTAGCTGGATCCTTTCCTGTGACGGACGATGACAACAAATACATCCTTATTGCCATGGACTATTTCAGCAAACGGATGGAAGCCTATGCCATTCCAGACCAGGAAGCATCCACAGTAGCCAGGTCCGTGGTGGACAACATGTTCTCAAGATTCGGAGTACCGATTGAGCTAAATTCTGACCAAGGAAGGAATTTCTATTCGAAGTTATTCAAGAAAGTTTCCGAGCTGATGGGTAACAACAAGACTAGAACTACGGCATACAAAGCATCCCAATTTCCTCATCATTTTTCGACAAATCAATATGGATTAGAAACCATCAATGGATTCGTCGTGAAAATTGAAATCTAGGGAATGTGTGTCTAAAGATGTTGTAATTTGAAAAAAAAATACTTTTTTTACAATTAGTGGTTTTGGAAATATACCGCCATAGATACTCATCCAGTCGGAAAACCGGTCATATAATATTTTTTGCTCATTCATGTCCAACAGATGGTTGAAGTGGGTCCAACGCACTCTGGATGCAAAAATAAAAATGCTTCTGAAAAATCAATGTACCAATTTTTCGTCTCAAAACTAAGCGATCCTACTCAGAATCGTCCCTAGAACCCAAAAAAGTAAAAATTATACAGGTTGTTCCGCTTGAAATTCCCAAGTTGGAGTCGTTTCCGGTGAAAGCACTTTGATAGAGTATGAAATGTTGAAAAAAATTCAAACTCTTGAATGCAACACTACTGCCAAGTTTGGATCTCATACCCTCGAAGCTCTGGAAACCATGACTTGTCTAAAGAATACGTTATATATACAGGGTGTTATGTATTGAATGTCCGATATTTTACAGGTCGATTCCTCAGTTATTTATAAGGTGAAGAGTTCATATAAGCATGGGTCCGCAAGGCCTTCATTTTTTATAAACAGGGTGTACATTTTTTTTTATTTTGGTTTTTCGTAAATAATTTTTAAAATAATGTCGATATTTGGACGAAAATTGGTATTAGGGGATTTTTTAGTATGAGAAATTCAAATTTGATCTTATTTTGGCCCTTAATTGTAGGGGGCGCCGCCTACAGGTCTTTGTCTCTTTTGGTGAGTCACAACTTTGTTGTGCATGTATGTATCACATTTTCTAGAAGAAAAATCGATTCCTCTATCATTTTTACGAGAAAAAGGCATGCTTTTCAAAAGTCGCTACAAAAAGCCGTTTTCGAGATATTTTGATTTAAATTAATCGATGCATGTGTTTGTCAAAAAGTTAAACAATTTTGAAAACTTTTTTTTAAATTCAACATAGAAACATTTCAAACGCTAATTTTTGAACAACAATAAACAACGGAACACTAGATATAAATCAAAATCACAATAAATGTTCGAAATGTCCACCTCCTGCCTGTATGCACGCATCCAATCATCTTCTCATTGATTCGCGCACTCTTTGGAAAATTCCTGGAGTATTTTGAATCGTTCTACAAGAGTTAATTATTCGATTACTTAATTCTTCATTTTGGATAGGTGTCTGGTAAATTAAGGATTTTAGATGTCGCCACAGGAAAATATCCCAACTGTTAAAGTCTGGTGACCTAGGGGGCCATGGTTGAGGCCTTCCCCGACCTATCCAACGGTTGCCGAAAGTTTGATCTAAAAATTCTCGCACTTGGATGCTAAAATGTGCCGGGGTACCGTTATGCATAAACCACATTTCATTTCGTAGTCTAAGCGGCACATCTTCCAGTAAAAAGGCAAATCTTCTTCAAGAAAATGACGATATCTCTCTCCGTTTAATCTTCCCGGAATAAGGAAAGGACCTATAAAATAATCTCCAAGGATTCCTGCCACACGTTAGGAGAGAACAGTTCTTGGGAATGTGATTCCTGTATCGCATGGGGGTTTTTCTGGCCACAAAAGATTGTTGTGAATTGCGTATTGCGTTGAGTGAGAAATTTGCTTCGTCGGTAACAGGATTTGATTTTCAAATAAAGGATTTTGAATTAGGCATTGGAGAAACCAACGACAGAAGTTGATACGATACGAAAGTCACGAGGGAGTAGTGCCTGAACTCTTTTTTGAATATGGTTTATAACAAATTATCAATAAAAAAATCCATTCCAGAACATGAGAAATGTTTAACGTCAGCGCTATTTTTCTGGAGCTTGTTTCCGGGTGTTCTCCTACCAGATTAAGAACTGCTTCCTTGGTTTTTGGGGTTCTTACCGTCCAGTGTGCACCCGACAGATGACTAGCTTTCTCGAAACATCCTGTTTCCCTTAACCGAGCGTGAATTCTTGAAAACGTTTTGGAAGTAGGAGTTGTGCGGTTCGGATAACGCTCCTGATACAAACGTCTAGCCTCATATGCATTTCCGTTAGCAAGTCCGTATGTAAAATGTATGTCAGCATACTCTGCATTGGTAAAGTTTACCATTTTTTTAACAAATAATCACAATAATAATAAATAAAACTATTTAACTATGCGTCAAGATATTATTTTTGACATGACAGCACAAAAAACATTGGAATAAACTTACTAGCCTACTTGATACTTTTATTTTCAAAGAGTTCGCGAATCAATGAGAAGAAGATTGGATGCATCGATTAATTTAAATCAAAATATCTCGAAAACGGCTGCTTGTAGCGATTTTGAAAAGCAACCTTTTTCACGTAAAAATGATAGAGGAATCGATTTTTCTTCTTGAAAATGTGATACATACATGCACGACAAAGTTGTGATTCCCCAAAAGAGACAAAGACCTGTAGGCGGCGCCCCCTACAATTGAGGGCCAAACTAAGATCAAATTTAAATTTCTCATATTAAAAAATTCCCAAATATCAATTTTCGTCCAAATATCGACATTATTTTGAAAATTATTTACGAAAAATCAAAATAAAAATAAATTGTTAACACCTTGTATATCAAAATTGAAGGCCTTGCGGACCCATGCTTCTATGAACTTTTCACCTTATGAATCGTCCTGTAAAATATCGGACACTTATTACATAACACCATGTATATATATATATATATATATATATATATATATATTGGGTCTAACAATGGGATCAGTTTCTATACAAGAATAAGGCGTTGAATATGACACACTTATTAAGAATAGGGTAACATATCCAGTATATCCATTTGAATCTATAAAATTGATTCATGGGGCTTGAAAAAAAAATGGAATTATAAAATGAGAAGGTTGATACTCGCTTCGATTTTAATCGGAAGTATTATTTCAGTGGATCATTGCGAAAGCAATTATTTGGTTAAAACTTCAATTTCTTTTGTACAATTGATTTGGCATTGCACTGACTCCTTTTTCCACTACATATTCCAATTATTATTATTTTTTGTAGAAACATCCAAGACCTTTGATTACTCATGGAATAGAAACACAAGAAGGCGAATTTCCATGGCATGCAGCCCTCTACCATTCGACAGGAATCGATCTGACATATATATGTGGTGCATCTTTAATCTCTAGATATCACTTGGTAACTGTAGCACATTGTGTCACCAGGAGAAAAACGCAGAGCGCTTTATCTCCCAGCAGCCTTGCGGTATATCTAGGTAATGTAAATTTCATTGACCTCAGAATTGATCAAATCAGAATTCTAATCCTTGATTGATAATAGATTGCCCTTGGGTTTATTCCTAGGAACCCTTTTCCCTTGAATATACTTCTGCCAGACCTATTGAAATTCATTCACACTATATACAATAATTCTGTTTATAATTTTTTAAATATTATTATTATTTTGTTTGTGATTTTAATTCACTGTCAATTATATATTCAAATATATTCAAAGTCGCAGCTATGAAAAAAAGGTGTTTGGCAACACAAGTAATAGTAATATGGTTCGTTTCAACTCCTTGAATTAATAAGCATGTTGACTGCTTTCCTTGATAGAAAATACTGAAATTCTGTGATTATTCTGAATATAGGGTGTAAACAGTTTGAGTGCAAACATTTCAGCAGGGGTTAGTAGAGATGAAACTAAAATAGCATTTCTCTCCAAACTTAATAATTCGCAGAAAAAAATCCAAAAACGTTAATAAAACTCCAACTGACTAAGAAATTTCTTATTACAAATGTTCTGTTTCAAATATAGTGTGATAACATGACGCTTATTATGTTAACAGCAAATATTGAAATCCAAGAAAAAATTGATAAATACAACTATAAAAATTAGCGAGGATCAAACATTAATGCAGCAGGACTTGTTCAAAACAGCAAAGGAACTAGTAAGCACCCCGTTACCAGTTTACTGCCAGAATGTGGGAGATCTTCGAACAAAAATACAAGAACTAATAAAATCAGTACCATATTCTAGCTATGATAGCATAATTCTAGTGGAAAGCTGGCTTTCTCAAGATATTTTAGATTCTGAATTAAAAATTGCCTCGTACAATATCTTTAGATGTGATCGTAGTTGTGAATCAAGTTCTAAAACCATAGGAGGTGGGGTACTGATCTTAGTGAAAAGCTCGATAAAGGCAAGTAAGGTGAAATCAACAATAAGATCAGTCGAGCAGCTGTTCACTGCACAAGAGTAAAATAATGTTTCATAGTGGGGGGCGTTTACATCCAACCTCAAGCTGAAGAGGAAATTTATATACAACACTGTCAGGTGGTTGAGGAAGTAATCCAGAAATACAGTCATTGTAAGTCTTTCATTTTTGGTGATTTCAATGTACCTGAGGCTGATTGGACTAATGAAAATACTAGAGTTCTAGTAAACTGCCCACAAAGATCGAAAGCTTTACTCCTAGCACAAAGTTATGGTTTTCTGAACTACTATCGAAGGAACCTCATCCTGAACACAAGAAACGTATTTTTAGACCTAATTTTCACAAATGTACAAAACTTAGAAATAGTCACTCCATTAGACCCTCGTTTTTCAAATGTAAGTTACACCTTCAAAATAATTAATTGTGAAAGAACAACTCTGAACATAAATTACACCGAATTTTATTATGACTTCAGAAATGCAGATTACCAAGGTCTCAATAACTATTTGAATACCATAGATTGGAATGTGAATCTCAATTTAGCCAATATAAATGATGCAACTACTGAATTTCATCGCATCTTGAATATGGTAATAGCTTTGTTTGTACCCGTAAAAAAATTCAAAACATCCACTCACCCCAAATGGTTTGATGCGGATCTAAGGTTTCTAGTAAAGCAGAAAAAATTATCTCACAAAAATTTTATGCTCAGCAGGAGAAATCAAGAATATCAAGTCTTTTCCGTGTTAAGACCTGCTTGTAAAGATCAATCGAAAATTTGTTATGATAACTATATACAGGGTGTTAATGCCACGCTCAATACTAATCCAAAATATGTTTGGCAGTGTATCAAAAGCAATAAATCACTCGATAGTCTGCCTCTACAATGCATTATGAAAATTCCATTGCAAGTAATAATGAACAAATTGCAGAATATTTTGCAATCTGATGATCATCTTAATGTAAATATTAATTCGCATATTTCTAATCCCAGTATATCAGCGACGATGATAATCCAGAAAATTTTAAAAATTCCTCCTAAACTCAGCTCAGGTCCCGACGGAATTCCAAATATTTTCCTAAAAAATTGTATTTACTCTCTAACTCATCCTCTATTCCTTCTTTTGAAGAGTTCATTTGACCAAGCAGTTTATCCAAATTGTTGGAAACACAGCTTCATCATTCCAATATTCAAATCAGGAGACCAGGAAAATATACAAAATTATCGAAGTGTGTGCAACCAGTCATCTATTCCAAAATTATTTGACAGTTTGATTTCAGATCAACTCAGCTTCTCGTGCAGAGAAAGTATGATTGATAATCAACATGGTTTCTTTCGAAATAAATCGACTTTCTCCAATCTTCTCATCTATGAACAAAAAATATTGAATGTCTTGGAAAGTAGAGGTCAAATGGATGCCGTATACACGGACTTTTCCAAGGCATTTGATAGAGTAAATCGCCATATTTTATTTGAGAAAATTGGATATTTCGGAGCACCTGGTTAACAGGTTAAAATCGGGGGATGCAAATCAAGCGATATATTAATTACATCTGGGTCACATTGTTCACCTCTGTTATTCAACATTTTTGTGAATGATATGGATGTTGTTTTGAAAACTGTGAATTTTTACTGTTTGCTGATGTCCTGAAGTTGTTCAGACCGATAAAATCATGTAATGATCAAATTCGTCCTCAGGCTGATCTTGATAAATTGTAAGATTGGTGTGTTAGAAACAAATTGTTCCTCAATGTGAACAAATGCCACTTTATTACTTTCTCAAAAGTTGGTAGGAAATTTGATACATCTCACTACTTAAATAATCAGCAGCTAGAATATACTTCATTGATTAAAGATTTGGGGGTCATGTTTGATGAACAGCTCAAATTTGTTATTTTTTCTTAACTGTTCAGGTTTTTCCATGGAAGTATTAAAAAGGGTTTACTTAGCTCTAGTCGTATCTCAGTTATAATATGCAAGTATCATTTGGTCTCCGTTTCATCATGTTCACTGTGTTACTCTAGAAAGAGTGCAAAATAAAGTTTTAAGATTTTGTTCTTTCAAATTGGGTCGCTAAAAAACCATGACTATTCGGTTTTATTGCAAGAATTGGATCTAAAACTATTGCAAACACGAAGAATTCACAAAGATCTTTGTTATGCATTCAAGTTACTCAATGGACTGGTGGCTTGCCCTGAATTACTTAAGCTGTCAACTTTATGTTCGAACAGAAGCCTCAGGCAAAGCTATTTATTTTTTATATCCCTCCATTGTCAACTTATATGTTCCGAACAGATACCTCAGGCACAGCTATTTATTTTTAGATACCCTAAAGTTAATGAATGACAAAGACATCTGTGTTTTTGGATTCTCTTGTGATAAATTCAAAAAATCATTGAATAATATAAGTTGGTGATTGTTTAAGTTTATGTTCTATAGTAAAACCTAATTTTATATAATCTAGTTATTTTATGCTATACATATTGCTTTCTGCAAGAGCAATAGGTACCTCTTTTATTGAGAACGTATTCCTTTTTATATTCTTACGTATATATTTGTATATTATATATTTATATAATTATTATTTATTTTATGAAATTTTTCCTTTAAATGGGGTTTATCCCGTATAAATAAATAAATAAATTTGAAATCCTAACACGAGAATTATTAAATAATATTTATCTCCAGACTTAATAATTCGCCGAAAAAAAAATTCAAAAAATGTGTATAAAACACTAAATACTAAAAACTTTCTTAATACAAATGTTTCGTTTCAAATATAGTGTGATAAATGAGGCTTATTATGTTATTTGAAATCCTAATTACTTTAATAGCAACATATGAAATAATATTGGTACTTCAATAATTTTTAACTTGAAACAATGAGTATTAAACGACATTAATGAACAAAATTGCGTCTTTGATAAAAAAAAAGATTTATCTTGGTGCATGCATCCCCCACCTGTTAATATCTGAACTTATTTTATGGACAGCTCATGACTGATGAAAAAAAAACAATCTAATTGTTACTCTACAATGAAATTTTAACATAAAATATACCATGAGTTAGCAATAAAAAATGTATATGGGGTGGTTCAATTATTTTTTTGTCAAATGGGGTGGGGCAGGTAATGAATCATACAATCTCTAATGCAATATAAAACGTCACATATAGTTCAATGTATATAAAAAGTGAATAGAGATATATAATTCATTATTGGTAGACAAAGGACCCTGCTAAAACGTTGTGGAAAAGTGATCTATGTGGGAATTGCCTGAATTGTCTAGAGGAAGTCTTCCTGATTGAAAGTTACCATTGCAATAACCAATAGTTTCGGAAATATTGGCCAATGTTACTGGAAAATAGATATTTCATTGGTGTTGGGTAGCTTGTCGCATTTTTGTTTTTCATCCATTTTAAACGATAAAATGGGCTACGATGAGACGAGAGGCAGCACGTCCCAATACCATTGTTGCCAAATGCAGTACACTAACAGCAGATTCACTTTTTGGATCACTTTAAAGCTTTTTTTTTTTCTTGAGATTTGTTTTTTTTAATGTTTTGTTTTCTTAAAACATCAAACAACCCGGACCCAAACCTCAACTCAACTTGAATGCAGAACCAGGATTTCTCCGAGCAAGAGTGCACTCACGGTTCTGGAACGCCACCAAGTACCAGATATGGATTGCTTATACGACTATTGATGAACTCGGAAAAAACGATCAGGAAGAAGAGTTGATTGCTTTTGACAAATTGGGTGCTAGGACGCTGGGCTATTGCAGTCATATTGCATCCTATTTATATAAAATTTTTAGGTGTTCATTTCGATCAGTTTCTGGACTGGAAAGCTCACTGTAAACAACTAATTTCAAAATTGAACTCCTTGATATACCTCTTTGTGAATCTACGTTTTGTAATGGAAATAGATCAATTGCTAAGTTTGTACATTGCTCAGGTGGACTCTAGACTGAGGTACGGCGTGAGTCTCTGGGGCCTCTCTTCAATGTCTAAAAATGTGTTTATTGCACAGAAACGTATTGTTCGAAGAATAGCTAGGGTGGCAAACATGTTCTCATGTAGAGCAATATTTATCCAATACCATATTCTGCCATTGCCTTGTATTCTCATATATGAAATATGTGTATATGTATTCCAGAACAAAAACAATGTTTTACTGAATGCCAATATTCATAATTTGAACACAAGGAACCGAGAATTGTTACATGTTCCACACGCAATATTCAAAATAACTTCCGACTCCCCAAACTATCTTGGCCCTAAAATGTTCAATCATTTACCAGATTTGATCAAAAACAGTAATAATATTGCTGTGTTCAAAAGTAGACTTAGATCCTTTTTACAAGAAAAATGTTTTTATAGTGTGGGAGAATTTTTCTCTTGATACTTTTGTCTTCATCAACTTGACTATTCCTATATAATTTTGTAAATTATCTTATGGAAAATAAATGATTATTATTATTATGGTACATGGATATGCGCGACATGAACCTGAAATTCGGTACCCTCTGTCTAACCTTCTTCATATCGCTCTTGACGCTGCCAATCGGCCAGCAGAATAGTACCACCACATAGGTCTCCAATAGGTTAAATTGAAACAAGAGTGTATTTATTTAAGTAGTCATTCAAGAAAGAAGGGAGAAACCTGTTGTGTATTTTATATTGCTTAAACGAACGAAATAAATTACCTACTCTAGAAATAATTTCATATTATATTGAAATTTACACAAACAGGGGTTATTGTTTACATAGAACTGGTATAGCAGTGCTATAATAGCACAGTAGTCCATTTTATCGTTTAAAAAGGTCTCGTGAAAAAACAAAAATGCGACTCTTTACCCAACACCAATGAAATATTTATTTTCCGGTATCATTGGCCAATATCTCTGAAACTATTGGATATTGGACTTTGGCGCTACGGTAAGTTTTAATCAGGAAGAATTCCGCTAAACAATATCAAAAATACTTTGGCAATTCCCACATAGATCACTTTAGTTTGAGCAGGGTCCTTTAGTTTATCCATGAATACCCTGTATTTCGAAAGGTATATATATATATATATATATATATATATATATATATATATATATATATATCCACAGCTGGCATGTTATAAAGTCATGTTTCTGTTTACAAACGTCTTATGAGGTCAATAATACACATGTGTTTTAAGAGTCATAAAACACTCTCTGATTTTTTTGTAATAAACAACAAGAATTCTAGTTATTTAGTGACCCCATTTGTAATTCCAATATTTCTTGTGGTATATTACTTTTTTCGTTTACACATAAGAAAATATGTTCTTTGAATTACAAATGGAGCCGATAGACAATCTTAACTCCCATAATAAAGAAAAAATTTGGCATTGAAACCATATCATAACAACAAATATTTTATAAATTTTCAGCAACTTTCATTAACATCAAATGGCTAGCCTAGAACTAAACTGGTCTTAAGTAGCAAAAACTGGTTTACGAGAAAACACAACAGCTTTTCAGCTTACTATACTTACCTTTTTAAAATCAGGGTATTGTTTTGGATGATTATTTGTTTAAGTATGTGAAAATAGATTTTCAACGAGAAACGGATTGTTTTTTTTTTATGAAAAAATTATAACATAGACCACTTTTTAATTACACAGTGTTTGAATGTTAACAAACCGTTGAGGTTATTTCAATAAAATTATTGAAAATTTTCAGATTACTGTGTCTAAAGAGTCACCGACTTCACCTCTTCTGTTATAATGAGGTAATGATAAGTAAAATGGGTGATATATGGGGGGCACATATCGCAGCATTTTCTTTGTCTTTCATTTTATTGAAAGCCAAAAATTTGATTTATTGAAAGCCAAAAACTTTGATGTTTCTCAATATTTCTAAAAAATCTTTCAGGCTACCGGTTTTCTTGAGGTCAACTGATTGATAGGTATCAGTGTATTATTAATTTTCTTTAAAACTTAATTTTTCATTTTGGATATCATAGCACCCGAATGCAATATATGTTGATACTCCTTGAACACGCCATGTAATTGTTCAAAGGATGCAAAGTTTCCCACCATATTCCTTACTTCAAATGGGTTATGTTTTCTGCATTGTTTTATTACGTCTGTCCATTCATCTGGTATGTATATACAACTTTTTTTCTTTTGAGCCCTACTGATAAAGGAAAAGTCGCAATCATTGGATAAATAGGTATGACCAGTCACAAGATAATTTACATACATTTCTTGAATGTTGGGCAAAATGTTTACCATGTACATTATAAAAAACGTCATATTCCAATTGCGGTTTTGCCCACCACAGCAGTCACTAGAACGAAATAACTTGGTAGCATGCTGCAGAATGTCGTTCTTAAATATTGGTACAAACAACTGGTTACTTCCTGTGATCCTCTAGCACCCTTGGTTTCGTACCACAAATCCATAAAAACTTTTTTACCTGCAGTTGTCTCAAATAGTACACCTCTCTAGTATTTAGGTGGGGTCAGTGGACGGATTTAGGTTCGATGCCGCCCTAGGCCCTGTTTGATATGCGCCCTTTTTGCTAGGAGAGGAAGTGAGCATTAAAATTAAACGTCTAATTTTCAAATGTTTAAATTACTATATGTTGAATTTTATTAATATAAATATAACTCTTTATTGGTTTACATATATTTTTTTCAAATACAGCTAATATAACTTATAATATAAATTATTATTCAAATATAAAAAAATATTTTTTTTAATAATAAATAAAAAAATTATTTTTTATTATTTTCAAGTATCCTGTGAGGAAGGAGAATTTGAGGGCATTTCATTAGTATCTTGTGATGGAGGAGGGTTTCACTGTATTTCTTCGATATCTTATGCTGAAGTCTCTTCAAATTCCTCTAGAGAAAAATATTATTTTTAACAACTATTTTTTTTTAAGATTAAAACCTTACTGCAATAATAAAAATCATTAATAATGATTACAAAATACTTACGGCAGGTGAACATGATGGTTGTTGGTCATTATTAGGATATTTTGTTGAACTTAAAATTAGATATTTTTGGGATTTTCTTTAGTAAACTATCTATTTTCTTTTACGATATTCAGCACCACTGAGTCTTTTCCGATGAGCACTCATATTTAATTAAAAAATTGCGACAACTTATTTAAAAAAACAAAATCTAATTCAAAATTTTAAATATTTTTTTCGAATTTAGAAACACAATAAAAAAAGTCGGGATTGTAACATGAAGAGCATTCGTAAAATAAACTGCACTTTTCGACAGCAAAATGCTTATTTTTTATACGAATTATAGGATAAAACAAAACAAAGTCAAACTTGTCAATTCCTGAATTCCTGTTAGCCGCAGCGATCTCATTTCGTTAAAATAAACATGTAAAATACACTCGCCCGAACTGCTTTTAAATCTCAATAATCGCATGCGTGTTATAATTCCAGCTGATGCTCAGTTTAGTGAGTAAAGAAATACCACAAAATATTTGAAATAAAAATTACGTAAATTATCGACAATAATTAATTTCTTTTTTCCATTGTATTTTATAAATCAGAAATATAATATATTTTTTATTGAAAGGTTAATGAGCATTGAGTCGTGCACTTTTGGAATTTTCCAAACTTAAAATTTTGGAGGCGCGAAAATTTTGCTCTGCTTAAAATCATGCCGCCCTAGGCCCGGCCCTCACGGGTCTAGGCGTAAATTCAACACTACGTGGGGTAAATGGAAGTGTCCTTTCTGAATCGAAACTGAGCAAAATATACTTGAACTTTCGGCGTGCAAGCATTCTGTTTCCAAATCGCTTAAGCTTTTTCTAGCTTTTACAAACAGAGCAATGTGTTGGACCTTTTGGTTTGTATTTCTGTACAATGTATTGCATCATTTTATGAAGTCAGAGCAATTTTTAAAAGTCTCAGCTGTCACAACACGTCGTCCTCTTGTGTTAATATATTCATGACCAGCATTTCTTTTTGCTTTTCTGACCCTCTTCCCCCAGCTACTTTCGTTTCCTTTTTTCTTCCTCTTTTTGTCTGAACTTCTTCAGGTATTTCAACTTCCCAAAATTTTCCATATTGGATACATTTTATTCATCAAATTCTGAAAAGATATAAAAACATTATAAAGCATACATTTGGAGATACTACACATTCAATATTATCCCATTTTATATGGTCGAATATTTTGACAAACATTGAAACAGAAATTTTTGAAAAAAAATTGACTAAAAATAAAAAACGCTCACAAAAAATTAAAATCCCCAAAAGTTACATCAAACTATCAATATGGCAATAGCGCCTAATTTTAATTTACCTACTAACTGATGGTTTTCGTTTTCATACTCATCCGATTCATTGTCGTTATTTGATGGCAAATATTCGTCGTAACTTGACCCACTGAAAGGTTCAGAATCACTATCTTTGTACATTTGCAATGCAGCAGAAATAATTCTGCCTGCACGGGATGTTCCAACATTATTTCTGCACAAAATAATAAAAACACCAGTACTTGCACTACGGTTAACCAAACTTGCAATGTGACAGGATGTCACTATTGCAATATACATAAACAGGTTGTTCGTTAGACCACTTCGGAATTATATTTAAATTTGAGGGTTCTATGTTACACATTGTTAAATAGAACACTTTCGAGTGAACAAAATTTAAAATTATATTACAGCTAAAGTGAAATATTGTTCATATGCCATTTTAGAATGCAGATCTTACATAGACCACTTTAGCATTAATAAAGTATTGCTTCTTAAAGTCAATTATGGCGTTACCTTCATTTTGATAAAAATGTAACATAGACCAGTTCAGTTCCTGCTAGACAATTGTATTTCATATCTTATTAGCATATAAAACACTCAAGAAAAGCAAACACTTAAGCTGCACTCTCGTGTTGCTTTTCTTCCCTAAAATAAATAACTATTATATTACATACGGTTTGAGTTGTTTGTTACATTGTCGATTATTTATTATTCAGGTGACTTGTTAATTACCTACAGACTTTTCGGTGTTTGACTTCAATTAAGCACATATATCTTAAGAAAGAACAAACTTCCAAACAAGTTGCATGGCTGATAATGATATCAATGTCACAAACAACTCAAATGGTATGTTCTATAAAACAATAACTAAAAATGTTCAAAATACAGGATATTCGTTGGAAAAAACAAATTTTCTAAACTTCAACTATGTCTTCTTACCTTGTTTGAAATCAGGAAATTCAATAGTCAGTCAGTCCATATAGGGATGGTGCGGTCCTTTCATTTGCTCAAAGTTGTAATTCCCAGTGCAGATTATCTTCTGGATGTAGTAGATATTTTGTCTCAAGAAAGACATCATAACAATAATAGTTATTTATTATAGTGTCTTATTGGCCATATACAATACGACAATATTTGCTTTTCTTGAGTGTTTTGAATTCTAATAAGACATGAAATGCAATACATTTTATCCACAGCTGGTATGTTATAAACACGAAGACTTTCCTAAATTGAAGGCTTATTTGATGTTTATGACAGTTGCTGAAAATTTATAAAATATGTATATGGTTTCTATGACAGATGATTTGTTTATTATGCGAGTTTAGATTGTTTATCGATTCCGTTTGTAATTCCAAGTACAATTTTTCTTATATACAATAGAAAAAAGTTGTATACCACAATAAATATAGGAATTACAAATAGGGTCAATAAATAACTAGAATTATTGTTTCTCTTTTATATAATATCAGTGGGAAGTCCCAAAATTCACTCTAGCTTCTGCCATTTAATGAGATAACATAATTTCCAAACAATTTTTTATTTGTATTGCTAAAACACTATTTTATGAATTTTAAAAATTATGTGGAATTTTAAATACTGAACAAATTGTTAATTTATAAATTACAGGCAAATTCTACCTGAAAACATGGTCGAATCCAGGTATGCAAGACAGAACCGTTGATAAAATAATTGTCCACCAGAAGTACAACTCTCAGACATTCAGTTTTGATATTGCTATAGTGAAATTGAGCACTCCAGCTAAAGTAACCGATTACGTGAGACCAGTTTGCTTATGGAACGAACCGTCAGATTTGGGAGTGGTCGTAGGAAAAGCAGGTAAGAGAACTATTTAATGTATCATTTTTACTTTCAAATAATATAGGAGAAAAAATAATATTATGTAAAAAGGGTTTTGAGTTTGAAACAGTTATGTGTTTATTGCATTTGATAATATATATCACAAATTCAGTTTAGTACTTCTGTTTCCCCGTTCGTTAAACAGATTTCAGTTCATGAATATTTTGTTTTAGCTTTACATAATTCATTTTGTGTTTACAAAATGTTTGATTTATTTAAATTTGAGGTGTATATTTTATCAATTGAAATTTTCTCAAATAAATATATTCGTTATCATTGGAATAATCTTAATCAATGGATGATCATTTTAACATAGGTATTGTGCATGTTATTCGTAGATACTGCTGCCCAGCCAAATTCGAGCTCACTAGCACTGCCCTGCTACTCCTTTCTCATTCCTTTACATATTGATCTTAAGATAAATTCTGGTTCTGATAATATATTTAAATGAACAAATTGTATGATTTGTAGGTAATAATAAGATATAATAAAGGACTTGCTTCAACATTCAATTTAAAAATATGGAAACATAATGGGAACGGTATAAATATCTAATTCACAAATAAACATTTTATACCAATCACAGCGTGCAATTTCCTGATCAAAATTGTTCCAGAATTCAAAATCCTCACAGACAGAACCATTTTCATCAGGCTGAACTTTTTTACTAGGTTCGTTTGAAACAGATTAAGAACTAGAATTGAGGTGCCATATTTTACATAACTTTTTTTTTAAATAATTTGTTAATAGTGATTTAGTTTGGAAATTGTTTTATTTCAAACATGGCTCCAACGATTTTCTTCAAAATGTCCACATAAGTGGTTTTTCAAAGTCAGTGATGAAATAGAGAATTTAAAGATTTAGTTATTTCTAAATATGATATAATAGCACTATCTGAAATGTGGCTATCGTCAAATATACTTGACTGTAATGATTCCTTGGATGGCTATACTTTATTCAGAAAAGACAGACTGGTGGGCAGAGGTGGCGGGGTTGCTTTGTACATGAAATCCGGATATAAAGCTTATTTGCTGAACTTGATCCCTCAGAATGATACTGAACAACTATGAATGTTGCAACAAAAAATATGCTGTGAGCGTTTTATACAGGCCCCCTTCATTTTCCGTTGAAAATTTTCTAAACGACGTGGAATTTTCTATCAGCATTGTCGCGCCTAACTTTGACGAACTTATCCTCACAGGAGACTTCAATATTGACATGTTGGCTACTGATACTTGCTCTACGAAAAGATTAAAGGATATCTTGAATACATATGCTCTAGATCAAGTGATTAAGGAACCTACTCGCTTAAGTTCAACAAGTGCAAAAATAATCGACTTGATAATTTCAACTGAGAAAATCCCTCCTAATAATACACATGTCATAGACACTGGCTTATCTGACCATTTATGGTATCTTGCTGTATAGGATCCACGAATGAACTTGCCAAGCCCTTCTTATAGACATTTCGTGATTTCAAGGCATTCACTCTGAACACCTTTTTAGCAGACCTGGAACTCAACTTCTCACCTATTCTCTTATCAAATAATATCGATGACAAAGTCAGTTTATTTAATGACATCATAACGGTGTTGTTTGATTTCCATGCCCCAGTCAGAACTTTAAAGGATTAGTCGTCCAAAAGCTCCGTGGATTACTAATGTTATAAAAAAATGATGTCCCTTAGAGATAGGGCTCTCAAAAAATTCAAACATACGAAAGAAGTCAGACATTGATGGATCTACTACAAAGATCTGAGAAACGAAACAAATACGCCATAACTAGAGAAAAAAAGGCATATTTTACATTTAAATTAAAAACAGGGAAATAATAAAACTTCTGAGCTGAGGAATTTGGATATCCACTCTAAAAATGCAACCATGGTTATTCCGGATCATCTGAAAAACCATCAAGACATCAATGACTATTTCGTTAACTCCGCTATAAGTGACCACTCTTCAGATGCGGACACCTTAAATTTTTACTTAGAAAACACTCGACCAATTTTACTCCAACTACTGAGACAGAAATATACAAAGTCGTACTATCTATTAAATCTAAGGCATATGGGGTTGACAAAATGTTATTGTATTATATTATCTGCCACGTCTTCAACTGCCCTACCATCTGGAAAAAAACTTTCATTATTCCTCTACCCAAAACTCCCAATCCAGAGGACTTCAAATCACTTCGTCCCATCAGCATTCTATCTACCTTATCCAAAGCTTTTGAAAAAATAATTTTCTCTCAAATTCAGTGCCACCTACAATCCAACAGCATCATCCCCTCCCATTAGTCTGAATTCCGACCTCAACAAAGCTGTGTCACCGCATTAATCAAGGTCACAGACGACATTTTTACTGCGACGGATCAAAACCAGCTCACTGCCTTGGTTATGCTCAACTTCAGCAAGGCTTTCGATCGGATCAAGCACCAGTTGTTGTTGGCTATACTCTATTATATTGGCTTTTCTGCAGCCGCTACTTGCTTGTTGGGAGCTTACTTGAACAACCTTTTGCAAGCGGTTTTATTAGAACGTGACTGTTCTGACTTTCTTGTAGTGGAAAACGGAGTTCCTCAAGGATCGATATTGGGTCCGCTGTTATTCATACTCTATACCCATGAATTCTATAATCACATAAAATTCTGTAGTAGTCACTTTTTTGCGGATGACACCCAGTTATACCTATGGTTTTTTTAAATAAATCTTCCTCTCGCAAATTTGCAACTGAACTCTGATTTGGAAGCTATCATCTTGATATCTGAAAAATTCTGCCTATCAATAGACCCCTCCAAATCCTCCGCTATTCTTTTTGGCAAAAAAGTCGCTCGTAGTCGTTGCAAAAATTTAATGACAATACATATTGGGGAAAACACTATTCCTTTCTCTGATAGCTCGAAAAACCTTGCGAGTTATTCTTGATTCCTCCCTCAATTTCAGTGGCCATGTCAATCTTCTCGTTCGGAGAGCTTTCTGTAACCTAAAATTGATATATTCCAACAGAAAAATGCTAGATAAAAAGGGAAAAAAAACTCTTTCTGAGTCGCTAGTTCTCTCCCACTCTCCCGCTATCACCAAAAGAGACGTCCAGTGAATACAATTGGTCCAGAATTCTTGTGTACGTTTAATCTGCGGACTCAGGAAATCACATATCTTCTCCTCTCCAAGAACTCGGATGGCTAAATACCGAAAAAAGAAGAATACTTCATCTATGCACTTTATTTCACAATATAATCACTTCACAAAAACCACCCTACTTGTATGTCAAAATTACCTTTCGCACGGACGTGCACAACATTAATATTCGGCACAAATCTCTACTTAAGCCACCTCTGCACTCCACATCCCAGTTTCAATCATCATTCCTTCACTATTACTCGGTTTTACAATAGGATTACGGAACGGTTCAAATTATTATCCACTGCATGTTTCAAAAGCAGACTCAAAAATAGTCTATTATCAGGGAAATATCTCTATGATGCTATTATACTCTCTGTTTAATTTTTTAACTTTCTATACTTTATTTATAATAATTCCAAGTAGATTTATTAATACATTCAGTTATTCACGTAGTTTTGGGTTATTTAGTTTAGTTTAATACAAGACTCCATAGGTTGAGTGGAAGAAAGCACTTGTTCGTCTCACCACTGAGTTCAAACCAGAGCTAACTCTGCCTTTTGATAGTTTTGATTTAGTCACATGTTCCTTCTGTTTAGCACTCATCTATCAATAAAAGCAATTATTATTATTATAATAGCTCATTTCCTCGGGAAAAATAGTATAAGGTACATTTCATTGAAAATAAGATGAATATTTTCATAAGAAAATAGTATTTTTTTGAGGACATAACATTCATATTCTTTTTCAGGAACTGTTGTTGGCTGGGGCTATGATGAAACCGGAAAAGTTACGGAACAATTAACAAAGGCTCAGATGCCCATTGTAACACAGGAAACTTGCATTTACTCGTTTCCTGATTTTTACTCAAGGTTCACTTCCGATCATACTTTCTGTGCTGGCTTCAATAATGGTAAGGATCGTGCACCTACTTCTTTTGAAATACAACGTACAAATTTTGAAAACTACATTAATTATGTGATGCAATTGTTTGGTATATGGCGAGCTCCAGGAGGCAGAATGGAAGCATTAACAGGTACATTTTTTTCAGAACCCAATGAAGAATTATCAACTTTTTCGAATGGTTGGTGTAATATAGGGTAGAATATGCCTTGATTTCAATATCAATCTGAAAACAAATGTTGTTTTCATGTCAAATAATGACTTATTACAACAACTACATTGAAACATTTGAAGCTTGTGACATTTATATTCTAGTTTACATTCATTCCATGAATTCAATTTAGTTGGACCTAATGTGAATAGGGATAAGGATGTTAAACTATTTTTTATAGGTAACGCTTCTGAATAATGTTTATCCTTTTTACAAAGCTGAAATGATCATTAGTCTTATATAGCAGAGGAAAAAATGTACAACCCACCTATAAAACTAGGTTTTTCCCGTTTTTAAACCCCTGATAATTATTGGAAAATGGTATTCAATACGAACACTATTGATAGTAAAAAAAAAATACATTCAGTTTTATCTATTGTTTGCAAGCCACATTTTAAGGAGATATAATAAACATTAGCTCAAGTTTGGACGTTAAAAAACTAACTCATTTTATTTAAATTTTGAATTGATGCGGCCGATACAAAAAACACTAGAGAACGCAGACGTCCAAGGAAAATTCACCACCAGAGTTAGGGAGAGAATGCAAAGGGCCCTGAATCTGGTCAGTACATGGATAAATGAAGAGGGTTTGAATATAAATCAACCATAGTAGCTTTTATCCGAAGAAGGAAGCTAGAGGGCCTGGGACCCCTAACCCTCCAAGGGACCAACATCCAGTTGTCGGGGGAAGTTAAATATCTTGGGGTAATCCTAGACTCGAAATTAACATGGAGCCAACAACTGGTAAAAGTAAATAAGAAAGCTGAGGTGACACTAATGGGGACGAGCACACAGAAAAACATGGGGGCTAAGTCCCAAAATGGTGTATTGAACATACAATACTGTGGTGAAACCCATGATCACCTATGCATCTTTGGTTTGGTGGACAAAGATAACCCAAAAAATAGCCGCGGCTGAGTTGAGCAAGGTACAAAGACTTGCCTGCCACAGTATAACGGGGGCTATGAAAAAACACCAACAGCAGCCATGGAAGCACAACCATGATTGACATAACAATCATGGGGGAGGCAAGAATGGGACTTCTAAGGCTATAAAACACGAGCAACAGATCGGATCACAACAAGATAAAGGAAATAGTGGAAGGCAACATTTTGAAATGAAACCAACTCCTAGGTACTTCTTTAACACGAACTTCGAGGTGATCATACAAAACCGAAGGGAATGGACAGACGACACCATCAAGGGCAAACCTGGAAAGAGGATCTGGTATACAGATCCAAGACCAAAGAAGGAATTGGAGGGAAGAAACTCCTAAATGAGCACCTCACTGGGAACATATACTTCCGTATTCCAAACGGAAATGTATGCAATCTTACACTGCCTGAGAGAAAACAACATGAGCGAAGTGCGCAACACTCGTATCAAAATATGCACAGGCAGTCAGGCATCACTGAAGGCTCTCACGAACCCAAAAGTGCCAACAAGACTGGTATGGGAATGCCGAGAAGAACTCAGTGTCCTAGCAGAACACAACAAAATAACTTTGATGTGGATTCCAGGACACTGTGGCATCGAGGACAATGAAAAAGCTGATGAACTAGCCAGGATGGGCTCATCAACTCCCTATATTGGCCCAGAACCTGTACTCGGAGCGACAAAATCAGCCATTCGAGGGTCAAACGAAAACAAAGGGAGCGCTGGAAGGAAGCCCCTCTCATGCACCACGGAAAAACACATATTAAAGAACCTTCGAAACAAAGAACTGAAGAACTACTCAAGATGAGTAGGAACCAAGTCAGAACAATAGCAGGCCTTCTCACTGGTCATAGCCCAATGAGAGGACACCTGCACAAAATGGGGCTGTACAATGGAGAACTTCCTGCAGACAATGTGGCAAAGGGCAGAAACAGCCAAACATATATTGTCAGAATGCGAGGCGCTAGACCACAAAAGACAAGCAATATTCAGACAGCCAAGGCTAACCCCCGAAGAATACAGTAGCCAACCGATGAAGAACCTGTACAGACTGTTACAGGGGACTAGAGTTAGTTAGGTGCTGTAAAACAAAAACCGGAAGGCACGAAAAGCCCAAGAGGCTGAGGTGCAGCCTGCGACGAGACCAGCACCCAAAGGAAAAAACAAAAGAGACTTCACTAAATGATTTTCACTAAACTGGATTTACAAAACCACGACATGCGTTTCGCTATACAATAGCTTTTTCAAGTAGAGATTAATATTATCCCCACTTGAAAAACTGGTTTTGTAAATCCAGTTTAGTGAAAATCATTATGTAAAGTGAGTTTACTTCAATTTTTTTTTTTTTTTTTTTTTTTTTTGGTTCCCGAAAAGGGATATCCTTAATGTTCAGAGAACATCGTGGGAACCAAGGGAAAGAAGGTAGGAGTTGGTGTTCTTCTTAAATTTCTGGAGGTTGTATGCCTCGGGGAACACCTCCCTAGGCAATGAGTTCCAAAGCCTCGCTGTTCGTTGAATGAACGAGTCTTTGGAAAGTGATGTTCTGCAGGTCTCCAAAGTGACCACGAAGGGGTGTGATGACTGAACTTGACGGGTTAGTCTCGAAGAGACTGCCAAAGCAGGAACGATTGTTGATATTTCAGAAGAGCATCGCCCATGAAAATATCTATAAAATAGAGACAAATCGCCAACTTTTCTACGGTGTTCCAGACAAGTGAGCGAGTTTGTAAGCGAGGCATCACCGACGAGACGAATTGCCCTTTTTTGGACAGAATCCAATAGCCTCAGGATATGTTTAGGTGCCGCGCTCCAAATATGGGAACAGTATTCCAGGACAGGTCGGATCTGTGCCTTATAGATCATAAGCAGCTGAGTGGGGTGAAATAGCTCTTGGCACGAAACAAAAAACCAAGTTTTTGGGATGCACTTTTGGCAATGGACCTCACGTGTTTTTCCCAGGAAAGGTTATTGCTGATAGTAATACCAAGCATCGATATGGATGACTTCAGTGGTATGGTTACTCCTGACAAAGTTATGTTAGGCACAGTGAGATCGGCTTTCTAGAGAAAAGACATGCTTGTGTTTTGTTTGCATTGAATTCTACCAAGTTATTAGATCCCCACTCGAGAATTGTTGCTAAGTCCATATTTATATTATTAACATTTCTTCCTCGTTCATTTCTGGTTTCACGGGCTGATATAGGGGCCCTGAAGAGAAAGCGGTATGGAGGGTACTATCATCGGCAAAGCTGTGTACTGGACATGAAGTTGCTTTCAACAGGTCGTTGATGTGAAGTAGAAATAGTGTTGGTGCGAGAATAGATCCTATGAACACCAGCATTTATGAGTAGAGTGTCAGATGAAACTCCATCGACCACTACATGGAAGACCTGTTTGAGAGAAAACTAGCAAGCAGAGAACACAGCTGAGGGGCAAGCCATAAGGCGGAAGCTTGGCTAGGAGTCCCTGGTGCCAAACTCGATCGAAGCATACAGCCAAGAAGTTTCTCATACTTTTCAATAGATAGCTGCCATATATGTGAGACGTGCGAGCAGGTCACCAGTTGATCTCTGATGGCGGAAGCCATATTGCCTATCGTTGACAATTCCTGAGTCTTCCAGATATTTCATGAGCTCGATGTTGATGGCTTTTCCATGACCTTTGAAATAATAGATAGCAGTGCGATAGGTCTGTAGTTGCTAGGTAGGGCCTTTTGCCTTTTAGGACTGGCTGTACTCTTGCAATTTTCCAATTGGACGGAAATACCCCAAATTGTAAGAGTGGTTGAACAACTTGCAAAGAACAGGTGTTAGTTCGGGGCACATTTCTTGAGAACAATCGGCGGATTCCGTCAGATCCACAGGCTTTGTTGGTGTTGAGACCCAGCAAAATCTTTCTGATAGTCGTTGGCGAAAGGTGATCTCGGGCATGTGACTGTCAATAGGTGTAATGTTCGGGGTTGTTTTCCGATGAATCCAGAGTGGAATTTCCAGCAAATAGGTGCGCAAAGATATTGGCTTTTCCTGGGCAGTCGTTGCTAGTGTTCCATCTTCTTTGGTTAGAGGAGGAAATGAGCTGGAAGTGAAGTTTCTTCCCACAGCTTTGGCGAAAGACCAAAATAACGGGATCCGTTAGGACATTCAGCAAGATTTGATCTTATTTTGGCATTGTGGGCATCTTTTGAGCATTCTATTGTCTCTTTGCATATGCCTCTAGCCTCGACATATGCTGCTCTGGTCTCAGGGCCCGGATTTTTTAGCCATCGATGGTATGCTGCCTGTTTGGAAGCCACAGCTCTAGAGCAGTTTCTGTTAAACCAGGTCTTATCGTATGATGTTCTTCTTTCGGTATTCGGTATGTAGGTTTGCATCCCCAACATGATGATTTCAGAAATTGTCTCAGCACATCGTGTTGGATCTACTGAAGAGAAACAAACTCTCTTCCATGGAAGCTGAGAAAACATACGAAGACCTTCCCAGTCGGCCGAATTGTAATGCCACATGAGACGGGGTGGTATTGTGCAGCTCGATGGTAAATGGAAAGAGCATGTTTTGGAGATGAGGGTGTGATCAGAGTTTCCAAGTGGGGCACAAACTTCTATTCTATACGGGTCAGGATTGGTGGTGAGGAAAAGATCTAGTGTATTGGCAGACTGGTTGTTGACATCAGGGATGCGGGTTGGTAGCTCGACCAGTTGTTCTAGACCATGAGTGATGGCGAAGGCCTCGGCTTGACGACCCGTATCATCTGTTTTGTTAGAGAATTTGAGCCAGGCAGCGTTATGTACATTAAAGTCTCCCATGATTATGGTTTCAGCTGTTGGATGGTTCTCCTGAATGTAGTCCAGTTTGAGTGATAAAAACTCAAAGAGGTCGTTATATGAAGGTTCATTAGGTGATAGGTAAAGGCAGCAGAGGAACTTAGTCAGTTTGGTATCAGATAGCTTGAACCACATCACATCAAAGTCCTTCGGTTCCAAACTCTCTTCACGCTGGCATGAAAGGTTAGCCTTAGCGTAAAGGCAGACTCCACCTTTGAACCTGAATCGAGAATGGAGTTCGTAACCAGGACAAAGCATATGGACCTTGTTGGTGGACGAGTTTACTTGTGTTTCTGTTAGAGCCAGAATATCCGGTTTTTTCGTCTGTAGGTGATGGTGGACGTCATTGATGTTCTTGTTGAGTCCGCGGATGTTGCAAAAATTAATCTTTAATTTTTAGGTGAGAATTGTATTCCTAAGGAATTTATTTTAGCTTGTCTGTAAAGATTCACATAGTCAAAACTTAATGGCCGGAATGACAATACAGCAGATATTATTCGATAGAAGAACAGATTATTCGAGTTTATATTTTAATATTTATTATTATTTACCATTCACGTCCTTGAAATTAATTGAGAGATTGATATAAGGGGAACAAGGACAATAAAACGTGGTCAGGAAATTGCCGACGTTCATTTGACGTCTTTTTCAGTGCTAAAAATACAAAGTGGGTTTAAAGTAAATGTAAAATATTAATATTCATCTAAATATAGAAAAAAAAAATTACAATAATATGACAAAACATAAATAAAACAAATTTCCAAACAGTAAAAAAAATAAAACAATAGGGACCTTTTTATTGTATTATTATGAAAATGGTGGAGTATTTCATTGAACATATTCATTATTTCTCTCTGAAGGGTATCTGGTAAATTCAATTCATATCAGTTTTGTGCATCACCGAAATATTGTAAAACTACTGTATTGAGAAAATATTGCTTTGATCTTTCAAATTCAAATCTTCCAGGATAAATAAATTCCTTTAATTTTCAAGGATTATCGAAATTTATTTTGGAAAACTATTATCTGCACTAAGAATATGCCCTACCAGTATATAGTGGATATGATCAGATTGATCCTATTTAATAATCTTGTATTTTTCTATATATCTGAGGATTTCAATTCGTCTTTAATGATAATGAGAGATCCATGGGTGTTCAATGATAATAAGAGATACATGGGGCTTCCATACAAAGTGGAACAAATTTGGACTTTTCAAAACCGATTTTTTTCAGGAAAAAAGTGTGCAGTTAGTAAAATTGTTTGTTCTGGTCACGAATCTGAAGAGATTTCTAAACGATCTTTTCTCCTAATATTATTTTTCGGAATTGTGGGTTGTTCCATCACTTCTGGTGGGCAATGTACATCACTTAAGATGACCCCACCTAGTCATTAGGTATATCTATCGACAGGCGCGGAACCAGGATTTCATTCCGGGGGGGGGGGGGCATTTTTTGTGTGATAACTTAGGTTTCAGAATATTTATTCTAAAAAATATAGAATATCAATAGTGCAGTTACTGTCGAGAAATACAGTTGAATTTGAATAGTGCTCTTAGAAATATGAAATAAAAACGCATGGGTGTAGACATTAGAAAAATAATTTAGTTTGAAGTTATGTAGATATATTAATATTATTATAATAGTTGATTTGTTTGATAACATGAACAGGATATTCATTAAATCAGCATGGAATCATCTGCAACTGAAAGATAAACTTTAGTCACTATCTTCCATTGTTCAAGATAACCTCTTGGGAGGCATATTCATCTTAAAAAGGGAAACATTCTCAATTGAATATTAAATATAAATATTTTTCTGAAAATTTAAAAATCTTCGACAATAATGAAGTTATATTTTGTAATATTTAATAGAAAACAACTACTTCCCAGCTAAAGCCAACTACATCTGATAGATATTGTGAAAGGGCCCTAACTCAAAAGAAAAATTCTGAAAGTGAAAATTTGCATTTTTATTCAGATACTTAGTTATTTGCTTTTATATTCCAGTCTCAATTAATGACTCATATAGATGAATGAGGCAAATAAGAATGTTTTCCAGAAAGGAGTAGGTACTCACTAGAAACCATTTGTAACATTGATGCAAGAGTGACATCGCATTCACTAGGTCTTTCATCATTTTGTCGTAGATTTTTCAATTTTCAGAAATATATTTCTATTCAATATTCAATTGAGAATGTTTCCCTTTTCAATTATAATAGTTATTTTTAACTTAAATATCAAATCTTTGAAAATCTTGTAATAACTTTCTCGGTATCAATGCCTATAGATGTGCATAAGGGCAAGATCAAGAAGGCGGTTTTCTGTCATGGTTAATGGGGTACATGCAACAACTCAACAAAATCACAAAATAATCGTGCTTGTGTTGACTATTAGCCTATTGACGCACAACGAACTAAACTCTCTGTATTGTCTGTAGTGGCAAGTGGGCGGTAGGATGGAGCCACGGGGGGAAACAAAACGCATAGAAAACAAAATACTTAATTTGTGGAGGCGCGGACTCGACGCACATATTTTTGTTTGTTTACAGTAGTAATGCATTAAGCGTAAATAACGACTCTAGTGAATATAGTGAATTCCTAATGATGATTCCAAAATTTTGAATTTTTTTAATAAAATTGCTTTGGTTGTGCGTCAGGGGGGGGGCAATTACACCCGTTGCCCCTGTCTATCGATTCTGCACGCTCATTTGACACTTACGTATCCATCGGTGCTGTACAGATAAAACCTGGATTTGTTCAGTTCATGAACAAGGCATCACGCTCATCATTCACTGTTTGCCTTTCCATGGGATTCTGAAGCTGAAATTCTGTTCTGCAAGAAACTCCTGATGGTCGACACACTTGCATGGATAGTATGGGTAGCATTGAGTTGTACCTGGAGATTTCTTGCTGTTGCAAAACGTTCTCTCAAAGCTCACAATAAAATGAAACAATCATAAATCGTTGTTTCTTGTTGTCTTCTTGTATTCCTTGTCCATAGTGTCTGTTAGGATCGTTGGTTTATCTCATTCTCCGGGCTATACCACGGTAGCTTATTTCCTTCCCTGGCCGATGTACCCTTCATCTATTCAAGGCCCAGGATTCCGAGACTCCTTGCGAGATTTATCAGTTTCCTGATGTCAGAGGGCATTAATGAAATCCCTTCGAGGAACTTAAGCCTTTTGCAAAATAGCGCTTGGCAGTTGCAATGCAATGTACAGGGGTACTTCAATATCCTTGGGCCCACGACGATTTGTTAATAAAATATGAATGATTATTATAATTTTGCCACAAAAAATATAGGACTGCCCAAATATACAGGGTGACCCTAAACTTAAATAATTTGGCAATTGCTCGTTTCAGACGTTTGGCGTAATCTTGGGCCCAAGGATATTGAAGTACCTGTAGTTCTTAAATTAATCGTTTTAGACCACAAGTGTGATAGTTTGTTGGAATCGTTTTATCGGGAGAAACAGAAATGCCAAAACATACAGGTTGTCCCATTAATAATTGTGAATCTGATGTCACGTGACCGAAAACAAAAAGCTCATTGGGTAACATAATATCAAAAACAGCTGCGCCAATTGCTTTAATTTACAACCCCAAAATTACAATTCTCTACTACTCTCGAGTTCCGAGATATTCCCCGTCTTAATCGTCGTGGGACACCCTGTATATATTAAACAAATATTGCCCACTTTATTATTTTATGGCTTCTGGAGAAAGTATTTGGTCCCAGTTAGGCAGCAGTGTTAAGGTATAGACATAAAAATGGTGGTACTTCTTTGCAACATGTAGAATTTATTTTCTTTTTCAAAACTAGTCATATATTTTTGTTTCAACAGGTACATCAGTATGCAATGGTGACTCTGGTGGTGGAATGGTTTTTCCGAAAACTGGCTCTAACCCAAACAACCCCATTTGGGAGCTCAGAGGAATGGTTTCAATAAGTGTTGCCCTGCAGAATCAATTCAAATGTGATTCCTCCCATTATGTAGTTTTTACCGATGTTGCTAAATATTTCAACTGGATAAAGAAAGCTTTAGAAATGTGATGTGTCAGTATGCTCTAATGTTCTCATATATGTTTCATTACAGGCTCATTTTAATACATGACAATGAAAATAAATATTTGATTTTTAAAATATTGTTATGATTATTGAAGTGTTTTAATATAAAAATCCACAACTTTCCATTATCATTAACAATCTTTAACATGGAGCGAGTTGACTGAAATTTCAAACGAATAATCAGAATTGAATAATTTTTTAGGAGGAATACACCCTTCTTCCTAGTGAGTATACTAAAGATTAAAATATCTCTCCTCTGTCAAATATGAATTATATTGACGAATTAAACTAGCTGGTAATACACTGAAACCTTTCTATAATTCAATAAAATTTTCTTTTTAAATAAAAAAAACTCTTGACTCCCCAGTTAAACAGTTCCTATTCCTAACCCATTTGTTTCTTAGAAAAGTTATACAGTGCTTCTCAAAAGTCCGCTCCCCCCCCCCTCTTATTTTTGGAACGATTATACATAAACAGTGAAATTTGGAAACTGAATATTAAAGGTTGTAAACTTGCCTACTAGTGATGATAGATGACGAAATCGTCAAAGATGACGTCACAAGGCCATTGTGACCAATAATTTTAAATGGAACCCTATGGCAAGCAACACCTCTTTTAAAAGGTATCGAAAAAACCTATTCAATGATACTAATTTTGTTTGTGTTTATGGCAGTTTTAATGGCTCATTAGTAAACATTAAAATTTAAATTCCATTCAGTATGATATTAATTAGATTTAAGAATCAGTATCTACTTAAAGAAATTGCTCGAAGTGACCTCCATTTACTTCCTGACAGTGAAATATCCTATTTTGAAATTCTTCTCGTACTTTTGCAAATGTGTCTGCGGAAACAGCCTCACATTCTGCAACAATACATTGTTTGAAAACGTGAATATTGTCAGGTTCTATTGTGTATGACCTCGTAGGTTCATTCAGAAATAATGTTATCGGTTTAACTAACGTATATTACTTCTTATGGCTGGCGTAAGTGACATAATAACATATCATAACTCAACATAACAGTATCCTGGACAGACGCCGACTACTCCAAACTACTACAGGGTAATACAACAGTCTCATACATAACACTCCTCCCTTCTACTTCGTAGAATATCAACTTGTATAATCCTTTAAATATCGAGCGGGTTTCGTGGTCTAGTAGCACGACGGGTCTGTTCTGAATAACTTGTCCACCCGAAATGGGCTCTGATACATCCACTTGTACATTTGCATCTCTCTGCCCCTCATTCTTATCGACAGTATCTAATAACTGTTTTTCATTGCCGATTCGGGGTGAATTACTTGTATCAGAAAGTATAGGTGAACTGTCTATTTCTTCTTGCCGTCTTCTTATCTGGTCCACGTGTCTGTGTAGTACATTTCCCTCAGGCGTATATAATCTATAAGATACTGGTCCCAGAGATTTTTGAATGAAGGCTGGACTCCATTTTGGCCCATTTCCATAATTTCTAGCAAACACCGGATCCTTGGCTCGAAATTATCTCAATACTTCCGGTGCATCTTCCTCTAATGTTTGTTTCTTGGGGTGCAAGGAACTCAGTCTCGTTTGCAGTTTCCTGTTCATCAAAATCGCTGCTGGACTATTCCCTGTTGTTGAAATTGGAGTTGAATGCTGCTGCATTAGAAATCTGGCTAGCTTCGTCTTTATATCTCCGTCCTTCAACATTTTTAAGAAATGTTTCGTTGTCTGTACCATCCTTTCTGCCTGTCCATTAGATGCTGGGTGCTACGGTGCTATTCTAGCATGCCTTATCAAATTATTTGTCAGGAATATTTGGAACTCATGATGGAATTCCGTGAGTGGCAAATAATTCTCTTAACACTGATATGGCTGACTGGGAAGAAGTGGAAGGCACTACCCGCACTTCCAACCATTTTGAAAATGAATCGACTACTATTAAAAACAAAGATCCTTGTGTTGGTCCAGCGAAATCTATATGCAGTCTAGTCCAAGGTTCTCTTGTTTCTTCTCATGGGTGTAGCACTTCTTTAGGCAGCATATTCCGGTTTTCTTGGCATACAGAACAATCACGAACTAGACGTTCAATGTCAGCGTCTAGTCCTGGCCACCATACATGTGACCTGGCAAGGGCTTTCATGCGGACTATTCCTGGATGCGTTGCATGTAGAATTTGCAGTACTTGATTGGTTTCGATAGATGGAATAATCACTCAATTCCCCCACAATAAACAACCATTATACATTGACAATTCATTTCTCTTCTTCCAAAACTGTTTCAATTCTTCTGGGACTTTATTTTTGTCGTCTGTCCAGCCTGTTTGTATCCAAAATGATACTTTCGATAGTATTCTATCTTCTTTCGTTTCCTTCGCAATTTCCTAAGCTGTAAATGATTTTTCCGGAACTGATTCCAACATCAGTACTTCCTGAAGTGGTGGCCCTTCTATATCCTGGCTTATTAGTGGCAACCGACTCAAAGCGTCTGCATGAGGTATTTGGGTACCCGGAACATATACTAACTTATAATCATACGATGACAAAATCAGAATCCACCCAACATTCTGGGTGGTATTACTTCTGGAATCGATTTATTATTTCCAAAAATTCCCAGCAGAGGTTTATGGTCTGTTCTTATCTCACAATTCCTTCCATAAATATAATTATGAAATTTCTTGACGCCCACTATCAGGGCTAATGCTTCTATGTCCAATTGTGCAAACCGTCTTTCTGAACTTGAAAGTGTTCTGCTATGAAATGCGATTGGAACTTCCTTACCACATTCATCCAAATGGCTTAAAACAGCACCTACTCCGTATGGACTGGCATCACACGTCAGAACTAAAGCCTTCTTTTCGTCGTAATGAGCCAAATTTTTTGACGATGACAACATTCTTTTGAGTTTATCAAATGCATCCTGTTCTTCAGTCGTCCATTTCCAAGAGATACCTTTATGAAGTAATTTATGAAGTGGTTCGGCTACGGTAGCCTTATTTTCCAAAAATAAATGGAAAAAATTTAGCATTCCCAGGAAAGCTTGAAGTTCAAGCTTTGACGTTGGTGCTGGCGCTTCTTGAATGGCTTTTATTTTTTCATTTGTTGGACTTATGCCATCTTCTGTTATGAGGAAACCCAAAAACTTCACTTGACATACAAAAAATTCGCATTTATCTGCACGAAGCCGTAATCCATCTTCTTTGAAACGCTTCAAGACAGACCTCAACTTAACTTCCAACTGATCTGCGGATTCAGCAACCTTAAGAACATCGTCGGAATATGGCATGACCCCCTTGATTCCTGCTATCCATGAATCTTTGGAAAATTTGAGGTGCCGTTGATATCCCGAACTGTAAACGTTTTACTTTAAATGCTCCTTTATGGGTTATAAGTGTTTGGGCGTCAGCGCTAGCATCATCCACTCTCAACTGTTGATATGCTTGTTTCAAATCTAGTCTTGCGAAACATTTTCCTCCTGCCAGTGTAGCCAAAACCTGATGCACTGATGGAACTGGATCTACATCTTTCAACAATGCCTTATTTATTGTCACTCTATAGTCACCACATATACGAATACTATTATCCGCTTTAATTACCGGCACAATAGGAGTGGCCCATCGACAGTGCTCCACCGGTTCCAGAATATCTTGCTCCACTAATTTATGCAGCTCTTCCTCTACTAATGGTTTTAATGCAAATGGCAGATTCCTCACCTTCGATAAAATAGGTTTAACTGTTGGATCCAGATTCATTGAAATTGGGGCACCTTTAAAGTCACCCAACTTGTCGTCAAAAACGTCTTGGAATTCCGACAAAATGTCCTTAACTTTATTGTCTGATACGTTAATAATTGTATTGATACCATTCAATGAAATGTTCAGTGGTTCGAACCAGTTTCTTCCCAGTAAGTTTGCTGTATTTTTCCTTGCAATAACCAAAGGAAGTTTTTTTCCTATCTTTCCCAATTCAACTTGGACGTCACATATCCCTAATATATCAATAATATTGCGCTGATAATCCCTCAGTATAAAGTCTGGTTTTTTCATCACCGGTTTCATTTCCTGGAAGATCTTCTCAAATGATTCTATACCAATCATTGAGTGAGCAGCACCACTGTCAATATCCATCACTGTTGGTTCCTTGTTGATATTTACATTGACTTTGAAATGTTGTTCTATCTTGAAAACAGAACATCCTTGACTCCTGTGTAGATGCACGGTTCATACATGTCATCCTGAACATTTGTCACTGCGTCTTGACATTCAACGTCAATTGACTTTTGATTGAAGTGCCTTTTATTTGATGAGCCTTGTTGCTTTTTCTTGGACAAACAGGCCGCTCTATGTGACCCAATTTCTTGCAGAAGTTACATCTGGCGTTTTTGAACTCACAATTTTCCGGTAGGTGTTGATTTTTTACAACGGAAACATATTCTCATCATTGTTCTTGTAATATCTTGTTCTTTTGTGTGATTCAAACCTTTTCACTTGATTTGCCGAACTTGAATTTTTACTTTCTTTCAACATACAAATGTTCAGCATGGCCGCTTCATGTGCAAGTGCAATCTCTTCGGCTTTCTTGAACTGTAACTCGTTTTCTGATAGTAATCGATGTAGTAAATTTTCATCTATCACCACATACCAGTCTGTCTCGTAACATTTCATTGAGTATTTCCTTCTTGAAACCACAGTATAACGCTAGGCGTCTGAGTTCACCAATATAGTTTGCATTACTTTCATTTGGACGTATCCACCATAGTGGATTTCTTTGGATTGAAGTGATCTGTTAACTTCTCAATAATCTCGTCAAATGAACTGCATTAACTGATGTTGGAGCAACTGAGGAATGTATATCATAGGTGGATGGTCCACATACTGTGAGAAACACAGCTTTCTTCTTTTCAGTATCCGTTATATCATTTGCTTGTAAGTAGAATTTCAGTCTTTCGATATAATTTGACCATTTATCAGGCTCGCTGGGATTGAAATGTTCAATTGAGCCGATAGCCAACATTCTGCAAAATTATCTTATCTTTCTGCTCTGACTGCGCCAATATTGTGTATGACCTCGTAGGTTCATTCAGAAAGAATGTTATCGGTTTAACTAACGTATATTACTTCTTATGGCTGGCATAAGTGACATAATAACATATCATAACTCAACATAACAGTATCCTGGACAGACACCGACTACTCCAAACTACTACAGGGTAATACAACAGTCTCATACATAACAGGTTCAGTGGCGTAAACCTTCGATTTAAGGTACCCCCACAGAAAAAAATCCAAAGGTGTGAGGTCCGGTGATCGAGCTGGCCATTCCGTTGAACCCGTCGTCCAATCCATCTACCACGATACTCCTCATCCAAATACCGTCTTACTGCACCGTAATAGTGTGGAGGAGCACCATCCTGTTGGAATGTTATTTCCAAATTGCCGAATTCATCTGGATCATCTTCCAAAATTTCAAGGATTAACGGTTCTATTGCGTTTTGCAACAGCTCCAGATAAACCTCACCAGTTAAATTAGTATTTAAAAAAAGAGGCCCAATGATGTGGTTTCCCAGGATACCTGCCCAAACATTCACCTTCTGGGGAAATTGGGTATGTGTTTTACGAAACAGGTGAGGATTTGCGTCACTCCAATACCTCAGATTCTGTGTATTTACATTTCCATTTAGATAGAAAGTACTTTCGTCACAAATTGTTTTGACATAGTCTGGCTGTTGGTTAATTTTAGTTTCCGTATTTTCACAAAATTCTAGTCTTTGGTCTGGGTCGTCGTCTGAGAGTTGATGAACCATTTTTAATTTGTATGGATGAAATTTGTTTTTTTTCAACACCCTGTGTACTGTACTTCGACTTACTTCACAGGTAGATGCAACGTGAGTTGTTGAAGAAGTAGGATTAACTATTACTTCGGCCAGTATATACATTTTTTTCTCATCAGAAATTTGTGGTCTGCCAGATTGTTTCGCATCATTAACCCGTTGTTTCAAACTTACGAAGGAGCTCCCTTAAATAAGTCCTCGAAACGGGGCGATCGGGAAACCTCTCATTAAAAATGCGTTCTGCTGCATGAATATTTTGTCCAGTTTCACCAAGAATTAGGATCGCTGCTACTTTATCACCTAAAGCACGTACCATTTCGCTTCTTGAAGCACTTAAAAGTTCGGCTCACAACAGTTTAACAAATTATTAAAATGTACAAAAATATTAAAAGTACCAAAAGCTGCTGAAAGAGTTAAACGTTCGATCAACAATACACACATTATTAAATGTACAAAAACTTGGACAATTACAAAAACGTCGAATTAGGGAGACTAACAAAAACGTCAGCTTATTTGACAACTATCCAGAGGCGGAGCTTGAATTTGGAATTTTAGTATTAACTGATTTAATTCATCACAGCTTTGCGTTTTTTAAAAGCGAGTTGCAAAACTGCCATAAACACAAACAAAATTAGTATCATTGAAGAGGTCTTTTTAATACCTTTTAAAAGAGGTATCACTTGCCGTAGGGTTCCATTTAAAATTATTGGTCACAATGACCTTGTGACGTCATCTTTGACAATTTAGTCATCTATCATCACTAGTAGGGAAGTTTACAACCTTTAATATTCAGTTTCCAAATTTCACTTGTTTATGTATAATCGTTCCAAAAATAAGAGGTGGGGAGGGGACTTTTGAGAAGCACTGTATGAGGTTGTAACATTGTCTAAGGATATAGTCAGTAAACTATATGGTTCATCAACTCTCCGACGACGATCCAGACTAGAACTTTGTGAAAATATGGAAACTAAAATTAACCAACAGCCAGACTATGTCAAAACAATTTGTTTTAGTGACGAAAGTACTTTCTATCTAAATGGAAATGTCAATACACAGAATGTGAGGTATTGGAGTGACGCAAATCCTCACCTGTAACACATACCCAATTTCCCTAGAAGGTGAATGTTTGGGCAGGTATCCTGGGAAACCACATCGTTGGGCCTCTTTTTTCAAATACTAATTTAACTGGTGAGGTTTATCTGGAGCTGTTGCAAAACGCAATAGAACCTTTAATCCTTGAAATTTTGGAAGATAATCCAGATGAATTCGGCAATTTGGAAATAACATTTTAACAGGATGGTGCTCCTCCACCCTATTACGGTGCAGTAAGACGGTATTTGTATGAGGAGTATCGTGGTAGATAGATTGGACGACGAGGTTCAACGGAATGGCCAGCTCGATCACCAGACCTCACACCTTTGGATTTTTTTCTGTGGGGGTACCTTAAATCGAAGGTTCACGCCACTGAACCTGACAATATTGACGTTTGAAAACAACGTATTGTTGCAGAATGTGAGGCTGTTTCCGCAGACACATTTGCAAAAGTACGAGAAGAGTTTAAAAATGCGATATTTCACTGTCAGGAGGTAAATGGAGGTCACTTCGAGCAATTTCTTCAAGTAGATACTGATTCTTAAATCTGTAATTAATATCATACTGAATGGAATTTAAATTTTAATGTTTACTAATGAGCCATTAAAACTGCCATAAACACAAACAAAATTAGTATCATTGAATAGGTTTTTTCGATACCTTTTAAAAGAGGTGTCACTTGCCGTAGGGTTCATTTAAAATTATTGGTCACAATGGCCTTGTGACGTCATCTTTAACGATTTCGTCATCTATCATCACTAGTAGGGAAGTTTACAACCTTTAATATTCAGTTTCACTTGTTTATGTATAATCGTTCCAAAAATAAGAGGGGGGGAGGGGACTTTTGAGAAGCACTGTATAATAAAATTAAATAAAATTCATTTCATTTTCAATGGATTTATTACAAGAAACAAAGACAATACTATACTAATATTTTTATATAAATCACAGATATCTTCCCTAATACTTGCTTCTGCATGTGAGTACTAAATATTCTTTTTATTAGGATCTGGTTCATTTCTACAAATCACTGATATCCGTCTATCTTTAGATATTTTTTCGTCTCTGAAATAACTTTTTTCGTTATTCAAAATTTCATGGGTGTAATCAAAGCGTGCACTATTTTTCATAATATACAAAGATCTTCTCTTGAGTAAGATGTCAGCATATAAATGTTTATGTTGGTCGTGTACCAGTCTCATAACACTGTCGGTGAGAAGGCTCAACCCAGCGATTGTATCTCCACAAAACTACAAAAATTTTGTTAGGTTGCTATAAAAACAATTTCAGGTGTGCTTACTCTTATTGCATCAATATGAGGCTTGATATATCCATTTTTATCTAAATCTAATATATGTACAAATTTCAACTGAGATACATGCGGTGGAAAGGCAATGCTGCGTACTCGGTTCAAAATTTTTGTATTTTCTTCATTCCAATTCAGTCTCTCAGTTTCCCTATAACCATGTATAGCCTTCAATTATGAATTAGTGAATATTCTGTGATTATATTGTTTTTATCAACTCACATCATCCCAGTGATCAAATTCATAACGCAGCCTCTTCATGTAAGGTTCAATTTCATCCATTATTGATTTTTCTTCACCTTCACTCAGAAAGTCATAATGAAGAGTCATGCTATCAACCAAACTTGCAGAAAACTCTGGACTTTCCTTTGCAAAATCCTGACACAAACTCAAATAACTTGGAACAGTTTCAAGTACTGAAATTGAAATATAGATATATTTTGTGTATTTCATTTAGGTTCAATTCATAGAAATTCGATTTTTGATTATGTGTTATGAAGTACAAGGGAAATATTAATAATAAGTTTAACTTAAGTTTGTGGGGTCTACTTTGTAAAATTTGCGAGATTTGTGTCAAAATAAGAAATGTTGATGATTTGTCCGAAGAAAAAAGGAATCGAGTTGGCCGCTGTCGTAAAATTTGACACATCCATTGAATTCTGAAAAGAATATTTTTCAACAGAATGAAATTGTTACAGAAACATGAAACAATTCTAGTAATCTTACAAGAACAGGAAAGGATGATTACCAGGAAACAATGTATACATTTTGAGGAAAAGCTACTTATAATTGCTCAAATAGGTAACCATCATGTTCCATACAAGCTATTAGTTCTCTAGTGAATGGGCGCCGAACTTTAGTAAGCATTGTTCCATCAACTGAAAAGAAGACTTTTGTGATCTCGTTTTTCATATCATCTGCAGTTGTTGGACGACCTCTGAAAACCCTTTCCTTCACATATCCCCAAAGAATTAAATCTATATGAGAAAGGTCTGAGGCTCGCGTGGGCCAAGGAATAGTACCTCCTCTGCCTATCCCATGATTAGGATAGGATTGAACTAAAAATTCTTGAACTATCCTATGGTTATGCACTGCAGCACCATCGTGTTGAAACCACATAGTCCTTCTGGTGCTCAAATCTACTTCTTCTAACATTCTGGAAAGATGTTCACAAATAAAATGTAAATAACTTTCACTATTCAGCACATTGTCGAAAAAGTAGGGTCCAATAATGTGATTTCCAATAATTCCTCCCCAAACATTAAGCGACCATCGCTATTGGTGAGCAACAGTCCTCAAGCAGTGAGGATTCTTGATTACATAATAATGCATATTATGTCTGTTGACCGACCCATTGTTCTTAAACGTTGCTTCATCAGAAACCAGAATTTTGTTTAAAGTATTATAATCATCGTCAATCGTGCCATTGAAAACAAAACGCAACTCTATTTTTAAAATCATTACCTTACAATTCTTGATGTAGGTTCAGATGATAAGGGTGAAACTTATGTTTCTATGTTATTCTGTTCAGTTTATATTTTGTGAAATATCTTTTTCCGCTGCTATTTCCCGAGTGCTCAATAAAACTTGCAAGTCATTTTCCTCATTGAACCAAATTCCAACAATTTCCTTATTGGTATAAGACACACTGTTGGAGTTAAAACCGATCTCTTAACCAATTCTTCGCTAGTGAAATTTATTATTAACAATTACACAATTATTTAAAATACACGGATGTGTCAAATTTCAGGACAGAGGCCTACTCAATTCTTTTTTTTTTAAAAACATCCAAAATTTCTTATTTTGCAACAAATCTCGTAAACTTTACAAAGTAGACCCGACAAGCCCTATATCAACAAAAAGCTCTTGAAAAATACCATTCAATGTTGCAATTGAAAAAGACAAGTTATTGCCATTTGAAATTTGTCATTTAAAAAAATCATAGTAGGTGATGGAACATCGACTCTGAGTTCACCTCATCTCAAAACATGTGCTAAAGCATATGGAATCGACTGTAAAAATTGAATGAGTTATCTTGAATGGTTCTGAAGTTATGAATTGACATAAGTCAAAACTATTGCAGATAAGTCTAAGAAACCTGGGTGCGTTATATCGACAATTTAGTGGAGAATCAAAAAATGGAGGGTTGCCGTCTAAAAAAACAACTCAGTTGTGTATCTTAGTTTGGGACATCCTGTATATAATTAGAAATATCATTGTCGGACCTATCCTTTAAAAAAATCAAGTCCATATAGATATAAAATAAGTTATGAAGCTTGCACTCACCCCTGGGTCACCATGTGTAGAATAATTTTATATGGAAATTGAGTTGTGATAGTCTGAAAGTCCCTTTGGTAGATTTTTTTATTTTAAAATGGTAAAATAGGTACGTAAATGGAAGAAAAAGCATTACTTAAATAAATTATTGAAAGTGGAGACAGGAGGTTTTGCGATTCAAATAAAGTTTTTCTACACGATTATAGGAGAAATTTGGACATATTTTACAATACACTAATATTTTTGGGAATAGCCATCGATTTTTTTTTTTGATACTTACATTTTGATTTGGCAATAACTTCAGAATATAAACGTGAATTCCTTGATAATACTTGAAATTTGATAAACTTCAAAGCTGTCGTAATATTCATTTCTCTTAGTAGAATCGTCGTAATGAAGAATATTTCTTAAGTATTCTTAACCAAATTGTTCAAAAGATAATCAATCAAATTGATTCAAGAATTAATCATTCTGCTTAATTTTTTAGTGTTTGGTTATATACAAAGACAGTAAACGTTATCTGAATAGGAGGTACTAATAAGCTCTAGCCAATAAGAATGTTGTAGCATTAACGCGTCATGGACATGAGTACAGGTGGATCACGCAACAGAGTGGTCTAATATACATTCAAGAGCATGTAACCATTATGTAACTCTCATATCAGAGTGCTAGTCCGCCACTGTCCAGAGAGAATGGTGGCCATGACATGTCTATATACGTCACTATGACTCACAAATTATATTTCATCTCTTTCTATTAGTGCCACCATTGTCTTATGGGGAATAGATTCTCCTACTCAGATAACGTTTACTCTCTTTGGATTATATAACCATCTACAAAGATCCGGGGACCTCGTGATGTTGTACCTCCCTTACCCTCCTTTAGGGAAGGAGTTTGGTCCCTTAGCTAATGCTGTTTTAATGGATGCTTTAAGAGCCTCTTAAAGTTGGTGCAACACACAAAACCGCTAATGGTACTTTAAAGGACAATTAGCCTAATTGTTCTTTAAAAAAAAGTCGCTACAAATGGGCGTTAGTCAGCGATTTCATTTCCAAATCTGTATGTAATATCAGTCACCTTCTCATCATTTCGAGTTTTGACTCATAGATGTCGCTCGCTTTGCTGCAGTTGCTAATAACGAAACAGAGATTTGAGGTTATAGCATAGATAAATTGGAAAATTAATATTTCTAATTTGTATATTACATTCATTTCGCATTGAGATGTCTCTGCTGACAAGACTTTTACCAGCTTTTCAAAGCTATTTACCGTAAGTTATCCTCTTCGAACTGTAAACATTCTTCTTTTTATTTCTTTGTAGACGTTACACAATTTTCACTGGCAGATTTTTCCAACCAGTTTCGAATTTCAATACCTTAACAAATACAAACAGTTCACCATGTAATCCCGGAGGCTTGTTCAATATGTCAGTTCGCACAGTAATTCGCAATCACTTCCCCAGACCTTCAGAAAGGAGACGAATCAAAAGGCATGGCTGGTTTACAAGAATGAAAACGGCACCAGGGCGTAGAGTAATTATGAATAGGATTCTTAAAGGTAGACATGTTTATACACACTAAATAAAGAATACCTTTATATACTTGTAATATGAGATGTGAATTATAGTTGGTGATCCTGTTGATAAAAATGCATTAATGCATGACAAACTCATCATGAATTTGAAAATTGTATTTCTTTTTCCAACTTAAAATGAATCAGCAGAGCCATACATGTTAATTTTGTGTTTTTTGGTACATATACATAAAGTAAGAGTTTCTCGTTTTCCTACCATTTTTTACCCAGGTGTCCTTCGAAAGGTCTTTTTGATTTACCTCAGTTTACTCTTTCAGTCTTATAATACTTATTTTGATAGTGTAATTTATTGTAAAGCGAAGCTGTACACAACTTTGTTTAAATATGTCTCAGTTCTTCTTTTCTAGAAGAATATTAACACACTAAGCTCCCCTATGAGCAAGAAAAAATCGTACTGTTGGGACCTCATTTTATCAATAAAAATGTCAATACCATTGAATTTGTGCAAATAAATAATCTGGACAGCTGATTAAAAGAGGCATTAGGTACATGGATGCCACCGGTCTGGATAAAAAAAATATGACCATTTGGACGGCGAATCCCTAATGTGTTTCTTTTTTTTAACTCACAATGGTACAAAAGTATTTAGTTAGTTGTCACCATGATTGTATTATTCAATCAATGGTTGTAATTTCTGATAATGGAAATAAACACAAAAATTCATGTAACTTTTTTCCCAACACACAAACAGTGATGTACTCTTGGGACCGGGCGTTTTTATTTGCCATAACTCGATTCAAGGGCTTAGGAATCAGTTAAATGCCACGTCTTAAAACAGAAAATAAAAAAGTAATAGAAATAAATATAGGAAATAAAATGAAAATTGAAAAATTAATAAGATATGACAAAAAAAATTAACTAACCTTTTCCAACTAATCTGAGGTAATGCGAAAGACTTGCCAAATCACTTTCCTTTTATCACAGTGGAAACGAAACCCAACAAACCAAAACCTATCTTGGTAAGTAGTGACATTTTGGTGTTAGTTGCACTACAACACATAAACCCAAATACTACATGGCATTAATTGCCTGCATATCACTGTATTCCCAATCATATCACAGTATTCCTATTACGTAAACAATCAATTTAATACTTCGGAGCATCATATATTAGTATATTAAAGTATAAGTGGATAAAAAGGGCTTTAAAACACGCGCGATTTTTCGAGCACGACGGCGCAGCCGGAGTGCTCGAAATAGAGCAAGTGTTTTTAAGACCAGTTATCCACGAATACTTTACGTTATTTTTTTTTATTGGTGCACTTTGAAATCATATATACTGGTATTATTAGTACAAAAAATAGAACTAAGAACTAATAATGCAAGAAGGTTGAATTCGTGATATGACATCAGTATACCTTTCGTTGTCATGGAAATGAGAAAAACATTCATTTGCAATTTGTTACCAAAGATCAATATTTGTTGTCACCAGATCTCAAAAATGAATGAGTCTAATATCGATTTTTTGAGTAGTGAGGCAGAATCGCGTTAAATACCGCGGAAATCCAGTGATATATGTAAAAAAGAATATGAAACGTTCATCAAATGGATGGAGGAGCACATATAAATGACCGAATTGTGAGTAATATTTTATGTGACGTTACAAGGTACTCCTGTCAGATCAATAATCAAAAATTTGTCATTTAGACTTCACGTTTCTCGATTTGTTGATGTTGTCATGGTTACCTTTAAAAAACGCGCGTTTTTTAAAGTTCGATTTAAACACGCTGAGGAGTGCTTTAAATGGGTAAAAAGGGGCACCAATAAAAAAAAATAGTAAGCGTTCAGAAACTACGAGGAGAAAACGGAAGAAAACAGGCTCAAAACCTTTGTTGTAACAGCTCCCTTTGATAAAAAGGATGGAACGTATGAAACGAAATTCTAGCCTAGCAGAGTTGGAATAAAAAGGTGTCAAAGAAATAACCATGGTCACATAAAAAAAGGTGAGTATAGCATCATTCATCAAAATGTTCAATCAATTGGAAATGCAATCGATAGGGTGGAAAACATGCTTGAAGCTAATAGTCAATGTAAAATTCCATGTGTAACAGAACAATGGAAGAAGCAGGTCAACTGGAAAACATGGCAATAAAAAACTTCAAACTAGTTTAAAAGTTTTGTAGAGCAGAAGGTTCACATGGAGAAGGATGTGAAAGCAAAGACACTTAAAAATCTAGTAAAGCTGTCTGAGTTTGAGTGCGCAGCAACAGAGTGTGTGTCTAATAGGTAATAAAAACTTTTTAACAAAAAATTAAACCGACGAAAAAATCAACTGAAAAGCAAAAAATTAAATAAACCTTATTAGTTTTAATGATAACTGAGCTCCTAAACTAATGTGGGTAACCAATTTTGAGTCGGCGCCAAACAAACTAGCAATTGAATAAAATGATGGCAGCGGGATGCATGGTGGCGTTTTGATTACTTCTTCAAAGTAATATAATGATCTTCATTGATTGTTTGTTTGGCGCCGACTCAAAATTAGTTACTCACATTAGTTTAGGAGCTCAGTTACCATTAAGACTAAGGTTTATTTTATTCTTTGCTTTTCAGTTGATTTTTTTTATCGGTTTAATTTTTTGTTAAAAGTTTTTATTTTTAACTTTTTTGTGGCCTACATTAGTTAATAACTATCTACTCAATTGACTCCAGGTATCCATTATGTTGTAGTGTCACCAGAACTATATGTGTGCCAAGTTCCAACAGAATCGGTTCACAGATGAAAAATTAATAATCCCCTATTTTTCTACCCTTAAGGGTAAATTATTCCTTTCTAAATCCAAAAATACCAACTCTAAAGTATACCCCGTCAATTAAAAAAGAATCATCTGAATCGGATAACCCAGTACAAAGTTATGAGTGGTAGAATCGGTTAACGGGTAAAAATTCAGTGGATGAACGATAAATATCTCTATTTTTCTACCCTTAAGGGTGACATTTTTTTTTTTCAAATTCAAATGGGACCAACTTCGAAGTATACCCTAATAAAAAAAAATCATCAAAATCGAACTACTCTGTTAAAAGTTATGCGTGATCATACAAAAAAAATATTATACACGTCGACTAGGGAATATCTCTTTTTTTCGTCGGTTAAAAACCTGGCAACATTTTTTAGGAAGCTTGAAATACTCTTGGGTAAACTAGTTGATGACAATAGGGATATAATTATTGCAGGAGATTTCAATATTGAAATGGTGGAGGAAAATCTAATCAAAATGGAATTATTCAGTATAATGAACTCTTTCAATATGATACCTGCAATGAAGGAATATACAAGGATCACAGCAAAAGCTGCACAAAAGGTCAATTTTGAGATTCAAGAATCCAAACAACTGCCAACACCACATATATTTTTCACTGAAAACTCAAAAAAATATTTTTTGGAACGATTGAGTGAACAACATTGGCAATTAGTGTATGAAATAGCTGTAAATAATCAATGGACACAGGTTATAAATAATTTTCTACATATTTTCAATGAGTCCTTTCCTTTAAAAATGATATCGATCCGAAAAACACGGTGATAAAAAAAGATGCAGATGTCTTAGAGTTGAAAAACAAACTTGGCACATTGCTAGTATTTAGTAGAACGTATCCAAATTTCAGAAATGAATATAAGCAAACCAAAAAGGAATGTGATAGACTTCTTATAAAAAAAATAACACAAAACTTAGATATAAGAGTAAATAACTCTGATAATAAAAATAAAACTATGTGGACGATTTGTAAGGAAATAGATGTAAATCTGAAAATAAATGAGGGATGCAAATTAAAGGTGGTAAAAACACAGCAAGTGACTTCAATGAGTTCTTAACTAAAATTATCCCAAACCTAATAAAGGATCTCCTAAATGCAAATTCAGCTATGATAGATCTCTACAACCCCACACGAAATTACTGAGATATCAAAAACATTGAAAAATCAATATAGTAGTGGTGATGATGAGATTTCGACAAATCTAGTAAAACTGCATTCCATCAATCACCAATGTATATCTTATATAATAAACAATTCTTTTAAACACGGAATATTTCCTGATCATCTGAAACTAGGTGTAATATAACCCCTTTTTAAAAAGGGAGGTGAAGAGTTAATGGAGAATTATCGTCGAATTAGCCTTCTACCCAGTTTTTTATATTTGAACTTGCAAAGTGCTCAAGGTTGATATTGTTCATGAATATGTGAAATATTATATAACTATTTTAGACAATGATATAACTCTCAACATGCTTATTTGAAAGGGAGATCTACTCTAACCGCCATCTACCAATTCACCAAAGAACTATTCAATTTTATAGAAGACGACAAACTAGCATTGGGTATGTTTTTTAAAGAATAAACTCAAGAAAGAGCTAAGCAAGATTTCAAATCAAAGAGATGGAAAACGCATAGCCGACAAAACACTGAAAATAATGTCACATAAGATGCTGCAGATGTCAGAAATTAAGTTCTGACATTTAGCGAAAATATAAACAAACATTTTTGGACGGCGCCATCTACCACAGACTACCACAGAGAGAAGCTCTGTTGAAGTAACAGGTGGTGTCCCCTCGAAAATCTAAACAATATCGAATCAGTTCATTCACCAGGGTTTTTAGACATCTAGTCAAAGGCATACGACTGTTTGGATAGGAACATTTTACTGAAAAAAATAAAATAGAGATACTTATATGGTGTACGAGGAAATGCCGGTAAGTGATTTGAATCATGTATAGCTCGTCCAGTATTGAAACGACCACTTTGGCCTTCCCCTACCTAACAACCAATTTTTCTCGAAGATACCCGAACCATTGTCTATCTGTTGCTATTAATAGAAATTCCATAGGCGTACCAAATTATTTGGTATAGGCGAAACACGAGATGTAGTTTTTGGCGGGCGAGTTTTGTGATTATGGTCCCATTCGATTCAAAATTGGTATGTGGGGGTTTTCGGGGTCGAAGATTGTGAATTTTTTGTAAAAATTGAATAAATAACTGCAATATTAATCAAACAAACCTAACCTTTCAAACGCTGCATGACGCGACACTGGTGAAGATTCGCCGTAGCATAAGCAGCCACATCAAATCGTGTCCACTCGTGTTTTTCCCCTCTCTACCTACCAAACGGTCGTTTCAATAATGGACGAGCTCTACCTCTCTAATAGAACACAGCGTGTAAAAATAACCAGGAAAGGATTCATTGAAGAATTAGAAATATTGTATAATAATACAGTTGAGTATCTCAAGGAAGTTGTGACGTGTTTTACTAGGGTCTGTGTTACTAACTCTCAAACTCCTAGAAAGTCACGTTATTTATGACGCCAGAATTTTAGGCAGGAAATATTTTCCTTTCTCTATTTCAAATCTCGGGCGCCAGATTTTATAGTGGTTTTCTTCACGCACTAGGGTAGCTACAGATGGAGATACGGAACGTCCAGGGGTCTGGTATATTGACACTTTTTGAATCTTTACAAAATACTGTAGGCTTTAAGTACAATTTTTGGATACTGAACGCCGATTGCTTTTATGTCTCCCAAAGAGACAGACAGAAATGTCTTTGTTGTTTTTTTTCTTTACAAATTTCTTTTTTACAACTTGACTAAATACGTCTGTTGCGTAACTTCAATACTTTATATGAAATAGAAAAGGTTTCTGTTTTTTTCAATGTAAACACAGTGTGTAATATGTATTAAATTAACTGGTATATTCAATATGATTGGTCACAACAATTTTCGTAATACAATTGTTTTTGCTCAAAAGAAAACGATCTGGCACATTTAAATAGGGGTAATATATACACAGATATATATATATATATATAAATTAAAAATTATATAATTATATATAATAATTATATATAATAATATATTTTTAATATATATATATATATATATATATATATATATATATATATAATAGTATCGAAATGATATTTACCTTCACGATATATATAACTGGCCAAATGAACAGTAATTTCACGACAATTAAGGGAATACAATGATCTAATCTTAATAGCAAAACTATTTCTTCCTGAACACGGTTAACTGACTGACTCAGAAAGTGATTTTTCAAGTTTGTAAGCAAGTGGTTTATAACATCCCGACTTCCCCTTGTTAACCCTAACACCTAAGCTTCACGTTTGCAATAATCCCGGTTGTGATATTTTTTCTCTGTTCCTTAAAATAGCCCTTTTGGTCTACGACTTTTCTCGTCAACAAGATTTATATTTTTGGCCTTGTTTTCCTATTGTTTATGCAATATTAACAACTGGGCGTGGATACAGACGACAAAGCATCACCGTGTTTTCGTGTTATAAAATAACTTATTTCCCCTTGATGTAATCAACAACGTTTATTCACCCAAAAAACCTTCTCAAGTCGCTAAATGAATTATTCCTCCTGAATATGACTAGAACTTGTGAAATTCGTGAATTTTGTTTTGCTCGGCACGTATTTTCCGGGACAAATAAACTTTTAATTCAAAAATTTATCGCGGCCGGTGTTCCAATTTGGTTAGTGCCTGAATCGGAACAGCGGGGAACAAGAATTATTGTTATGTAATTGGTTTATACGTCAATGGCTTAAATTCGACGTTTTCCCCGAACTTAAGGCAATAGAAAATTTAATTCACTGATTGAAGTGATGTAAACATTCGCGTCAGTTGTTTGCATTCGGCGTTTTCCCTGAATTCAAACAACTGAAAACATCACTCAATAATTATAATAACGGGCAAATAAAAGAACTATTTATGAAAGATTTCCCTTGACAAGAAAAAGAAAACACCTGCCAGAGCTTATGTGAGAATTGTTTTCCGCGGGGACACAAAATAAAATTGTCTACTTTATATTGTTCAATTTGGCAAATAAATCATATATTTTACCCGTAATCCAACCAACAATTGACTAGAATGTCAATACTACCCTAATTAAACACTCAATCGATTTCACGAAAAGTTCGATTGTACCTCCCAAAAGTAACATAAATCAATATTCACTCTGTAGTCTTCTGACCAACTTAAACGTTTCGGCAAATGCTCGAATAAAGGAAATCATAATAATGCAGAAAATATATTTAACTTCTCAGGTAACGAATTAAATCAACGAAAGAATACTTTGGCAGAATTAAACTGTAAATGCCACGACAGATAATTGAATAAATGAAATAATAATAATACAAGTAATAATATTCAAACTCCCGGCAAAATAATTGAATCAAATGAAATAATAATAAATGTAGAAATAATAAACTTTGGGTGCTTCAGCACACGGAGAAACCAAGCTCGAATACAAGTTATTCACAATGTCCACTTACGGATACCTCAACGCTTCTGGACCTCGAATCTCTTTTCACACTTTTCACTTTCCTCTTACTCAACCGGACTTTGTAGCACAACAGGCAACAAGTAACAAGTCTCGATGCTATATTTCATCGTATCTTTTATAGATCCCGAATGTATGACCAAACTTGACGAAAAAGCCCAGTAAGAAAGGCGCGGTTTTTTTGTCCGATGAACTGAAACTGGACCGGAAATCTGAAGGATGATTTCGTGCCTGATACAAAAAATAATTTGGTTTTTCCCATCGCTATCTTTGTTTCTTTCACGTCTTTTACAAAAACTATTACCGGAGCTTTTCCCCCTTTTTATAAGATCTAGAGAAAAACTCTGTTATGTTTTATGCATGATGTTGACGTGAATTCCAATAGCTTTGGGTATGTACCTTAATTTCTAACAGGGAATGAAATATTTTGCCAGACCGGAACCAATAGAAACCCCAAATAGGCAGGGACGTACCAAAGTTAGGTTGAATATTCTTTAGCCGTTCTTAGTAACGGAGCTCTAAAAAAAATGCTTCGTTACAAAGTATTGTAGGCCAATCCTATTCCTAATCTTTATAAATGATTTGTGTTTCATAACGGAAAATATCAATGGAAATGGGAGCATAACCATATTTGCAGATGATACAAATTTGGCAGTGGGAGCAGAAGATTAACAAAAACTTTCATTTGAAGCAACAAACATTTACAGGCAAACAACTGGTTTGAAGAAAATAAACTTATTTTAAACGCGGATGAAACAAAGATGATGATTTTCACAAATCAAACCAGAAAATATTAAATAGGAAGATCAAAACTTGGAAATAAGTCATCATACAAAGTTGTTATATAGGCATTATGAAAGACAGCTTTAACTGGAAACAACACATAGAACTTGTAACTAGTAAACTAAACAAGGTTTGCTATGCAATTAGAATAACTCCAAAATACTTAAATGAACTCACAGGAAAACTCTGTACCATGACAAATTTTGAATCTGTCATGCAATATGGACTGATGATATTTTGGGGAATGGGCATAACTGTAGAAAACATTTTCACTTTTCAAAAAAAGGTACTGTAAATCATATTTAAGATGGATTTTAGACACCCATGCAGAGGAGTCTTCAGAGAAAAAAGCAGGGTGACCACATTTTTTTAAAGAAATCTACCAATTTCTTGGCTAAATTCTACCAAAATCTACAAAACAAAAAAAAACTAAAATTCTACCAACACTTTGTATCACGAATTAACTTTTTAATTCGTGTAGACCCTAAAATACGCATGTAGACCATCTTGTGCTTTGCACAACCAAGCAGAAAACAGTGGATTTTGTTCCCATTCTGAACGACAAGATTGATCATATTTTCGTTGCATTGTGATCTCCGACAAACTCATAAGCGTTGCCAAATCATTCCAATTTTCTTTAATTTCTTTGTGTTCGGTTTGGATGTGTCTTTGTACTTTATTGTTGTCTTTTTTCTTATAGTGATCATAGTGGATAAATTAAAAACTGTTATATATAATGAAGTGTTACATTAGTTTGTAGTAATAAGTAATGATATGTGGCCATGCTTATTTATACATATCGCCCTTTCAGTGTGTCCATAAAGTAACGCATACATTCATTATTAGCTAAATAAACAATATCATTAAAAATTCCCGAAACAGGTCGATTTTTTATTTTAATTCACTGTTTTTTAAATAATAATCCAATATACAGGGTGATCTACCTTCGAGTGATGACGTCATCAGCGGTTTTATTAAATGAACACCCTATTTTTTTTATTTATGAGTTAACTTGCTGAGCTGATTCTAAAAATATATCACAAGCTGCGTCAAATTGGTAAAGGGTGGACAACAATACGAAAGGTGTTTCCAAAATTGTATTAGAAAGTTATACGATACTGTATTTTTACAAAAAACGAAATGAAGAATGAACGTATTAAGAATTATTAAATGAAATTACGTAGTTACTGGATACACTACCAAAGTTGCATCAAAATGTTGCGGTGCGCCTTCTGCGGTCTAAATTATTTGCTATTTGAATATCAGGAAAAAGCTGGGTCAAATTCGGAATTAATGTATTTTGTAAGAAATCCAGATGCCGACAAAATTACGTCTCGTCTTGTTGATTATTTTCATTAACTGTAGGTCTACCTTGGTTTGGTGCATCCCTCACGTGTCCTAATTCTCGGTATTTTCGCTCTATTCTGCTTACAGTAGATTGTGAAATAGGTTCACTATCTGGGTGCATTTCATGGAATAATCTGCATACCTCTTGTTGAGTCCGCATCATATCGCCAACACCAGTCATAATTAAAATTTCAATCCTTTCCCTTTCAGATAAAGGCATTTTCAAAAAACAGTTTTAATATTATACATTTTGAAGCGTCAACAATACAGAAATAAAAAAATGGCAAAAAATATTATCAAACAATGAAAATATACGGTATAGTCGAGAGGCAAATATCACTAATATAAAACTTTTTAACAAAAAATTAAACCGACGAAAAACGGAACTGAAAAGCAAAAAATAAAATAAACCTCCTTAGTCCTAATAACTAAGCCCCTAAACAAATGTAAGTAACTAATTTTGAGTCGGCGCCAAACAAACAAGCTAGGTAAAGCGTAAAATGATGGCATCGAGATGCACGGTGACATTCTGATAATTTTTTTGAAGTAATTTAATGATCTTCGTTGATTATTCGTTTGGCGCCGACTCAAAATCAGTTACTTACATTAGTTTAGGAGCTTAGTTATCAAGACTAGGGAAGTTTATTGTATTTATTAATTTTCAGTTCCGTTTTTCGTCGGTTTAATTTTTTGTTAAAAAGTTTTTATTTTTAAATTTTTTGTGGCTGAAATACACTAATTACTACCTACTTAACTTTTGATTAATTCCAAAATACTCACTTACTCACCTTACTTCAACTAATAACAGTTAAATAATACGATTATCTACTTCAACTATTTATTGTTATATAATATAAATTATTTTTGATAGTTCCGGTAAGTTCATTTCATCACTTTGTATATAATTCCATCCATCCATAGAATGTTATTATTGTGACGGATGTAGGAGAACAAAAATAATGACAATAGCGATCTGTCAATGTCAACTACATATGTGTGCCAATGTTCACAAGTGAAAAATCAATCATCCCCTATTTTTCTACCCATAGGGGTGGATTAATTCATTTCGAACCCAAATATGATCAACTATGAGGTATACCCTAGGTAATGAAAAAAATCATCCAAATCGGAAAACCCAGTACAAAGTTATGCCTGATAGAATCGGTTAACGGATCAAAATTCAGAGGGTGAACGATAAATATTTTCCATTTTGAGTATGCCCTATCTAATGAAAAAAGAATCATCGGAATCGGACTCCTCTGTAAAAAGTTATGCGTGTCATACATAAAAAAAAATATACGCGTCGACTAGAGGACCTCCTCCTTTTTGGTTTCGTCGGTTGAAAAATGGATAAATACAATGTTAAAAATATACCTCAGAGGGCAGTGTCCAGTGAGAGTCCCGTTACCAATTTCAACTATTTCTTGTCCAACTCGAGAAGCTGTTCAACTTTCTTTGGCGATAGGCTCACTAGCCTTTTCGCTTATCTGGCACTTTATTCCAGTGAGATTTCATTTCATGTTTTCCAGCCTCGAAACTCTTCTCTCTTATGGAGATTCCACAGAAGGTTTCTGAGTCAGGAAATTGTGGGTTTGTTATTCTTTGGCGAGGCAATCTGTTTCTTTGTTATCTCTGAACCACCTATGATCTGGCACCCACATCAAATGTGACCTTATAACTTACTCATTTTTCAAATATTGATGTAATAGTGCAATAAAAAATCTTGATAGAAATACCTATTCATGTAAAACATGTCTCGCATATATCTTCATATAATAGATGGGTGGAAGAGTAAACATTTTTTACATAGGAATATAACATTTATATTCACAATTCTCAGTACCTTTGATGCATCATTTATAAAAAAAAAGTTTTATTATGATATACCCTATTTTCCATTACAAGCGATGCCACTGGAATTGTTCCGCTACTGCGAGGAGGACATAAACAACAATGGCGACCACCATGCATGGGACATTTCGCGCAGCTTGAAACGCATTCTAGTCAGTATATTATAATTACAATTCTATGGTGACGACTGACTGTTTAATTGGTTGCGCGGCGTGATGTCCTTTCGTAATAATCCTAAACGTATTATTCGAATTTTACTGCACTTCACGGTTCTACTTCTGAATGTCAAGTAAAATGTGAGGTTGCCACTTCTGAAATGTAGAGTATGAAACGTAATAAGATAAAAAGAACAAAAGGCAAAAATGCGAAACAAACCTAATAAAATATATATATGTAGAATCAGCCAATGACAACAAAATGAAAATCTACTAAAATCTACAATAAAAAAAAAATAGCTACTGAAATTTCTGGAAAAATGCCTTGAATCTACTAAAAAAGTTGAAATCTACCAAAAGTGGCCACGCTGGAGGAAAGGCTTTTCACTATATATCTATATGAGTGCTTGATGTTTTTACAAAGAAACAACAGAAAATTCGGAATAAACAATGATGCGAACACCAGATCACTTGACATACACTATTCCAAGCATCGCTTTAGTTTGACAGAAAAAACCCCGTCTTATATGTGTATACGAATACCGTAAGATGGGGTTACTTTGATCCGCGTGGTTACTTTGAACATATATTTTTTTTATATTGACTCAGTGAAATAACCATTAAATTTAGCGACATCTAGTTTTCACCACTAAATGTCACACATTTAAGAATGGTATGGCAATACTGGATTAAAAATAATTTTTGTGACGTAGGCAAACCTGAGGCGGTTGAAGAGGTGTGCAAACTTTTGTTGCTGTAGCCGCAAGGATTTGCACCACTTGTTCACAATATGTATTTACTATAACAATACGGCATCCCAACAAAACTATGTTGAATAAATTTAAAATAATTTCAACACAATTTTTGTTTAAACTGTTACTTTGAACGCGTTCAATGAAACCCCCGGTTACAGTTGCATACATTTTTTTTTCGCGAAAACTAGTCGTTTCTAGCTTTTGGGTGGTTAAAAGAAACACTATCTGCGAGGTTACATTGACATTACATGATTTCTTTATAGGCGTTCAAAGTAACCCCGATCATGGGATAACTTTAAACACCCATAAATAAATTTAAAAAAATATGTTATTGATCATTTAAAAATTAATTTTTTTGACAGTAGGAGGCTCTAACGGACGCCCGTGATATATATTTTTTTGGAATTTTTCATTCGCTGCTTTACTTGAGATATATACGCTCTTAAATCATTAGAAAACCAGAATCTGTTCAAAACAAAAATAAAAAATTTGCTCTAGATTTAGAACCTTACAATGTAGATGACTACCTGAACCGTGCTGCATAAAACTTTTACCAAACTTTTGACGTCATTGCTCTTTTGGCTTTGTGTATACATGTATATATGAGGTTAATTTAGAAATAAAGAAACATTATTATGATTATTCAAATGACCGGACAGCTGGAGTTGTGTACTCACTAGCGCATATCGTTGGAGGTTTTGATGCAGAAATATTCAATAAAATTACCTCGGATTGCTAGGTAAATATATATGGACAGTTTATGAATTATATCTCGAAATGTTCAATATAATTTAGATAGGCGAGCTATTTCAGTGAATAGGTACTCAACCAGTTTCAAATATTATTGTATTGCTTTAGCTATCTCATAAAAGATACACTTCATTACAGAAAATAATGACAAATTCGTAATATTCTCCATAAGATTATTTCCAATCTCAAGAATTTGTAATATCCTTTATCCAATCCAAATATTTTGCGACATCAGTAAATATTACATAGTAGTTTGGATCACAAACACGACCTTCTTTAGCAACTGTATTCGAAACAATTCCCCTCAACTGCCAAACGGTATTGGCTCCAGTTGTGCCATCTTTACGAAACACCAATCCTCCACCAGAATCACCGTTGCAAACGGAAGTACCTAGAAATTAAAAATATGAACAAGATACATTTTAAACAATGTTTTTTCAAACATAATTTGAGCTCTATAGACTATTAAAGTTTGGTATATAGTACATATATGTTATTGTGAGACAATTCGCATGTGCAACCCTGATATAGCAGATCCTTTAATATTTTTTTCCAAGTTTTTTTTTTAATTCTAATGCAGAACTAAGCAGGTATATGAAAGCCTAGCGAAAATATGTTGAGTTGAATTTGATATTAACTTGATTACCTTATAGAGGCATTATAATGTCAAAACACAGATAATGAATGAATATCAAGATATATTTAGTTGAAGAAATAGCGTATGAAGGGTCGAAACATAGACAAATTAAAAATAAATGTTTCTCTATGGGTCGAAATGAGAGTAGGTAGTGATATTTATTATACATCCCGACGTTTCGCTTAGTATATTTAACCATAATTATGGGTGCTGGAAAAGTATAAGAACCTTTAAAAGTCACTCAGACAGAGATTAAGTGAAAAATTGATAAATGTAGTATTCTAAAAATAATTAAAAAATAAAATTATCAGAAGTGTCGAGGAAGAAATGGAGCTCTTGCGCGTCATTTGATACATAAAGAGTTGAAATGTAAATGAAGGAATTTTTATTTGTTTTGTTGTTTCTGTGAACTTGCTCATAGTATTTTGTTCAGCTATTTCTAATAATGGAGTAAGGCCTCTGTGGTCTTTATCAGAAGAAATAATAAGTTGTTTTTTTACATTTTCTCCCACTCGCTTTATGAAGATATGAGTACGGTGGAGCGATAGGGAGGGTATAGTATGTGAGATATTGTATAATATATTATGGATGAATCCAAAAGTAACTGGAATTGAGATTTTCTATGTCAGTTCGTTTGTTGGTGTTGAATATATCTTTTTTAATTTCTATCATTTTGCACAACAGCCCTTTTACCCGACTGTGCGACGCAAAGGAGGGTAATGTGTTTATCAGCCTATGTAAGTATGTATGTTTGTTCCTTTGTGGCGTTCTAGAGACCGAACGCGTTTGCCGATATTGATGATTCTTACGTCAATCGAATTGTCTTAATCTTGCGAGGGTCACTAAAGACATGACAGTAATGGAAATTCAATATGGCGACAACCAGACGCCATATTGTGAATAAAGACATGATAGTAATAATAAAAATTCAATAAGGCGACAACCAGACGCCATATTGTGACAAAATTCTATATGGCGACAACCAGACGCCATATTGTGAAAAAGTTAAAATAGCGTATAGCTTGAGTGGTACATGAGTAATTGTATAATTTGCTCGTTAGTTGGTTTATTTCGGTTTCAGTTACTATTTCGTTTTCGTTACATTTTTAATACACTATCACTTAAATATTTTAATAGAAACTTAATTAAGTACAGTCAAATTCGGCTATAACGAACGGCTGAATGACTAGATTGTTACTATCTTATAATCCTGAGTAAAAAGTGTAAAATAAAAAAATAACCCCATCTAAAAAATAAAAAAACCCGACTGCGTAAAAAGTGATAAAAGAGGGAAACGAGATGACCAGAAAATATTGTCAATAATATATCTTCATTGTTAAATTAAAGAAGATGCCTCAGACTGCTCGAGATTGTGTGAGAATGCTTGTTTTTTCATTAGACATTTCTTTCTCTGTAAGAATCAAATTCAAGCTATCTATTTTAGTTTTCAAATTATCTGCAAAAAACTAACCCCATTTTTTTAATCTTCATTTGTTTATAATTTTGTAAATAATTTTTCTGGAATATGATTTTTTTGTACAGTTGTCTAGACGATATCCCCAATCGAATGAGCTCTTGACTATTTTTTTTAATTTACTCTATTTATCACGTTTTTGAAATGTTAATTAGCTTATATAGATTTCCTCTGGGATTAAAGCCAGGACCTTGGCTGAGAGTCTAGTGCTTCCACTCTGGGAAACTTTAAAACATCCAAGAAGACTTTTATCCTTTTAGGGTTGAAGAATACCCAACGATTTTTCATAAAATGTAAGGTGTATACAGTAACAGTATACTGTACAAGAATATCTTGAAGTACATGAATGAATGCCCGGGGTAACTCTGAGAATTATTATGTGGTATATATTCCTTATCTCGTGTATTAAATGTTCTCCCACAAAAATCCTTTTGTGTATTGAATAATACATATCCACATTATCGGCTTGAATTGATATTCTATGGATGACTGGAAGATGACTATACCATGAGTCGGAAATAATAGTCAGTGACGTCAGTCACTAGTTCAGAAACAACACAATAAGAGCGGCAAAATAATATAATATTTTACAATGAATATCTATTGTATCCTGAATCTATAATCTCGATATACCGCTTGTTTTAAATGCGGACACAGCGCCTGTGCCAAATTTATTTCGGTCCGTGTAATAGATCTTACGGAGCATTTGAGGCAGCCTCTATTTTAACGAAAGTTCGTGGTCGAGGTTAGCAATTGTACTGATATTTATCGACGGCGGCGCGGAGGTTGCAACACTGAACGATCGAGCTAATATGAGTCACTGACTATTATTTCCGTCTTATGGTATAGGTACATATTTAATTATAATATGGAGAGATTGAGGAAATCCTATGGGATATCTAAATACTTATATCTTTATTTCGTGCCCATGGATATCCTGGCTTAAATTTACTTGAAACGGATATCATAGGATTTGCCGTTAATTGGGGGGGACACCGTTTTATTTATATTACCGTTTGCAAATCCGGCACAAAAATTGTTAGGATTTGTGAAGTGTGCAAATACTTCTCTATGAGCATATATGCAGGTCAGCGTGTCCACTATGGGCATAGCAGCCTGCATCAAAAGATCCGTCTGATCATTGTTGTTGTGATCTCTGCCCCATCCTACTGCTATACCTGCAATGTGAAATGTCATTTATTGTTGAACATTCTCAATTGAATATTAAATAGAAAATGTATTGAAGTGAATGCGATGCCACTCTTGCATCATGTTACAGGTGATTTCTGGTTAGCACTCCTTTTTTGAAAAACAATCTTCTTTGCGTCATTTATCTATACGAGTTATTAATTAAGCCTGGAATTAAAAAATTATCAATCTGAATAAAAATGCAAATTTTCACTTTCAGTTTTTTCTTTTGAGTAAGGGTCGTTTCACAATATTTTTCAGATGTAGTTCAATGTCCAACGTGGCCTTAGCCGGGGAAGTAGTTTTTTTCTGTTAGATATTACAAAAAATTACTTCATTATTGTCGTAGATTTTTCAAGTTTCAGAAAAATATTTCTATTCAATCTTCAATTGAATACCTCCCAAGAAGTTATCTTGAATGATGGAAGATAGTGACTAAAATCAATCTTTCAGTCGCAGATGATTCCACATCTGATTTTATGAACATCCTGTTCATATTTTCAAACAAATCAGTCATTTTCTTGTTATATATCTATAAAACCAGATTTATGTCGAGATTTATTATCAATAAAAACTTGTTTCTTATACAAAAGAGATTCTATAGATAAATCATTAAAAATTATGAACCTGAATATTATTACGAATATACTACGTCACTGCCGTAATCACACGCCGCCGACAAAGATATTGGATTATCCTATTTAAACAACCTGAGGCAGGTAGCTGTGACGCATATCAAAGGATCGAGGCCATTCTCGAAAGTTCTCCGACCTTTCTGGAATATTCTACTGTGTGGTGGACGACTAAATAAGTGCTTTGCATGGGAGCGACAGACAGGTGAGTTATTTGGTTGATCAGCTGGAGTATAGTTAGTGACTCAGTTATCGCGTGAGATTGATTTATTATTGTGTTGTTAAGAGTCATAAACGAACAATAATTAGTCAAGTATTTTAATAAGAGACGAACCCCAATTTCATAACAATGTATTCAACGTTCTTGAATAACCTACTGAAATTAGATTTTCAGTACGAATTTGAATTACGCACCGAGAATTTCGTAAAATTTATCAACTTCAAAAGAGGAGCATATTGTTCCTAAAGTAGTTTCATTATTCCGATCTCAGAAATAAAACTTCTCCCATTCATTGGCAATTCCAATGCAAGAAAATACAACTCGTCCTACGGACTCGTATTTTCAGCTTTGGGATGCAAATTAATTAATATTACAAAAAATTATCGCTAATAATCATACTACTAATATATTACCCCTGAAAATATGCATTGTTGCTTCCTGGAGGGTATCTGGTGAAATCGATTCAGATCATTCGTGTACCACCGAACTGAATGTGCTATAAAACTGTTGACACCAGGTATATTTTGTTCGTAAAAAAAGTTTCGTTGAATTTGTTTCTCTCAACGATTCCGATATAGAACCATAGCGGCTCTCCATAAGTTATATTATTTTTTATTTCCATACTCACCAATTCTACCAGTAACGCGATCTAATGACGTATCGCCTTCCCATAAGCAGCATGGTCTAACAAAGTTGGTGAATTGGACAGTAGTTTTCAATGTAATATTGCAATATCATTGAAAAAGTTCGTGTTGCTGTACTAGGGTGAACAGTTACTTTCGAAACTTCCGAAATTTGTTCATTTGAGCCCTGCACAAAAAAGCCATATTTTCCTGAAACAGAAATTGTCGTTCAATTTTAATGGCAAATAGCTGGGCACTGGCGGCTGGTAAGGTTGACGAGAGTCTTATCGATATCTGAGCCAAGAAACGTCGGGCGCGTTTAGTACTTGGATGGGTGACCACGGCCTGACAAAGAAAGGTGCGCGTTAAAGAAGCCCCGAACAACTGCAGCGAAGTAGGATATTCGCAGCTGCAGGCGCCTCATCAATATGGGGAAAAATATGGAAGTAATTCAGAAGCAAAAACTGGTATATTGAGATATTTTGCCCAATAAGTCGAAGGTACGGATTACCTTAATAGTGGTCCTTTCTACCTCTTCATGACCCAAAGTTAACTATAAGGGATGAAATATTTGAGGAGAAGGGGACAGAAGTTTCCTGTGTATTTTATCTTAACCTACTCCCTGTTAATATATTAGGATTTAGGGTAATAAACATGATAACATACTCATGATGTCCAGATAATAATTGTCAGTCAACTTACAGTAGAAGAAGATGTATATAGATTAATGTACTCCTAGTCGTGATTGTAGTGGCAATACAACCTTTTCTATGGTAATATTGATTTTTACAAACAAAATGGGAGCTTCAAAAGATTTGCTGGGGAATTTCGTGTATTTTATCAACTTTTTCTGTGAAACACTCCAATAGTTTGAAAGATGGAGTATGTTCACAAATGTCTCATTTATGTCATTTTTGACGGATACTCATTAGGATGTGGTTGTTTCGGGGAAACTATTGATTTATATATTTGATTGCGGAAACATGCAAGCCAACAGATTGGAGTCCATTTCACGATGGATCTATGAGTCGATAAAACGTCTATAAGTTCCTTTTAGCTATAGATGAAAGAATAAATTTTTTATTTATTTGTTAACTTTTTTACTCCCTGTATTAGAGGTTATATTTAGATACATTTTTAGTTTATAATTATCTTTGAAAGTTAGCGGACCTTGTGGTGAACTTTATATATATATATATATATATATATTTCAATTTTTAACCACATATGATAAGGCCTTATTCAAAAAAAAAAAATATATATATATATATATATATATATATATATATATATATATATATATATATATATATATATATATATATATATATATTCTCCCTATGAAAAGCAACATACAACTTAATACTTGACCTAAAATAATCTGGAGATCCTCCGGATTCCTTGGTATGGCAGTACAGTTACTTGTACATGTACTACTTTGGGTGGTGCAGTGAGCTGCTGTTAAAATATGACGTTCGCTTATCAAGGTGCCCCCACAGATGTATCTATTTTTTTCTCCACTTTTATTATAAAGGGCAGCATGCCAGGGCCATTGTCCTGGAACAACAACAAAAATAAGTATTTAAACGTTCAGAGTTTTTGTTGATGGGCATTCGTAAGGGGCAGAAGGAAGAGATGGCGAAATTGAGTTGAGTTCTGGAGATATACAAAAACACTACAATCCATACTTTGCCCATACCTGCTTCATTTGCCGAATCAAACGAAACTGCGTCGCTCTATAGCTCGTTTCTTTTTTTGATTACCTTCACTTAAATCATTATTTTATATTTTATAATTAGGTACTTCTAAATTGTATTTACCTCTTTACCTCTTGCAGCTTGGAAATGAAAATTAATTTTAAATAATTAATGTGCAGAGAAAATGAGACATATTTTCATTGGTAACACAAACCGCATTTCTATTTTTACGATGTTCTCGATGTCAGATCTTCCAAATCACTCATACTAGTTTTTTGTAGAAAAATGCGGAAATTTCAATCAAAATCTCGAAATTTGCTCGGGGCGTTTAGAATGGCTTGATTAAAATTATTAAAAACATGCATTTTTCAGCATTTCAACCACAACTATAGCATGAGACGTTATTAATAGTCAATGACGTCAGTCACTTGTTCAAAACACATTAAGAGCGGCTTAAAATAATATTTAATATTTTACAATAAAAATCTATTGTATCCCGAATCTATACTCCCGAAATGCCGATTGTTCTAAATGCGGACACAGCGCACCGGTGCCAAATTTATTTCGGCCCGTGCAATAGAGCTTACGGGGCATTTGAAGCAGCCTCTATTTTAACGGAAGTTGGTGGTTGACGTTAGTAATTGTGTAATGACCACACCTTAGACAGGAATTCTCTACTTATTGAAAAACAAATACCAGATTGACCATCCACAAATTCTAAGTGACCTCATTGATACCGATAACTAAGAAACATTCGCGGAAAACAATAATTACTGATAAAGTTAATTCGGCGGCACTTTGAGCTTAAACTATTTCACCGCCGAAAAGCTGATGATTTCATCTAATATCTATAATTATTATCAACCTCTGGCCCGGCGGAAGTGGTCATCAAAGAAACTGTAAACAAGTTTTTTATATAAAAGGACCGAAAATAACTAGAAAAGTTAGTCGTTCAAAGACGTTCACTCAAGTCGTTCAGAAAAGTCCATCAAGTCTAGTTCAGTTCAGTCTAGTGTAGTTTTCAAAAGAGCTTCGGAAATCGCAAAGTATTGTTACAGTGAAAGGTATGCTCGAGAACGTGATTAATTGAGAAGTAAAGTGAATAATACTCAGTCTCGAATCTAATACCTGGAATTATGAAAACCTCGATTGATGTAAAGAACCGTAAGTTACATACGACCGCAGACGAAACGTTAAAGTGAATAAAATCTCAGATCGTTCGAAACTTTAATAACCCAGATAAAATGTACGATAATCCCTCGGATAGATAAACCACTTTGATCCAAATACTGAATAGAGATAACGAACTCGGAATCAAGTTATCTGTCGCAAAAGCGATATGACTCGAAACAGCATTTTAGGTAGATAGATATTATTTGATTGAAACTATAGCATGTTCTTATTTGTAGTTGATATTGATGATTTATAGTGCATGTAAGGGCGGGTTGTAACTCACTTAGTTAACCAATTGGTATTGGGACCAATGGTTAACCTCTCGACGGAGTTCAAATTATTTTCTGTTGTAACATTAGAGATTGGGTAGTAGTCACGTAAACCATCATTTTGTGTTGGTAACCCTGAATATTCCTCAGAATAATGTCATATGGTAAAATTAGAAAGGTTAGGTTGTGTTGTAATCTCAAAGTAATTTTATTCACTAGAATTGATACATTGATTGAGATTTGTAGAATGAAGAAAAACACCAAAAAGATCTAAAACAAAAACGAGAGGTTAATGAAAAAAATATGGTAATGATACAAGAAGAACATGAAGTTAAAATATCAATATTGTTGTAAGAACTCTCTGATTAAATCAAAGATATTTTATTATGTAAAATGTAGTAGTTTTGTTAATGTTAAGGGTATGTTGGGAAATTAAATATTTTCAATATTTATCTTGTTTATTGTTATTGCATTTTGTTCAAGGAATCACTTAGTATGAGAAAAAGAATTCAGAGAAAAAATATAATAGTTAACTTCAACATATTTCCATAATTAGTTCACAACAGTGCCTGAAACTATTGAGTAATTATATCATTTCTAACCAAATTGTTTATATTGAAACGAGATATATTGGGTAACACCAAATTAATATTATTTGCCTCTTCAATAACTGCTGCAACTTCTTCCTCCACAGGGAGTTCGGGTTCATTCCTGTCACAAGCAATAACAATTTCTTCTACTTTGTATACATCAAGACGAATGCCTAGTGCTAAAACAGGAAATCGTCTTTTTATAACCCCAAAACATCTTTCAATTGGGTTACCAGTCCTTATCTGGCTTTCATTAAAAATATGTTCAACTGGTAGTTGAGGATTGCTTGAAGGTGTCATCATCATCATTTAACAGCATATCCACTGTCACCAACTATCATTGCATTACCGGAATAACCATTTTCCAGTCTTTCTCTTAACTGCGAATTATCAAAAATCATTGTTTCATGAACAGATCCTGGCCACCTACATACTATATTTTTTTTAATAAATCCACTTTGCCTAAAGCTTGCACATTAAAGGGAAAAAATCCTTTTCTATTTCTGAATGTCTCGGCATTATCTCCTCCAGGAGATTGTATTTTCACATGAGTGCAGTGCACCTATACATCTTGGAAAACGGCTTATGTTGTAAAACTCCTCTTGGACCTTTTTCACTTCTTCTGATTCTGGCATTTCAACAAACTGTGGACGTAGTCTTGCTACAGTTGTAACAACTTTATGAATTATTCTGCTTGCAGTTGACTTATCAATGCCTGAAAATATAAAAAATATGTATTCAATACCTATGAAGCATAATTAGAGCATCAGATGTTTCAACAATACCTGTGAAATCTCCAACAGCTTGTAATATTGATCCTGTCGCTAAATATCTTAAAGTAATTAAAACTTTCTCTTCATTTGTTAAGATATTACCTCAAAAAAGTACTATGAGATAGTGTTTTGGTACATTTGAAATATTACTTACTCAATCTAATGCATGAAATAGCTTCTCTTATTTCCTCAATTATTAGTTCCACTGTATCTTTAGATAACCTAAATCTAGCTCTGAATTCCTCGTCATTCCATTGAAAAAAATTATTATCCCTCATTCTAAAATTTCGGGGAGCCCTTGGAAACAATTCTAATTCAACAATTCAGTTCTTGGAGACCCCTCTTGAATATTCATATTTTCAATTATTTTCCAAACAGTTTTCGCTGATATTTTTAGGTTAGCCGTTGGTTGGCTCACTATAAAAATAAATACCCAAAACCCAAATGTCCGAGACAGAAACAAAGAACAAATAAATTTTCATTGTTTTGTGGTCTGAACCGTAGTTAAACCGTCAGTTCACCAATTGGTTAACTTCAACAATTCAGTCATACAACGACGCAATCAACGATAACAAATGATTAAAGAAAACCAGAAGTTAACCTGTCGTGTTACAACCCGCCCTAAGTGTATCTAAAAGTTTAGTGTTATTGAGGATATACCTATTGAACAAGATAACGTTGATATTGAATATGCATGCCACTCCCAATATAACGGGTGGCCCATGAAAGCCAAATGTATGTATATGAATTAAAACTCGTGGCATTTTACCATGACTAATTTTAATAATCTTAATATTACTACTGATGTGTTTATATGTGTGACTCCTTGATTAACCTAAGGTGTATGCTCAGAAACGGAGGAGATCTCACGTACCCCCGTTTTATTCACACCTAGTCGGTGTAATTGGCGTTAATCCAAGCCGCTCAGGGTTTTTGAACGAACGCGGAATTCTTCCATAAAAGCAGGTGGACGGTATGAGTTACTACCCTTGCTTCCAAGGTCTATCGGTTCCTTGATGGGAAAGCCGAGGTAATTGGTAGTAGTGGAAAAGAATGGGTATCACAATTGTACTGATATTTATCGACGGTGGTGCGGAGGTTGCAACACTGTAGTGACCAGAGAGAGAACGTTACAGTTTGTTTTGTTTTTGTATTGCGTTTGCGATTTTGTTTTGTTTTTGTATTACAAATAATAATTTATAATGTAATGGAACAGGGAGCAGCTTCAACAAGTCTTGGCCTTCCTGCCAAAAAAGTAAAAAAAAAACATTAACTGTGGGCGAACATGCAATGGTAAAAACTTAGTATGAGAGTATTCGCGCTCGAAATCCCGATTTGTGTGCGGGATTTTAACAAAATTGTTTCTCGGACTTTTCAGATCACTTAAAGTTGATAACAAAAGAAAAAAAGGAAAAAGAGGTAGAAAATTATTGTAGATATAGACATAAAATATATAATTCGCCGGAAAGTGCATAGTTTTTTAGAAATGAAATGCCATCCCTGAAGAAAATCAAGGCTGAAGTAGATGCTAATAATCCTCTACCCAAAATATCCTTTGGAGATTTAAAACGAACATTACGCGATTTAAACTTCCGGTATTTAAAGTTTTTGAAAAGTGGTTTTCGTCAGTATTGGTGCGCGTGAAGCCCAGTTCGGTAATCGTTATAGACAATGCGCCGTATCACAGTCGGCAAGTAGAAAAATTACCCACATCTGTTTGGCGAAAAGCCGACATAAAAGACTGGATAAAATCAAAAGACATACACTTTGAAAAGAAAATATGCTTAAAGTACAATTGCTTGATATTGTCCGTGTATATAAAGACTGGTATATTAAATATGTTGTCGATGAAATGGCGCATAAACCAAGAGTTACTCTATGCGATTACCTCCATACCACTGTGAACTAAATCCGATAGAACTTATATGGCTCAGATAAAGGGTAAAGTTGCGAGGAAAAACACAACGTTTAAATTAAATGACGTTGAACTTTTGTTAAACGAAGCTATTAATGGCGTGACATCAGATAACGTGGAAAAGTGTATTGGACATGTCATAAAAGAAGAGCAAAAAAGTGGGACTTGGATACTCACCTCTGAGATATGGTTGAACCTCTTATTATCACTCCTGGTTCCGAAAATAGTGATAGTGACGATTCTGGGACGAATTCCGATCAACCCTCAGATAAGGAGTAATGAACTTAAATTTTATTTTATAATTATTTGTGATTTTTTATGTTAGAAAATCACGAATACGAAATATAATACAAATTTTTTCCGTTATATATGATAAATTTTTTTACAAAATATTTGTTTTTTTACAATTTTAAAAATCCCCAAATAACAATTTCATGTAGTTAGTTTTTATTAATACTAATGCAATGGTTGCTAAGCTATAGTTATATAAGTTTTAATACGGTTTTTAATGATAGTAAAAGCAATTCCAAAATATTAACTGAAATCATTAACAACTGTGACCTGTAGAGTGTTTGTTCTCACAAATATGAAAACTGACACGAACAGACTAGCGTAAGGTGAATTCTATTAATGTGTTTAGTATTTAAAATGGACGCGAGTCGATCTCAAATTGTCTTTATTTTGAATTTGGATTTGTGTTTCTTTTAAATTCCTAAATACCCCAGCATTTTATATACAGGGTGATTCTTAACTTATACGCATTAACTTTGGAAATTATAATGAGAATAAATAATGAGAAATAATAAAAAAAAATTAATGAAACATTTTTATTTTCGAAATATGTAATTTGAAAATAATGTTTACTAAAATGTATCAGGTGTATCAGGACGTTTAGTATTTTTAGCAGTAGTTTGTTATAATAATGTGTTTAATATTTTCAATCATTATTATGAAGCTAAAAGCTAAGCTGAGTATGTCTTTTAGAAAGGACTAAATTACCTAAATCCTACCTGAACATTAAAGTGTGTATACCTTCATACTGAATATTTCCGAAAATATTTATGTATACCTAGAACTGCAAACTATACCTCCCTACCTGAAGAGGTTTTAGGGTTTTCGATGCAGATTATTTATTGATAAATCTACCCATAAATTAAATTAGGAACTTATAGTATAAAAATATTATTTAAAAAGTAATTGTTATGCATAATATGTCAATATCTTAAAAAAATGCAAAATCTTTGTATAAAATATGCTGAATATGCAAAGTACATATTTGCCCAAGTCTACTTATTACTATTCCATTATAGTTTAAAAAAATTCATTTGAAAAGGAATTGTTTCCGCCACTGGAATTTCCTTCCCTCTTCCCTTGCCTCTCTTGGGCACCCTAAAGCTGAGAATGAGTCTGACTATTATTTCCGTCTTATGGTATACGAATTACTACTTTAATGTCGAGTCAAAGCACTCTTATTTTTATAACAAGCTCTGGAAAAACGATTGAATACTATATAAATTGTGGTGATTTCTAATGCTAGAAAAGATAAAAAATTATTCTAAAAAAACCATTATAGCGAACTGTTCTCCATCAAAAACTATATTATTGTAAACAAACTAAAACATACACACTGTTGTCTCCAAGCCAAAAAATTCTAGAGGAAAACGGATAAATATCGTACACACGTTGCTTTCGTCAGATAAATGAATAAAAAATTAAACTATTTAAAGATTTAAAACATTTTTACCAAATATAACACCAAATTTTGTGATTGTAATGGATAATGGGTCGAACCACTCACGTTAAAAGGTGAAAATGTCGCCAAAAGTGACAAAAAAACAGGACATTTTGAAATTTATGTCTTCTACAAATCTGAATATTTCCCAGAATGCCACGAAGGAGGTATTACTACAAATAATTAAAAATCTAAATTTCGAAAAAGAATAATGTTAATGACGAACTTTCGAAAAACTCTGGTCATACATGCTGAGATTACCTCCTTATTATTGTATTTTTCATCCCATAGAATTAGTTTGGGCATTTATAAAAAACAAATAAAGAAAATCTAATCAATGTCCAAATCTAAGAGAAGTAGTAGAAAACGTTAGTAGAACCTTAAGTGAGGAATAAAAAGATCTTTGGACAAAATATATTTCATATGTGATTTCATAAAGTTGAATGATTCGCCTGATTCGGAAGATTGTGCCTATGATGATCAAGGGTAGAAATGCGTTTCATTTTCCACGCATATTGGATTTTCTTGTTTTGTTTCTCTTTCTCTCTCTTTTCGATTTCCATTCTTATTTTCTTTCCCCATTCAGCAAAGATTAGTTTCATCTGAAGTATTCAATATTATTTTATATTCTTTAGAACATAAACAGTGATGCTATTTATTTTTCATTTTCTTCAGATTCTACACTTTCCTGATACTTTTCATCTATCAGATCTTACATTGCTCAGTTATAACATCTGCCGGTCCCAAGCTCAAAAAAACAGGAGGGTCGACATATGCATTCCTAATTTTCTGAAGAATTCGATGCGAAATCAAAACAACAAATTATTGAAAATTCAGTTCCATTATGTTTCTTTCGATATTTTCGGCCCATTCAAATAACTTCGGAAATAGTTATTTATGTACCAAGGACGAAAAACTGTCTATTATAGTCGAGCCTGCAAATTGATAGCCGAAGCGCAGCCAAGGCTGGCAAGCAGGCGACCTTCATACTGAATATTTCCGAAAATATTTATGTATACCTAGAACTGCAAACTATACCTCCCTACCTGAAGAGGTTTTAGGGTTTTCGATGTAGATTATTTATTGATAAATCTACCCATAAATGAAATTAGGAACTTATAGTATAAAAATAGTATTTAAAATCTTTGAAAAAATGCAAAATCTTTGTATAAAATATGCTGAATATGCAAAGTACATATTTGCACAAGTCTACTTATTACTATTCCATTATAGTTTTGAAAAATTCATTCAAAAAGGAATTGTTTCCGCCACTGGAATTTCCTTCCCTCTTCCCTTGCCTCTCTTGGGCACCCCAAAGCTGAGAATGAGCCTGACTATTATTTCCGTCTTATGGTATACCAATTACTATTTTAATGTCGTGTCAAAGCACTCTTAATGTGCCTACTTAACGTTTTGAATATCAAGTCATAATGAGATTCGTATATCATTGCGGTGAAGCTTATTACACCACTCGTGTAGTTACGACCTCGTCGAGGTAATATTCTTTACTGTAATGAAGCTCGTACCGCACTAGTAATATAAATAACTATTATCTAACCCCGCTATGAAATGTAAAATTTTAAATGCATTTTTGACGTTTTGAAACGTCACAATTTTTCATTCCAAAAAGAACTTTTAAGAGCGTTGGTACGCTTTTTTCGACGTTTCCGATTATGTTTGGAGGTGTCAAGTCGATATCACTACCACTTCTCTTTATTATCAGATTGTTTCTCAATAACTACGTAATTATCCGTAATGTAACTATAGAAATGTCTACAGAAATACTAATGAAAAAATAATTATTTTATCAGCCCTAGAAGGTTTCCAACAAAGGTTGAACACTATTCAGTATAAAATGAATTGAAAACAAATGGGATTCTTATTGAACATGACTTTATGAGAGATTTGAATGATCATCAAATAATCCACGTTGGAAATTTGCCGCCTATGTCAAACAGTGTTTGAAATTACAACTAACCTTGCGGCGGTGGGTAACACCCTGAAGGTGTTATTGATTTTTTTATATTGGTCCCAGGGTAAGCTGTTTTAATTTTTGTTCGCGTGTCATAAATTTCAATTCCTTAAATGAAACTAACACGATAAAAGGGATGCATATTTCGATATAAAAATTCGGCGTGTTTTCTCGGACGAAAACATATATTTCTGCCCGAACGAATAAGTTCATTTATTTGAAGTCATTTTTATCTTGTTATCGTCAGGAGAATGAAAATATGAAACCGTTGACAAACTTCGTGTGTGGGTTCTCGTAGTTGAATTTTGATGACTAAGTAGAACGCTGGGAAGTGAGTGAATTGTATTCCTCACGTCGACGGGAATTTTTGACCAATGAAAATACAAATCATTGACTGAAAAGGAAGTCGATCGGCGAGCCGCGCCGCGGATAGTTCACGGGTTCCACCCGCTGGCGGTCGCGCCAGCGATAGCCAAGAGTGGTTGTTGCCCTAATTTTCGGCTTTGCCAGAAAATAGAAAATTTCGGTGCCCCGAATAGGCAGCGAACTGCCCATTTTGGGCTTGTCGCTCTTTTATACGGACGGTGGACTTTGTTCGCTAGCCGGAGATCGAAGAAAATCGCTCTTCGAAACAAAGGTTCCACGGGAGTAAATAACTGAAACTTTGGTTTAAATCGTCAGTTCGGGAGAGGAGGTGTTGAAAATTAGAAATTTGGTTCGAGTGTCCATATATATCCGAAACTGGGAGGAAAATGGGAGATACTAGGGTCGCTGACTTGTAATTAGAAAAACTAACTTGGTGAATAGTTTGATTGTTGAATTACGGGGTTAACCTCAAGCACAATTAAGGGTATTCATAACAGATTATATACGGTATTCGTCTACTAAAGTTGAGATTGATTTCGGACGGCCTCTACTATGAATTAGGGGGAAAGCGGATGTCAGGTACACTGGTAATAATAAAATATGAGAGCTACGGGGAGAACCAGTACTATATTCCAATGCTAAAAAGTTACAATATAAATCGGAAATATGAGCCGTTTTATTCGAACAGATATTTACATTTTAATTGAGAGGCAAAGTAATAATTTTTTTTAATTTTCACTCGAAGAAAAGTCGTTTGAGATAAAAGACAATAAAGTGCCATTTTATTTATGTTGAAAAGGAAAATTATCAAAAAAAGACCTCGCATATTAAGCCGAAGGCACGAATCTAAGTCTGACGGTCTGGTGGTGACCAAAATATCAGTGCCTCACATTCTAGTATAGAAACTCAAAATTGGTGTGTAGAAAAATCCATTTTTTTCTGCTTACGCCCTGGTGACATCAGCTGCCCTGTAAATATTATATGTAGAAACATTCATTAGGAAAAGAGAGTGTGACTATACTTCACCTGAGGAGTTGAGATAATATTAGTAAGTATGGGAAATGTTATTATGTTATCTAATCGGACGTACGAATTGATTTCAAGTTCGTTCATTTGCGATCGATATTTTTTGGTAGGGAGACATTAGAAAGTTCATTATTAATTTTTTATATAAAACAAAGAAATGGTCATCAACGACCATTTCTACAGGTGTTGATGATATAAGGTAAAGTTTTAAAGAAATATTTATTAGTTCTTTTGTTGAGTATACCAAGATATTGTGTGAGTGCTCACACATGAGATACAAGTGAGTATTCTCTTCCACTCAACCTGATGTCAACGGACAATATGTGCTGAAAGATGGTTTGTTGAATATCCAGAGCAAAATGAATCATATTAAATATTTGTAATCTGAAAGTTATCGAAAGTTCAACGCAATTTTATATGTTAGTTTATATTTTTTCAAGGTGGAAAAATATACTTTTAAAAATGGTTGAAAATAATTTAATTTGAATTATTTTATTTTCGAAATGTTTTGAAAGTGTCGAACCATGTAGTTAATATTTTTTCCTTTGGTATATTGTTGACTTACTGAAGAAAAGTTTGTCCGTATTACTAACCGTTTAGTTGAACATTATTGAATAAATTGATTATTCTCATTTAGTACGTCCATCGATTTAAAAGGTTTTCACGACGTTTCGAATGCTTGTATCTGCAATCGTCTTCAGCTGAATATGTCAAGTTTAGGTGCTACTTATATGTCTGTCGGTGCAATGGTGCGTGTAATTCCGCCAATGCAGTGGTGCGTGTAATTTCGCGCGGTGTGGTGGTGCGTGAAGTTTCGCTCCTCTGCAGTCCGCCAGAAAGAGGAATTATTGGTTCCCATACGTTCTTGATCTCAACGCTTGGTTGACTAATGGCGTTATTGGGATTCGATCAAATTCACGATAGAAATAGAAACCAACAGTGCCTTACCCTTCCTCGATGTGAACGTTGAGAGAATAGGCAATGAGATCCGCACCTTTGTCTACAGAAAGAAGACACATACGGGGCAGTTACGAGTTCGACATGTAGTGAGAACATTGGCAGAGAGAGCAATGCACATATGCAACGACGAGGAGTCACTAGATGCCAAATTAAACCAAATCAGAGAGGACCTTCACCGGAACCTTTACCCCAAGAAACTCCTAGGAGAAGTATTGAAACAATTCCAGAGAACGAAGACATCTGAGGAGCAACAATACAGCACAGTGATTTGCCTTCCGTACATTAGAGGTGTCTCCATGAAGATCAGAAGGATCGGAAACAAGTTCAACATCAAGAGCTCTTTCAATCCGGCAGTACTTTACAGAATTTCCTCACCAAGACCAAAACTGACAACAAAATTGAAATCTGGTAAGTATTGCATTTGTGAAGTTCCATGTGAATGCGGAGATTCCTACGGTGGAGAGACAAAGAGGCCGTTATCGGTAAGATTGGATGAGCACAAGAAATGAACTCAACGTGGTGAAACGTCAAAATCGGTAATTGCTGACCACGCCTGGACTGAGCACCATCGAATTCTATGGGACAACGCAAGTGTTCTACATAGAGAGGAGCATTGGTTCAAACGAAATTCAAAGAAGCCGCCTACATCGAAGTCAATAACGCCTTTAGTCAACCAAGCGTTGAGATCAAGAAATTGATTACTCCCCAAGAACGTATGGAAAACGGTAAGCAGCACCTAAACTTGTCAGTATTCACCTGAAGACGATTGCAGATACAATCATTCGAAACGTCGTGAAATCATTTTAAATCCATTAAGACGATGGACGTTCGAAACGAGAGTAATCAAGTTACCACATTATTGAATAATTTAAATATTTTATTGGCACATTACCATTTTTAACCGATGGAATAAAAAAGGAGGAGGTTCTCTAGTCGACGCGTATATTTTTTTTATGTATGATTACTCATAACTTTTTACAGAGTCGTTCGTTTTCGATGTTTTTTTTTTCATTGGATAGGGTGTACTTCGAAGTTGGTCCCATTCGAATTTAAAAGGAAAATCCCCCTAAGGTAGCAAAATGGAGGATATTGATCATTCACCCTCTGAATTTTGGTTCGTTAACCGATTCCATCAGGCATAACTTTGTACTGGGTTGTCCGATTTGGATGATTCTTTTTTTATTAGATAGTGTATACCTCATAGTTGATCATATTTGGGATGAAATAATTCACCCTTATAGGTAGACAAATAGGGGATGATTGATTTTTCACTTGTGTACATTGGCATACATATGTAGTTGACATTGACAGATGCTATTGTCATTATTTTTGTTCTCCTACATCAATCCTAATAAATACATTCAATGAAAAGATGGAATTATATACAAAGTGATGAAATAAACTAACCAGAACTATAAAAAATAATTTATATTATATAACAATAAATAATTAAAGTAGATAATCATATTATTTAACTGTCAATAGTTGAAGTAAGGTGGGTAAGTAATTATTTTGGGAGTATTAAAAAATTAAATGGGTAGTAATTAGTAGATTTCAGCGACAAAAATTAAAAAATAAAAGCTTTTTAACAAAAAATTTAACCGACGAAAAACGGAACTGAAAAGCAAAAAATAAAATGAACCTTCTTAGTCTTGATAACTAAGCTCCTAAACTAATAATGTAAGTAACTAATTTTGAGTCGGCGCCAAACAAACAATCAACGAATTACTTCAAAATGTCATCGCGCATCTCGATGCCATCATTTTACGCTTCACCTAACTCTTTGCTTGTTTGTTTGGCGCCGACTCAAAATTAGTTACTTACATTAGTTTAGGAGCTTAGTTATTAAGACTAAGAAGGTTCATTTTAATTTTTTGCTTTTTGGTTAAGTTTTTCGACGGTATAATTTTTTGTTGAAAAGTTTGTATTCTGTATAATAGGTTTTGACGGACATTTTCCATCTAATACAGCGCGAGGTAGTAATGGTCATGAGTTCCATGAATTGATTACTCCCCATCATCATAATGGATTTGAAGGTTTTCCACGACTTCTCGGTCGCTTGCATCTGCAATCGTCTTCAAGTTATTACTGACAAGCTTAGATGCTACCTAGTATTTTATATGTCTGTCGGTGCACTGGTGCGTGTCATTTTGCCATGTGCAGTGATGCGTGTGATTTCGCGCGGTGTGATGGTGAAGAACAATGAGCGGCTTCCATACGTTCCTGATCTGAACTTTGGATGTCTAAGAGCGTCATTGACGTCGATGTAGGCGGCCTCCTTGAACTTCCGTTTGAAGCAATGCTATTGTACAACGCTCGCATTGTCTCACAGAATTTGATGGTGCTCAGTCCAAGCGTGGTCAGCAATTCCCGATTCCGACGTTTATTCCATTTCTTGTGTTCAGTCAATCTTAGGGATAACGGCCTCTGTATCTCTCCGATGTAGGAATCTCCACATTCACATGGGAATACAGTTCCGCTGATTTCAATTTGTGTTATCATGTTTGGTCTTGGTGAGGAAACTTGCCAACGAATTATCGGAGTGGAAGCAGCTCTTAATGTTGTACTTGTTTCCGTTCGTCCTGATCTTCTCGGAGGCACCTCTGATGTATGGGAGGTAGATCACTGTGCTTTGTTGTTGTTCTTGTGGCTTCTGGTTGTCACATATGTACCTCGTTCTTTCCACCAATGTTCTGACGATCGCTTTCTTTGTCGAACTCTGATGACTGCAGCTGTAGTTGAGGTACTGTCTTCTTTCTACGGAAAGAGGTGTGAATGTCAACATTCACACCGAGGAAGGGTAATGTACTGTTGGTTTCCATTTCCACCGTGGACTTGATCTAATCCCTGATGCCGTGTATTCTTGAGAAGATATCCTGAAGATGTTTATCTCTGTGATTTCGTATAATGAAGGTGTCATCTACGTACCTCAACTACAGTTTAGTGTATATTATGCCTCTCGTATAGCCAATTCCTTGAACCACTCCATGTAAATGTTAGCGATTATTGGGGAAAGGGAGGATCTCTCGTCATCTTTGGAGAAGAACCGGTACTATTTTTGGAAATATGAGTTCCAATAACGCTTGGATGGGAAGGTCAGTCCTTTCATGAAGCTAGTTATCCTCTTCCGGTTTCCTTTGGATAAGGATTCCTCTATGGGGACATTGAATGGTACCTTAAAGTCCAACCTCACCTTCACGTGGGATGGGGTGAACGGGCCATGACCGCCCAGCGAATGGAACGGTTTGTGGCTATTCGTGTTGCCTATAGGCGGCCGGGACTCGACCAACGAGGCTCTGGTAAACAGACCTAAATCCGAGCTGTGAGCGCCGTGGCGACAGATGTTTGGCATCTAGGTCTCAAAAAAAACGGTGCCGCAACCAACCAGATGAACCTCCAGCACTGTAAGGTAGCCACGGTAGTACTTGCAGCTGCTATGAGGCGCTTAATCAGGAATCATGGATACGACATGGTAAAACAAAGGTCGGGGGACAAGCGGAGAGCTATTGTGTAACAGATCAACTGAGATCTCCCGGACTTGTATTCTTACTCGTGGGAACAAATTACTACTGAGCCGAAAGGGAATGAGGACAACTCGGGTTCTTTCAGGGCACTGGAGATGATGCCTTTCCGAGCGTTCTTCAAACGATGAAGGCCATCCTGATGAACCTCCAACACTGCAAGGTAGCCATGGCAGTTCTTGCAGTTGCTGACTCAGCGAGCACAAAAACATCTCAGAGATGATGAAAATACGAGATTATGAGACATTGAACATCCACTGCGATGTCCTGTTTATACATGAATAGAACTTTTAAAGAACACCCAATGCCCGCCGCAGGTGGCGATTTTCAGGATGTCCGTGGGATGTCACAAAAAGAACTTGTTTTAAGTTTTTTTGATAGCCTTTTCATAGACACAACAGAACATTCCCAAAACGTTTTGCGCACATTGAATCGCTGTGAATAAAACATTTTTAGAGATCACTTTCTCTAGCCTTTTGTTATTTATTTGAACATTAAAAGGTGTCATATCCTATTTGAAATGAAGTTTTTTCAATTCTAATACCACCAGGAATGCATTACTCTTTTAGGATGTCTATCATGTAATCTTAATGAAGATTCTTCTTGAAAAAAACGAACGAACATTCTGAGTGGATCTTTTCCGTAAATTTATTCTGTTAGGATGATAGTGTTGATGTTGAAAAATAAATTATAACTTCCAAGGCTTTTATATTTCTTAGGGTACTGAAATTAAGATTTCATCTCATGAAACATATTCGATGTGAAATATACCAACCACCAATTTTGAAGATAATTGCAATATGATTAAATATTTTCTTATATATAATTTCAATTGTTTCTATAGGAAGGAAGATTTAGTTGAAATTATATTTAGAAAAGTATTCAACTTCACAGTGATTCTTCAGTTTTATCACAAACCGAATTCTATTTGAAAAGTCAAAATATTTCAGGTCGCATTAGTCTGTTGGAAAACATGAAAAGTTTTTTTTTATTTTCCAACTCCCCATAATCTGAAAACTAACAAAGTTCCTAATAGAAAAATTATAAAGATAACAGGTCGTTTTTTTCAAGGATGTTCAATGATATAGTTTGACCATGTCATTACAGATTCGAACACCCTATCGAAAAATACACATTGTATACTTTTAATGTTATATTATGTTTCTGGACTATGCTAATATATTCAATTTATGTAATACTTACTTTATTTACTTATTCAGGGACATCAAAAATGTCTATTATATAATTGGTAATTTTCACTACACTTCAAACACTCATCACTTTCCATGTTTTTCTCAGTTAAAAATGAAATAAGATTGTAGTTTGAAAAAACTAAAGAACACGCTTATATATCAGTTAGGACTAAAAAGTTTAAAATAAAAAAAGACGTCATTGACCAAAAAAATTATCTTATGTAAAAACAGCGTGAGGTGCTTGATATCAGTTTTCTCAATATCATCATGAGAAGTGGATAAAGAGTACTCCACGCTTTTTTTACATAAAATAAAAAAATTGGTCAATGACTTCTTTCTTATTATTTTCAATTTTAGTCCTTACTGTATATAAGCGTGTTTTTTAGTTTTTTTAAATTATAATTTTATTTCTAACATTTTAGTCTATACTGCTCCAAAAAAACAAAAAAGACTACGGGAGAAAAAGTATTCGATTGATCCATCCACATGAGATGGAAGTTATAACTAAATTTTGCGAACTCCTAAGTGCAATCGAATGTAATTATTCTGAGAATAATCCTTGTGCATTCACAATATTTTAGAAATGTGAATTATAGTTCCACTATTCACTTCCAGCTTCATCATCAGATCAGCTCCAGGATACCAAATTATAGTCTTGTTATCCAAACTACATATCATACCAAGTTTCATTTCGCGATACGACAATTAGAAGTAGGTTAAAGTTGACTTCCAGGATTTGATTACATTGTTTGTTAGTTACAAGTGAAGCTAATAAAAGCGTGTTAAAAAAACTTCAAACAACGCTGTAAATTCCAAAAAAACGCAGAAAGAGAATGGTAGAATTAGAAATTAGAATGCACAGTAACTGAAAGCTGTGCATACATGTGCAATGTTTATCAGGTGTACCACACTGAATGGTCAAATTATAACAATGTAACATGGCGGGAATTTTAACATGAAAGCAGAAAATGAGTGGATATGTCATTTGGACATTGGTTTTTATTATAATGAATAATATTGGTTTCATTTGCTTATGAAAATATAAGAATGTTTTTCTGTCCTGTGTAAAAAAAAAAAAAAAATGAAATAAATAGTTGAAAGTGAGGGGTCGAAAAAATATAAATATTATAAGATTTAATTCACATGAAGTGATTAACTTTTTGTTGTGTGGAATTATCAAGTTATTAAATAAAATTGTCGAGAACCATTATGAAACTGGACAATAAATGTATATTAAATATTTGGGATGAACCTCTCAAGGCAAACTATGTTAAGTCTAAAAAGAACATCCATACGTTAAAAATTTTTTGACTTCGCCAATACCTCTCAGTAGGCATACAAAGAAATGCCACAGAAAAATAAATAAAATACTTCCAACACCCTTTGAAGAAGAGCATAGAGCGTATTGCGTCACGCCGACATTTTCGAAACATCCCAAAACCTTCCAGGGATGTTTGTGCTCGCTGGGAGCAGGGACCTCTAAGTGACTCTTAAGGGGGAACCATGGACACGACATGGTGAAACGTAATAATAATAACGTAATAAGGGAGGGATACGTTTTTTTAAATTTGATTGCTCAATAATATACAGTTATAACATATGTATAAAAACTATGGAAATAATAGGTTGCATTTATTTTTTTCTTTTGCACCTAAGTGTATAACACTTGTATGTGCAAGTATCGGTTAACTAGATTATTATAATTTAAGATATAGGTCGAGTGTCTGGTTATAAGTGTTTGTTTGGTGTTATAATTATGATATATTCTTAAACCCTTATTACACTATGCCTTTTTCGCCTATTTGTCTGCCTGACTGCCGGTGGCTGAAATTTTAAACAAATACGCATGCGCGCGAGACTATTTTGTTGATTGTTTCAGGCATGAAAATAAATAGGACTGGTTCTATTTTTCCCTTCTGAATCGAGGGGATTTCAAGGACGTTTGTGGAAATTTTGCCAACACAGTAATTATCTATTGGACTTGACATACCAACAAATAAATGAAATTAATCACATAGATTTCGTTTTGTTCAGTATGACAGAAAAGAAGAAAAAATATTGTACCAGTTAAGGAAAAAGTTGGAAACAAATAGTCCTGGTATACTAAATTACTTAATCGTTTAAGGTAAATGTCAATTTTCCTTATGTTTTGAAATTAGTGCCTGAAACAATCATAAAAAAGGCAGGGTGTAATAGTGCCAGTTATTTGGGGGAATTTAACAACAAATAGCCATGAAAATAAGCACAAAAATAGGCACGAAAAAGGCATAGTGTAATATAGCTATTAATATAACGAGATTATTATGCGATTTATAATAGTCGAGGACATTGCTAGGTGACGAGGCGACAGCCGAGTCACCCGAAATGCCCGAGACGGTGTTAAATCGCTAATAATCGAGTTACATTCAAAGCTTTATCGTATCATTGACAACGGCGATGCGAAAATAAAAGCAACAAGGTTTTATGTCATTTCATTTTGGCATTTCAAAAAGTTATCATTAAAATCATGCAAGATTTTGACATTGACATCAAATTTGAAAACTGTCAAAATATTGTTTTACATGTTCATGAACTAGTTCTAATTTTATTCCTATCTAACGTATTATGCTTTCGTAACTAACGTATTAAATTATGGTAACTAATGTATTATGAGTAGCTAAGGTTTTATGTAGGTTTTGGTACGTTTATGAAGTTAATAATTATTAATAAATATTTCATATAAAAATGTCTTAATCTTCAATGATACGATGAAGGGTTTAATGGGTAAATGATAATCGGTAAAACATAAATAATTAGTATCTTTTAAGTGTACAAATGGCTTTCATTACAAAGCGTCAAGCTTATTGTAGTTTGTACAAATATATTTTTAACAATTTTTATTGGATAGTTTCACAGTGCTAGATGTTCTTATTTCTAGAGGCAATATTTTAAAAACTTTTGGTGCCAAATAATTAACAAATCTTTGCGAGGAGTATTTTTTGAACATTGGAATTGTTATTTCCCAGCAAACATGTTACGCCTCTAGAGGCACTTTGAAAACAGCCGCCAGACAACATAGGCGGGCCATAATCATGATACGTCGTCGGCCCGGCTAGCTCGTGTCGCGACGGCCACCAGTAGGCCTCCAGACTACCACCCGCTTTAATACATAGCGGGACTTCAGCGGGTAGACAGAGTTAAGATGTATGGTACAGATTATGGTGCGATTACGGGTATCCTACTAATCAACCGCGTCATTCCACTGTTGGGATTTCAATGGAAACAAAATGGCCCATATAAGCGCCTAAGAACAATCTAGCATTAAATCTTTGAGAACAGTGAAATTAGGTCAGGAAGATAGGTCATTATTATACACAATAAATTCACCAAACATTCAGAATCGACTGATTCATGACTAGATATATACAATTCACTGTTTTCACTGTCTGAAGCCACTAATTGTGGAGGATTTCTGAAACTGTAGAGCCAGATTGTTCCTATTTACCTAAACAGACAACTTTTTCTCCATTTCAACCATTTTTATTATATCTCAAATGGTTTCCCAGATATTGCATTTCAAACTGGCCTGGAAGAATATTTCACCGAATAGATAGAATGACAACACACAAATTTGAAAAAATTCTCGTCTCTCGTCACTGTGATTATTTTTCATGACCATATACCACAATGACATAGACAAGAGTTCTATACTGGACAATGACCAGACAAAAAAAAAATACGCGATTTGACATCCTACACGAAATCAGCAGTAGGACCAACTCCCAACGTGATATTCAGTAATGCCAATGTTGCATTTTCATAACAGAGGTCGCAGCGAAGCGGCGCGTAATGCCACATACTGTGTCAAAACGACATCGGCGCGATTATCGCAAATCTTTAACGGGTAATTTCTGGCTAAATTCAAAACATCCATAATAAATATGCGTATATTCAGCCAAAGCGGCAAAACTGATATCATTCCAATTATTTACCGACATCGATGTGCCGCTGCCGACATCTGACCGCAGTTAACAGGAACTATTTCTATTTACCGCTCATTCATGTTTGCTGGGTTGTTCATTATGTTTTGCTCGTGTGTTATAAGAATGAGATATTTGTTGGAGATGTTGACTATTTTTATAGTAGAATGTTGAAATTGTTATGAAATAAAGATATCTGACATTTAAAATGTTTTCATTATATAATAAACTGGTTGAAAAGAGCTTACCTCTATTGAACATAACTTTTAGTATGTAATTTTGGACTACATTTAGTGGATGTTCTCATATGATCCACCCCATATTAAAATGCCATATCTTCTAAGGGATTCTACTAGTGATCTATATACAATAATCTGTTGTTCTTTATTTAGGATTTTACGGATATGGTACATTTTGTATATGAGTCTACGGACTTTTTTCACTAATTCAACGATATGTAGATCCCATTTAAGATGTTTATCTATGGTAACACCTAAATACTTGATATTGTCACATTCTGTTATGAGATAAGTAGAGTACCCAATTTGAAGATTATTGTTTAGGTCTATTATAATTTGTGATTGAAAATGCTATGTATTTTTTTTTGTATTAAGTGAGAGTTTATTAAAATCCAACCACTCTTTAACATTTTGTACACCTTCTGCCGCTTTTACTTTTACACCATCCCAAGAGTCGTCTTCGAAGATCAATACAGTGTCATCTGCATATGAGATTGTAGATTTAATTATAATTAAGGCTTAGTAGTGAATTTATGTATGTGATAAAGAGTACCGGCCCCAATACAGTGCCAGGAGGTATGCCTAGTTGCGTATTTAAAGGTTCACTTACTGAGTTTCAAATTTTTACAGTATGTTTTCTATTATTGAGGTAGTTCTTGAAAATTTCTGATACGGTTCCACGGATCCCGTAATTTTCCAATATCTCGATGAGTCTATTATGTGGGACCATGTCAAAAGCCTTTGCTAAATCTAAGAAGACTGCAATACATTTTTTATTTCTTTCCAAGCTGTCTTTCATTGAGTTAACAACTTCATACATTGTGTCAGAGGTACTTTAACTTTCCCTAAATCCAAATTGATTATTAAATAATATTTGATGCTTATTTAGATGATCATAGATACAATTTTTAAACATTTTTCGAAAATTTTGTAAAAATTACTTATTATGCTAATAAATAATTAGAGATATCTGTCACATTACCATTTTTATATATTGGGGTTATTATTGAAGTTTTAAATTTGTCTGGGACTATGCCCATTTCAAATAATAAGTTGATTATATACAAGAGTGGGGATGTAATATACGAATGTATAAGTTTTGATGTTTTAGAAGTAATTCCATCTATTCCTGAAGAAGAGTTATTTTTTAGCGAGTTGTTGGATTATTTCGTTTTCAGTAGCTGGATTCTAGAGGAACATAGATTCAGAAAAAGTTGGGTACCTATTTTGTAGTCATTAGCAGATCTTTTGATCTGACTAGCCATTTTTAAACCAATTTCATTAAGATATTTGTTGCAATAGTTAGCCATGTCAACATCTTTATTAAATCTTACATCATTCCCATCATGAATTTCTATTGTATTTTTTTTGCTGCTGTCGGTATTGCTTGATTCCGAGACTACTTCAAACAGTTTTCTGATATCATTTTTATTTTCGTTGACTGATTGTTTGTAATAGTTCTTTCTTGCTGCGTGCATTATTTTGTTGAGTTGATTTCGGTATGATTTATATTCATTCCATAGTAATTCATTTTTACTCTTCATCTTCATCGCTTTGAACTTCATTTTGTCCCTGTGTTTTATAGAATTGATAATGGCCTGTGATATCCAAGGTTTTATTTTTTTAGAGCTTTTGATAGGTACTTCTTTTTTATTTAGGGTCTGATTATATATTTCAATAAATATATTAGAAAATGTTGAATACGCTATATTTGGGTTATTATATTCATGTATTATACTCCAGTCTTGCAGTTTTATTAGATTTAAAAATTTATTAGCATCCAGAATCTCAATAACTTTAGTTTTTTTATATTTGGAGCCGATAAACAGTCATAGTGCAATCCTAGAAATACAGGATAGTGATCCGTAACATCTGCATTGATGGCGAATGACTTATATTTTAGATTGCCATATTGTAGATTTTCTTTCATAAAGATATGGTCAATACAAGTTGCTGTTGTAGGTGTTACCCTCGTATAAGTGTTAATATATGATTTGAAGCCCAACGATGACATCAGAGCAAAGTAATTATTCGAAACAAGGTCTTTTTTATCCAGTATATCAATATTAATGTATCCAACAAATATATCTATTTGGCTTTGTGGAATGTTTTGCAAATAATTTTCAAGTTCATTTACAAAAAGATCTGCATTAGTGGATGGTGCTCTGTAGTAGGCATGGATGGATATTTTGATATTATTTATTGTGCAACAAATTTGACTAATGGAGATTTTACAATGATGAAAAATGTTGTTATCAAAAGAGAAATTTAGGTTGGATTTCACATACATTATAACTCCATCATTCTGGTTATTTTTGCTATTATTGTATATTGAAATTATCGACTGATTCAATATTCCAACATTCACTCAGTACTATTATGTCAATATGTTTCAAGTGATATATTTCTAAAAATAATTTCATCTCAAGATGTTTCCTAATGCTCCTAATATTAATGTGTAGGATGTTGATTGAACTTTTTTTGTTTTTTGTGTCTTTTATTGTTTCAAAGTCGACATTTTTAATGTTCCCATGGATCACCATCTTCACTTTCCAAACTGTCAAGAATGTTAACAATAGGATTATTCGTCATTTTGGTTATTTGTTTTACTTTTTAATATCTCAATGAAATATTTTAATGATGGACAGTTCGAATCGTTTGATGAGTGTTCCGTGTTGTAATTTTATTTATATTTATCATTAGCATTTTTACAATTTTGGCAGCATTTTTGCTGATTGTTACAATTATTTTGGGTGTAATTTTCACTGTGGAGAGCTATCGTGTAGCAGATCAACTGTGATCTCCCGGACCTGTATTCTATCGGGTAAGATACAATGGGCCAAGAGGCTCAAGTGTCATCGGAGGCCACGGCCAGACGAGCCTACGGGGTGGAGGTTTTAGTGGGTGAATCTGATTTTTCAGGGAGTCCCACACTACCGCAAGGTGTACATAAAGGATTTTCCTCCACCCTAAAAAAAATGGGGACATTGGTGTAAAGGCTCTCCACGTCGAGCTGATGAAACGATTTTCTGGTCAGAGTTCAACATTTTTTATGGTTTCCTTGATAGTGTGATATTGGTAGGAGATATTTCTATAAGTTGTAGATTGGTGAGTTCCGGGAGGTGGTGATCTGTCTCAGTGGCATGTTTGGTTTGTGGATTTTCGGAAGCCCGTAGAGATGAGGTAGTTTGCTGTAGTGTGGCGTCAGATGTGCTTTAGATCAGCGTGCTCCTTTCTATAGTGGGTGTTGTATCCTTCTGTAAGAGTTTATAGTTCCCTGTGACTCTATCTTGTCATCATATGTTTGGGTGTCCATGATAACCGTGACATTTCCTTTGTCGGCTGGAAGAACCTTTATCGATGATTCTATTTGTAGAATTTTTATTCAGCTACTAGTTTATTCTGCTACTAGTTGACTCTACAGAGCTTACGGTGTCCAGGGTGGGTATTGTTTTGGGTACAACTGCGAAGTTCAATCCTTTTTCTACTTACTCTACTTCTGTAGGGAGTTAATTTGAAATATTGACGATGGTCTTCTTTCATTCAAACCCATTAAGGCGATGGACGTCCGAAATTACCAAGTCAAGTTACCACATCGTCTTCAACCTTCTAATGAAAGTTCAACAAACCATAAATACTGCGGCAAATATACAACTCAGTGTGGATATTTTTGATTATTTCTCTTATTCAGAAAAATATGGAAAAACTACACTTTCTTAAGAAATTTTGGCAATCTTGATGACATTTATTTTTTACTTAAATCAATAGATAAAGACTAGGTTCCCATGAATGTTCCTCAATCATTGATGAATGACCGGGAGAACAATCAATTCCAGCCAGGTAAATTTTACATACATGATTTGAAAATTATAAGGTACGCTTACATGAATCCTTATCAATCTATCCTAACTGGAAAATATAATTCTATTGATTTAATACAATTAAATATGACCCAGTCGAAAAATGCTAGAAAACGGTGCGACATCACATAACCAATTATCAGTGTTCAGTTACGGATAATTATAAAAATTGCTGAAAATAAAATATATGTAAACTAAGTCAGCTGTGTACACGACTATCAAATATGGAAGGAAAGGTTTGTATTTTTCTCGTAAAGTTATTTATTGTTATTGAGCAAAGCGCTTTCGGCTGCTAGCCATTCTTCAGTGCTTATCCATAAAATTGTTGTTACAGAATATGTATCAATTGGGAATAGAAAGTCAGGTTATATATGAGGAATCTGATAAAACGGAACGTATCAAGCATATTGTTCGTATGTAACATGAGTGTGGTTAAGTATTTACAGAAATTGTAGATGGAATATTGAAAAATAAATTCTTAACTTTGGTCGAGGTTTTGAATAATAAAATTTATATGAGGTATCTGAACTCCTAGTGAGATATCGGATGTCATCAATTAGACCGTATTACTTAGACGTTGATTGGAATTGTTGCCAGTTGAACATGGTGTTGCCAGATGAGCGTGGTGCTCTGTTGGTTTGTTTGGGAAGTAAACGAAGTTCGAAGATGATTTTGAAGAAATATTGGTGGGGTGGAGATTCCTACTCATGTTTTGGTGAGGGAATGGGGACTGAAGGAAAGCCAGCTTAGCGGGCAGTGGTGGCTTTGTTTATTTAGCCGGCGCCTCTGTGGTATAAAGGCACGAATTTTCTGTTTAGATTCACTTGTGTGTTGAGGCATAGTTCGTGTATGCTACTTTGCTTTCGTTGAATACATATGTTATTTACAGAGATACTAAGATATTGAGTTTGGTCGTAGTCCCGGTCATTTCACGATTGTGTTCCAATTAGTTGCCGATTTTTTCACTCGGCAGCTAATCAGAAAACATTATACCGAGCGATACTATGTGACGTAATCCCTGGATGATGTTAGAATATCTGACGAACTTTCTTCGAGAGGCATCAAATGGAAGTTCAATTGTCCAAGTGCTCCAAACATGGGAGGCATATGGGAAAGGATGGTAATATCGATGAAGACAGCACTCAAGGTATCACTCAAAGAGGTCAATCCAAAGGAGGAACTTCTATTAACTCTTCTCTACGAGACAGAATACATGGTGAACTACAGACCATTGACACATATATCGGTGGACCCTAATGAACCGGAGGCAATTACTCCCAATCATTTTCAGCTTCTTCGACGCGTCCCATGAGCCACTCAATTCGAGGTGCCTTGTCATCCACCATTATTGTGATATCACCCACTTTGAGAGGTTCGGTTTTAGTGTGCCACTTTTGTCGGTTAACAAGAGCTGGTTGATATTCTTTGATCCAACGCTTCCAATACAAATCAGCCAGGGCTTGTGCGGATCGCCATTGTTTCCTACTTCTTATGTCGTTTTCCTCATGAGACTAAACTCCTCCAGGTCAAAGAAGCAGAAAATAATTGGGAGTAATTGCCTACGGTTCATTAGGGTCCACCGATATATGCGTCAATGGTCTGGAGTTCACCATGTATTCTGCCTCGTAGAGAAGAGTTAATAGAACTTCCTCCTTTGGATTGACCTCTTTGAGTGATACCTTGAGTGCTGTCTTCATCGATCTTACCATCCTTTCCCATATGCCTCCCATATTTGGAGCACTTAGAAATTGAACTTCCATTTGATGCCTCTCGAAGAAAGTTTGTCAGATATTCTAACATCATCCAGGGAATTCACACTTTCTCTCAGTTCTCGTTCAGCACCAACAAAATGTGTTCCATTATCTGATCGATTTATTTTTGGCTGTCTTCGGCGACACATAAAACGTCCGATGGCAAGCATCGTGGAACTGGTATCTAGAGATGCTGCTACTTCGATATGCACTGCTCTAATACTTAGACATGTAAAGAGAATGCCATATCGTTTTTCTCTTCTTCGCCCCACGGAAATGGTCATCGGCCCAAAGAAGTCAATACCAACGTATGTGAAGGGGAATACGTTAGATTCCAATCTCTCTGGTGGAGCTATTGGCTTACATTTCCGGATTTTGCAATAGAGGCAAGCATTGAAACATTTCTTGACTACTTGTCGAATATGAAGAACCCAATATTTGAGCCTCAAATTGTTTATAACCGTTTCTACACCATTATGACCAGATTCATGGTGGAAGTGGTTAATCAACAGATGGGTATATTTGTTCTTGGGATCTAGAATAACCGGATATCGAAAATCATATCCAAGGTTCAGTGATTCACTCTCAGGAAATCTGCCCCCCAAACGAATTATGCCAGTTTCATCTAGGAAAGCTGACAACTTGGAAAGCCTGCTGGATTTTGGAAGGGTCTTGTTTCGGTTCAAGAGTGATATTTCTTCAAAAGATTTCCCCTGACTCTTTTTCAGCCATAACTTAGAAGCCTCTTCGAGAGTGTCAACATTCAATTTAACTTCGCGTGGTCTGTTATTCTTGGGAATTCTGGAAACTTTCTTGAAATGAAGTACTCATGCAGTTGATCTGATTAGACGAATCCATTTTGAAAATCTGTTGATCTTGGGTAGCTCTAAATCTCTTCGATATTCGAAAACCGAAAAAATATTTTCAATATTTTCTTCAGAACATTCTTTTGATTTTCTGGGCCAAGTTTCCTCTGGAAGTTTCAAGAATTTGGGTCCTTTCAACCAATTGCTATGCACTCTTAAGTCAATTTTGTTCAATTCTTTCGTCGCTTGATTAGCAACATTCAAATCAAGTGCCATTGAGGAAATATCAGTTTCATCTCAAATTTCCCCTATTCTGCAGGCCACAAAGATTGGGAACCACCTCGATTCTGATTTGATTTGCTTCAGAACAACCATGAAATCTATCCAGTAATGAACTCTCCTGATGTTATACTCCAACTCATTGCATATTGTTTTTCCCAGGCGACAGCTCAATACTGCTCCCTGTAATTCCAATTTGAGTACTGTTTGTTGGTTCAATGGGGCGACTTTGAATTTTGATGTTACGAATGATGTGAAAATTTCCTTTCCAACTTCATATCTCAAATAGGCTGCTGTGGCATAAGCTTTGTCACTAGCGTCACAGAAGATATGGAGGTCAACTTCCCTTACACATGTAGTGCTTGGGAAATATTGTCTCGGTATAATGATTGGTGATACACTTTTAAGTTCCGTCAGCCATTTTTTCCAAACCAAAAATAAAGTTTTAGTTATATCAGTGTCCCAGTCAATACCACTCCTCTAAATGTCTTGCATCAAGATCCTTCCTTTTATTATAAGAGGTGCAAGGAACCCGAGAGGTTCGAAAATAGACATGATCAACCGAAGAACTTCTCTTTTAGTCGTAGTCTTCTTGCCACTGCTGATTTCGAAGGGTATTTTCTTTAGATTCAGGGAAAATATGAAGTTGTCATGAAAGTCCAAGTTTTATATTGGTCCTTACGAGCCTTCAATTGAACATGCTATGGAACCTGAAAAAGTACAAGAAAATGCAGATAGAAATATTGGTCTTCGTAAAAGCACTAGGTGCAATAAAGGAATTCCCGCAAGGAGATATTCAAAATCAGAAATGGCTGCCGTAGATCTCTGTACAAATGTGCCTTCTTCTAGTGTGTGTACACAACCTAGACGACAAAGAGGTTTCATGAGTGATACGGAAATAACATTTTCTGCAAATGGTTCTCCGATAGTTGGTAATCCCGATTATGTTACCACTGAAAAAACTGCAGATCCTGTATTTGTTGCTGAGAAGCCTTCAGTTAGAGAAAGGAGGTCGAGCAAGGAATCTGTAACTTCCAAAAGATCCAATATATCCAAGTTAAATTTAGAACTGATTATGTTGAAAGGACAACAGAAAATTGACGAAAAGGAAGAAGAAAGGAGAAAGAAAGCCCTGAAAGAAAACGCTTGAATTTAGTCAAAGAAATGGAGTTGAAGAAGAAAATCATGGACAGTATTGGGAATCAAAGTGAAAAGGCATCAGTTCATTCGCAAAGTTTATATAGCGATGAACACTATTTGGGCAAGTGGGTTGAAGATTCCAATAAGTGTATTATTCCCGAATCTTTCCAGAATTCCCAAGAATAACAGACCACGCGAAGTTAAATTGGATGTTGACACACACTTAGAGGCTTTTAAGTTATGGCTGAAAAAGAGTCAGGGGGAATCTTTTGAAGAAATATCACTCTTGAACCGAAACAAGACCCTTCCAAAATCCAGCAGACTTTCCAAGATGTCAGCTTTCCTAGATGAAACTGGCATAATTCGTTTGGGGGGCAGATTTCCAGAGAGTGAATCACTGAACCTTGGATATGATTTTCGATATCCGGTTATTCTAGATCCCAAGAACAAATATACCCAGCTCTTGATCAACCACTACCAACATGAATCTGGTCATAATGGTGTAGAAACGGTTATAAACAATTTGAGGCTCAAATATTGGATTCTTCATATTCGACAAGCAGTCAAGAAATATTTCAATGCTTGCCTCTATTGCAAAATCCGGAAATGTAAGCCAATAGCTCCTGAAATGGGTCTCCTTCCACCAGAGAGATTGGAATCTAACGTATTCCCCTTCACATACGTTGGTATTGACTTCTTTGGGCCGATGACCATTTCTGTGGGGCGAAGAAGAGAAAAACGATATGGCATTCTCTTTACATGTCTAAGTATTAGAGCAGTGCATATCGAAATAGCAGCATCTCTAGATACCAGTTCCACGATCCTTGCCATCAGACGTTTTATGTGTCGCCGAGGACAGCCAAAAGAAATTCTATCAGATAACAGTGGATAGTGAAGACTCCGGTGCTTCACGGGGCGGATAATGTAGAAATTATACATTGTCAGTTCTAATAAGTAAAGAAGCATATTCCTGCAGAGTCTGAGCTGTTTCTGTTTTGAAAGTTTTACAGTCAGTACATTGAAATTTGAAATTCATGATGCGATATTCACAAACAAAAACAAATTTGAAATATTTGTTGTATTTTTTTTGTAAGAAATTTGTTATGTCTGTATTATTTTCGATTTGCTAATTTAAGTTTTGAAACTCGAAAATACATAAACATAAACAACAATAGAAAACAATTTTGTTGAAATGGTCCATATAAATAATCAACCCAACTGTATGAATAAACGATCCGATATTGCAAATTCAAGCGTGATTCACAACTACATACTACCTTCTAGTAGCAACCTTGAATTAATAAGTTGTTTCGTGTTACCCTTTTTCACAACTGGACCTTGTTTTTCCTTGATGTCTTGAAAATGAAAATAAATTTAACAAAGAGTTCTTTTTAAATGGGCTATTTCCTATTGACTCGACGAAAATATCCTTTGGTGTTTTTTCCAAAGCTCAAGTGTTACATATATATATATATATATATATATATATATATATATATATAAACTGGAAAATTTATTGAAAAATAAAGTCGCTATTAATTGACCGCGTGGCCGCGAGCGTAGAGGCGCTGGCTGATGCCCAGATGATCCGGGTTCGATTCTGGCACGGCTACTGAAATAAAAATTTATTTCTGTAGTTTCGTTGAGCGGGAGGAGATAGGTGACCAACCGATCATTCTTGGTACCTAGATATCAATCCTTCGGACTGTCCACGGTTACCAGCCGAGTCTTCTTAACTCACACAAGTCTCTGACTTCCAAGGGTTGCTTTGCAACCGAGTTGGCGGTTAAAAACAGTTTCAAAACACACTCACATATATATATATATATTTGAAATAGTTTTCTTGAATCCTTCCTGTATATTTTTTTTCCGTAGTTTCTTGGGTTATTGGATTCCACAATTATTGATACGTTTATTTGTTAAAAGACGTTTGGTCCCGGGCCTGGGACTTCTTCAGTTTTATTTATTTCATAATTCTCTATAATAGACAATAACAAATTTCAGATTTTTTTTTGTGACAAGAACAATTTTGTTATTTTGTATGAATACATATTATCATTGATATGGGGGTACGTACCTGAGTGATGTGTAGCGGTCAATTTATATTAAATGAATTTTCCTTTTTTTGGAATTTTTCCACATAATGGAGTCCTATCAACATATTTCTTGTTCTATAAGGAGGTCGGTTGTCGCGATTGCGCTGATTCTAGACATGCGCCGTTGTGGTGTCGGTATTCAGAATTTGCAGATTGTTTCAATAGGGGAGATAGGATCAACATTTCGGTTTAGTTTGACATTGATATTTTCCGTTCGTTTTATTATTATGTTTTATTATTATGAAAGGTTCAAGAATCTAGAACTTGTTAATTATATAAGGGTGTAATAGATTTGGCTGAGGTTGTTGATGTCAGTTCTGTCATTCATGGCATTACTATTTTTTTTAATGTGTATCATTTTTTCTTTTTTTATATTGCTATCATTATCTAGTATTTTAGTATTTTTAAAATTAGGCTTGTGATTTTTCTGAAATAATATGTTTATTCAGGGCTGTACTGTTTTTCATATACTTGTGTCCTTTGATTCTATTCTCTAATAATTGGGATGTCATTCCAATGTACACTTCATTACAATCATTGCAAGGGATGCTGTAAATAACGTTTGATTTTTTATTTGTGGGGACTTTACTTTTTAGGGGGGAGTACTAGTATGTCGTGTTTTTTGATAATGCTGCTTATTTCCTCTGAGAGATTGGCGACATATGGTAAGGTGATGATTTTTTCTGGATGTACATTTGTTTTTTTTTTAAATTTTGATTTATTGTAAAATTTATAAGTTCGCTGTTTAATGATTTTGTTAATGAGGTGTGGGGGGTAGTTATTATTAATTAAAGTTTTCCTCACTTTCTCTAGAGCTGAGGATCTCAGTTCAGGGCTCCTCAGCTCTAGAGAAAGTTCTTACTCTTGGATTACTTTCTTTGGTCAAAATTTCAACATTGTTAGTGTTAAATTTATGTTGATTTTGACGTAAAAAAGGAATCCAAGAGTAAGAAATTTCCTTGAAATGATATATATTAAAAAAGACCCCAACAGCATTAACAAGAGAAATGATATCAAAAACTTAAGCCAGATATATAACAACCTTTTTTAACTTTGTTTATAGTAATAATAATGAAAACTGATCTTCCATGCTGCCAAAAAAAATACAGTCCGACTCATATACAGAACCAATCTAAACAACCCATATATATATATATATATATATATATATATATATATATATATATATATATATAATGAGTTTATTTTTTCCAATTTTTATAACTCTCAGTTATTAATTGATGGCTAAATGTTTTCCTAAGTTTCATTGTTTCTGGTCTGATGTTCCCCTCTCGGTGATTTTTTCAGCTTGAAATTGTCGGTTATTTATGCAACTCCATTTAGGTTTCTACTAACTACTTCTCAATGTTTTCAGTTTTTTTTGTTGTTTTGAGTAATATTTTTTTGCATAGTTGCTGAAGTAATCGATATTGGCGATTTACAGATAAGTTCTGTTGCTACACCATTGTGTTCGGCTTTAATAAATACTACCACTCAGAGAGTCTTTCATATGATTACGGAAACATTTCCGTTTTTATTTTCGAGCATGCAAATAAAAAATTGTTTCGGGTGCCAAATATTCTTACGCCGGTCCTGAAGTGAAAAGGCTGTTGTAAAAATTTGGATATGAAATTATTTTCTAGGCTCATTTAAAAACCTGTATTACTTTTCAGAATGTGTTTGGAGTGATAATATGTTTTTGTGTAGTCGCCTATTTATATCAAAACATTAAAGGTGAAGTCAATTAGTTAACGCTACTCTATCAATTATAGTGAGTTTTGACCATAATAAAGATGATCGATACGGAAATGCTAAATATCTTTTTTTGTTGATGTACTTCACAGAGTTTGGCTTGAGGACATTTTTATTAGGAAACTACCATTAATTTGTTTATAGTTATATTAACGAAATTCAATAGAAGCTCTTATCGATGAGGAACAATGATACAATTATTTATTTTTTAAAATTATTCAAATACATTTTTTAAACGATATTCTTTGGATACTTACAACATTCTCTAATTCATAGAAAGAAACATGTTTTGCTATCTTACCAGGTCTTGTGTACTCCCCTTCGGTTATCAATGGGGTTGTATTTATAATAGTTGTGCCACATTTGGGTAGTTTGAGAGTCAGCCAAATTGTAGGCCTATAAAAAATATCATTAAAATCACTAGTAAAGAGGCATTTCTTAAAAAGGTACGTCTTTCAGTATTTCAATATATTTATATGGTAGGTACATGAATGATATATCTGGTATCTATATGCCCATTAGGTGCATTCCCAAAACGTGCACGACTCAAAAATTTCCCGTTCTGGGCATGATACCAAAGTTTACCTGCAAGCGTTACTTTGATTTTCCCGTTGCGGGCACTCAGTTGTATTTGGTATCGCATATTAAACGCCACGAATAATATATGATTTTCCGCTCAAAACAAACACTATTTTTGATTTTCGAATTCTGTTGAATATTATTACTTTTTTGTTTATTTTAAGAAATTGCGCATTGCTCGTTCATTGGATCGTAATGATCCTCATTAAATCACCCGTCCAACACTTATTTCTGATTTTAAAACAATAACGGTCAATCAGTCTTCAAATAAACTTCTGTCCGTGGAAGGACTGAGGTCGCTGGCCACAGGGGTGATGGCAGGACCTCTCTCCTCCCCCTTTTTTAAAAAACATCACACGCACCCGTTCTGTGTGGATTGCGCCCTAGGTGGAAATTTCGGTGATTTTGTTTTTAATATTCCAAAAAAAGATGTATATGTTTCTTCTTTCCTGTTTGTGATGAAGCATAAAGTACAGGCGTTACGCGAGTATTTTCTTTGGAACTTCCAATATCCATATGTATGGGGTAAAGCTGGTAAAATATTGAGATACAGCTTTTGAAGGTTCCATCGCCAAAAAAACACATAACTCGTGCTAGCATGCCACTGACTTCAACAAATATTAAAATTATTTCATTGTACATTATATTGTCATACAAGAGATATTCTTCATATTTCTCCGGAATAACTACATCTCGACGATGTTTCGGGAGAAAATCGATTCCAAGAGATTTGTGCCTTGTGTCAACGCAGAGGCGCACAGTGGAGTATTTTTGGCAAAACCCTTGCCTACAATATTTTTCATTGTGTTTTGAAGTTACAACCATTGCTGTTGACTTTTGACTTACTTTGTAATGGTAAATACTCCTGAAAAATATCTCTATATACCAAAGTTTAGTCTTTACAGGGATCCTAGTATTTGAGTGATTCGGAAAATTAACTTTTTCAATCTGATTCTCCTGAACTCTGATCTCCGTCATCTTCTTCCAAGAGCTTTCCATCATTTAATTTTTCAGGAGACTCCTCAACCAATTCTTACAAAGCTAGTCTAGTTAATTTCTTTTCCATCTTCAGAAGTTGAAAAACGAAAAACCTGTAATGTTCCAGTAAATAGAAACCTGTTCTTAACTGAGGCTAGAAGCTCCTGGATGTTACTTATGCTCCTGGAAATGATGTGATCCATGCACTAGTTAGTCAGTAATAATATAATGCAGTTTTTACAATTGTTGAGCAATATTTAACTTTTACACTTCTGGACAAGTTTTTGCATCAAATTCTCCACTGTACGGCGTATGTCTCCTGTCTTCTTTACGCCCTTTGAAACGATATTCACGGTTATTGCTATGTTGTTGCTATACAGGATGACCCAGGGGTACGGGCAGGCTTCATAACTTTTTTCCATCCAAGTGATCGCCTTGATTTTTTTTAAACGATATATCCGACAAAGAGGCACATTCTGAAAATAATTCTATTTATATAAAGGATGTTCCAAAATAATATACACAACTGAGTTCTATTTTTTTACGGCAACCCCCCATTTTTGGATTCGCTACTAAATTGTTGATAGAACGCATCTAGGTTTCTTAGACTTATCTGCAATAGTTTTTGACTTATGTCAATTTATGTGTCATTTAGCGTCGTCCATAAACCCACAGAAAAATTTATAGCTTCAGAACCATTCAAGATAACTCAACCAACTTTTTTCCAGTCGATTCCTTGAGCTCTAGCGAAAATGACAGAATACAAATAGCAATAACTCGACTTTTTCAGATACAATACCCTATACTTTATTTCATCATTGCATGACATTTTTCAAGAGCTTTTTGGCGATATAGTGTTTGTGGGGTCTAATCTGTGAAGAAAATTTGATGTTTTTTCGAAAAGAAAGGAATGTGCTGAATGGTGAGAGGTATTTACATTTTCTTCGCGATGGTTAGTAGAAGTGGATTTGAACACTAGGAGGACCATGTGGTTGCAACACAATGGTGCTGCAGTGCATAACCATAGGATAGTGCGAGAATTTTTAGATCAATCCAACCCTAATCGTTGGATAGGCAAAGCAGGTACTATTCCTTGGCCCGTGAGGTCCCCATAGATTTCAAGATTTCTTTCCGGAGGTACGTGAAGGAAACTGTTTCCAGAGATCGTCCAACAGCTGCAGATGACATGAAAAACAGGATCACGGAAGCCTTCCGCTCAACTGATGGAGCAATGCGTGCTAAAGTTGGGGCTCATCTACTAGAAGAGTAGCAGCTTGTGTGGAACATGATGGTGACCTAGTTGAGAATTTATAAGTAGCCTTTCTTCAAAATGTTTACATTGTCTCCTGTTAATCATCCTTTCCTATTATTGTAAAGATTATACTAGAATTGTTTCCTTCGTGATGTACTCCTCTTTCTATTACAATTTCATTTTGTTGAAAAATATTTTTTTCAGAATTATATGGATGTCGACTCGATTCTTTTTTTTTCGAAAAAATCATCAACATTTCTTGTTTTGCAAGAAATCTCGCAAATTTTACAAAGTAGACTCCACAAACCCTATTTTGGCAAAAAGCTCTCAAAAAATACCATGCAATAATGCAATAAAATATAGAGTGTTGCATTTGAAAAAGTCGAGTTATTGCTTTTGTAATTTGTCATTTTCAAAAAATCGTAGTAGGCGATGAAACATTGACCCCAAGTTCGCATTTATCTCAAAACATGCACTAAAGCCTGAGGAATCAATTGGAAAAAAGGTGGTTGAGTTATCTTGAATGGTTCTGAAGTTATGAATTTTTGTGTGGTTCTATGCACGACGCTATTTTGACACATAAATTGACATAAGTCAAAAACTATTGCAGATGAGTCTAATGGTGGATTCATGCAGCACCAATTGACAATTATCAAGTAACAATTAACAATTAGCAATTATAAGTTCAACCATCATCCTACAATGGCCGTGTTTATGCAGACAAGTAACAATTATCAATTAACAAGAAGAAAGTTGGCCAACTTTTAACTTCTTACTTTAATTGAACCACATTTTCTTCTAGTGCGCAACTAGTACGCAGATGACCGTGGATTGGTCCGTGCGATGACGAAAGCTAACTCAACTTTCACTGAATAAAATATTCTGGTTTGTTTTTGTTCTGGATTGTGGCGTCTTTTGGAATTTTATTTGTTTGTGAAAATATACTGTAAAAATGGAAATTGATGATGCCATTTTGACGACCTCGTTCGGAAATTTCCCGTGTTGTATGCTCACTTTTCTTCCTTGATTGTTAATTGAATGTGCATAAATGCATCATTTTCATTACTTGTTAATTGATAATTGTTAATTGATAATTGTTACTTGATAATTGTTAATTGGTGCTGCATAAATCCACCATAAGAAACCTGGGTGCATTATATCGACGATTCAATCCAAAAATGAAACGATAAAAATGATAAAAAAAATGAAGACAAGCTTTTATAGAAATGCAGTAAAAAGGAATAATTAATTTCTTTAATTGTTTGACCTAGGTTATTCTGTGAGTAGCAGATTCAAAATCTTGCCACGCAAGAAAACCTATTTTATAATATTCTTGCCGCTTTTGAATCTGCTACTCACAGAATAACCTAGGTCAAACAATTGAAGAAATTAGTTTTTCCTTTTTAGCTTGTCTTAATTTGTTTCAAACATTTTTAATAAATTTTTTTAGTCATTCATGAAATCCGTCATCTTATTGAATTCTAACAAAAATTGATAATCTCCGACCCCCAAAGAACCCACATACCAACTTTTATTGGAATCAGGCTATAACCACAAAACTCGTCGCCATAATTGAGCCGTCATCTTAAATTTATGAATTTTGCCAAACAATTCGTAATCTCTGTCCCCGAAAACACACATATACTAATTTTGAATAGAATCAAATCATAATCGCAAAACTCGTCCGCCATATTGGAGCCTCCATTTTGTTTTTTCTGTAACAAAAATTCCATAATGCAATGTCACCGGAATTATGAAGATCTGACAAATTTCACGTTAATCGGAAAACTAGAAGTGGGTCAAAATTCACTAGCAAGATTTGAATTAAACATACATAAAAATGTGAACTTAAATAAAAGCTTGTAATTAATTAAAATTAAAAAACCGGACTGGTAAAAAGTGCACTTTAAAAAAGGTGGAAAAAGATGACCAGAAAATATTGCCAGAAAATTATGTTTTGAGAGTTAACTATTATACTTAATACTGTAAACAATCTCATGCAATCGGAGGCATATTCTTTAATTTAACAATGAAGATATATTATTGCCTCCGACTGCGTGAGCTTGTTTACAGTATTAAGTTTAATAGTTAACCTCTTAAAACATAATTTTCTGACAATATTTTCTGGTCATCTTGTTTCCATCTTTTTTAAAGTACACTTTTTACGCAGTCTGGTTTTTTGATTTTACACTTTTTAGTTGGGATTATAAGACGGTAATAATCTAAAGTCATTATTTGAATTTACTTTTTTATTTTACACTTTTTAGTTAGGATTATAAGTCGGTAAATTTTTTGTGGGTGATTGGCTATTATAAAAAAAGAATTTGATCTCTAACGTGTTGCAATCGTTTCTGTCGCCATGCCGGCGACCGAGTTTCGCGACGTGCACTTTCTTGTCGGGCTTTTTTGGTTTTACGAGAAAGATTTGCACATGACCGACGACGTTTTTAAGCTCGTAACATTGTGAGTTATTTAATACTCAGATATACAACAAATAGATACAAACTCTCACCATGTGTACTGAATCATACACTAGCAAAGTACATGAACGATTTCACTAATAACAAATGAATATACTACAACAACAAAGTAGATGAATAATTTCAGTCACTAACAAGATACAGTCAAACTCGGTTATAACGAACTACCGAGGAAAGATTGTTTAATTAAGTGCCGATAATTTGCGAAATTTTACGACCGCAGTCGACCGGTGAGATTTCCCTATTTCTCTGTTAGGGATTTGTTAGATACATGGCGTAGTGTTAGTACGTGTTCAATTGCATTGTACCAATATCCGTTCTACAAAAGCATGCAGGAAGGCTATTACATTGTCGGTTAAGCTGAAAATAATCAGAAAATTTGACAGTGGGTGCGCAAATGCGCAAATTTGTCGGGATTATGGTCTCCAAAAATTAACAGTGTCGTCAATTTACGCGAAAACAAAATCTACCAGGATGCATGTACTACATATTTTCTTCATAGCGAACACCATTTATAACGAACCATTTCTAGTCCTTGAGCCGTTCGTTATAGCCGAGTTTGACTGTACTTAATTGAGTTTCTATCAAAACATTCAAGTTGAACATGTAACGAAAACGAAATAGTAACTGAAACCGAAATAAACCAACTAACGAGCTAATTAACCTGTTGTACCAAGCTATATGCCGTTACAACTTTTTCACAATATGGCGTCTGGTTGTCGCCATATTGAATTTTGATTATTACTGTCATGTCTTCATTCACAATATGGCGTCTGGTTGTCGCCATATTGAATTTTTATTACTGTCTTTAGTGACTCGCAAGATTTGGACAATTCAATTGACGTAAAAATGATCAAAATCGGCCCACGCGTTTGGTCTCTAGAGCGTCACAAAGGAACAAACACATCCTAAACACATTACCCTCCTTTGCGTCGTGCAGTCGGGTAAAAATAGGGGGATGCCATTTAAAAAATCAGAACTTAGTTGTGTACCTTATTTTGTGGCTTCTTCAGAATAGAAATATTCGTTTGATGTGCCTCATTGTCGGACCTATCGTTTAAAAAATTATAGTTTGGAGAAACTAAAAAAACACGCATATATGGCAATAAGCAATAAAAAGTTGAAAATAATAAAAATAAAGTCATTGACCAAAAATTTTCTTTTATGTAAAAAAACGTGAGGTGCTTGATATCAGTTGTCTCAATGTCATTATAAAAAGTTAGTAAAGAGCACCCCACGCTTACATAAAATTTTTTTTTTTGATCAGTGAATTTATTCTTATTATTTTCAACTTTTCAGTCCTTATTGCCATATATGCGTGTTTCATTAGATTTTTCAAACTATAATTTTATTTTTATCGTTTTAGTCCATACTGCTACATAAGACTAAAAGAGACTACGGGAGAAAAACTCTTCGATTGATTCATCCATATGAGATGGAAGTTATTAATAACTGACTTTTGGCGAATATGCCGAGAACCAGTGCATTCGCCATATCTTTGGATTGTAAATTATGCTGAGAACGGTCTCAGCGCATTCACCATATTTTACTAGTAGCCACTGAAGAGCACTATTCACCTCCTGGCTCCATCATCAGATCAGCTCTAAGATACCAAATTTTAGTATTGTCATCGAAACTACATATACATACCAAGTTTCATTTCGATACGCCAATTAGAAGTAGGTCAAAATAGACTTCCAAGATTTGATTACATTGTTTGTTGGTTACAAGTGAAGCTAATAAAACCGTGTTAAAAAAATCAAGTCGATAGCTCGGATAGAAAAAAAATTATGGAGCTTTCACGCACCCCTGGGTTGAAATCACCCTATTAAAATCGTCATTCTTTCTTTTTATTGACGATGATATTTTAAAAAGAATGAAATGAAATTTCTTGAAAAATAGTATAACCATTTAAGTATCAAGGCCATCAAGGGGACTACAGTATTTCGCCGGGTGAAGGTATGATCTCCAATCTTACACGAATCCAGTCACATTTAACGCCCGAGCTGCTTATTAAATTTTGTGCATGATTGCAAGAAAAATAAATAATGAATTTATATACTGCGTATAAATGCCAAATATATACAAATGCTAGACTTGCTTTCACCAAGTAACCTCTGATACTCATAATTTTCAATTGTCTGTCTCCTCGTTAATTGTTGTGCTATTTATAATCAAAATCAGAGAAAATTAATAAGATTTTTACGAAAAATCACACAATGGACATTAATAAATAACTGAATGTGGTGATATTCTTGCTTTCATTAACTATTTCGTTGAAACAGCCCTAGGCAGTAAGCAATTTTATCGACTTAGCAATCAACGTACTATCAGAAAGATTTTGCTGGGTCTCAACACCAACAAAGCCTGTGGATCTGACGGAATCCCGCCGATTGTTCTCAAGAAATGTGCCCCCGTTCTATCACCTGTTCTTTGCAAGTTGTTCAACCACTCTTACAATTTGGGGGTATTTCCGTCCAATTGGAAAATTGCAAGAGTACAGCCAGTCCCTAAAAAAGGCAAAAAGGCCCTACCTAGCAACTACAGACCTATCGCACTGCTATCTATTATTTCAAAGGTCATGGAAAAAGCCATCAACATCGAGCTCATGAAATATCTGGAAGACTCAGGAATTGTCAACGATAGGCATATGGCTTCCGCCATCAGAGATCAACTGGTGACCTGCTCAGCTTACGTCCTCACATATATGGCAGCTATCTATTGAAAAGTATGGAGAAACTTTAGCTGTGGCATTAGATATCTCCAAGGCGTTCGATCGAGTTTGGCACCAGGGCTCCTCGCCAAGCTTCCGTCTTATGGCTTGCCCCTCAGCTGTGTTCTCTGCTTGCTAGTTTTCTCTCAAACAGGTTCTCCATGTAGTGGTCGATGGAGTTTCATCTGACACTCTACTCATAAATGCTGGTGTTCCGCAAGGATCTATTCTCGCACCAACACTATTTCTACTTCACATCAACGACCTGTTGAAAGCAACTTCATGTCCAGACACAGCTTTGCCGATGATAGTACCCTCCATACCGCTTTCTTCCAGGGCCCCTATATCAGCCCGTGAAACCAGAAATGAACGAGGAAGAAATGTTAATAATATAAATATGGACTTAGCAACAATTCTCGAGTGGGGATCTGATAACTTGGTAGAATTCAATGCAAACAAAACACAAGCATGTCTTTTCTCTAGAAAAGCCGATCTCACTGTGCCTAACATAACTTTGTCAGGAGTAACCATACCACTGAAGTCATCCATATCGATGCTTGGTATTACTATCAGCAATAACCTTTCCTGGGAAAATCACGTGAGGTCCATTGCCAAAAGTGCATCCCAAAAACTTGGTTTTTTGTTTCGTGCCAAGAGCTATTTCACCTCCACTCAGCTGCTTATGATCTATAAGGCACAGATCCGACCTGTCCTGGAATACTGTTCCCATATTTGGAGCGCGGCACCTAAACATATCCTGAGGCTATTGGATTCTGTCCAAAAAAGGGCAATTCGTCTCGTCGGTGATGCCTCGCTTACAAACTCGCTCACTTGTCTGGAACACCGTAGAAAAGTTGGCGATTTGTCTCTATTTTATTTCATGGGCGATGCTCTTCTGAAATATCAACAATAGTTCCTGCTTTGGCAGTCTCTTCGAGACTAACCCGTCAAGTTCAGTCATCACACCCCTTCGTGGTCACTTTGGAGACCTGCAGAACATCACTTTCCAAAGACTCGTTCATCAAACGAACAGCGAGGCTTTGGAACTCATTGCCTAGGGAGGTGTTCCCCGAGGCATACAACCTCCAGAAATTTAAGAAGAACACCAACTCCTACCTTCTTTCCCTTGGTTCCCACGATGTTCTCTGAACATTACAGGATATCCCTTTTCGTGGGAACCAGAACATAAAAAAGAAAAAAAATTAATCCAGTCAATAATGGGTTTTAATCTGCAGAACCTAATTTCAAATTTAGCATACTAACTATTGTTCTATATTTTCGACCTTAAACCCTTGCCCATGCCGCCATTTAAAAAACGGATCAAAAATTGTTCTATAAATATAGAAAAGTGATAGTTTTCTATTGAGTGGAAATGTCCTGATTCACGAGCGTAACGAGTGAATCAAATGTCCACGTGATAGAACATTCACTTTTCTCAAGCATTGAACCTGCTGTTTTTTCGTATTTTTAATGGAAACGCATTAATTAATAAAATGAAAATCATCATACATCATTATAGTTGCCCCTCGTATACTACATCCATCAGATAGACATCTGTCAGATAAGATAAATAATTTAAACAGTTTAATCAAGAAGTGCATGTGACATTCAATGTAAATTTTATGTTGCTAACAACAAAACATCATAACGACTCGTAAACAAACAATAAAAGTAGTACTTTTCTTTACGATTTTCTCCCAATAAATCTCTCTTTTCTATTAAAAATACGAAAAATCTCTTCAATTTCACAACTTTAAAAGTTTTTTAAAACTACTTTTCATGAGTACAAATGAATATATAAGGTTGTAACATTGTCTAAGGATATAAAGTCAGTAAACTATACGGTTTTGTCATTTGATGAAGATTTAGACCATTAGTAGATGACGTTAGCCCGTTGGTGATCAAAAAATGTTTCCAACCAACTTTCTGTAAGACATAGAATGTCGGAAGGATGGTAATTTAAAACTATGACATCTATAATTTCCGTTTTTCACTCTGTTCCTGTAAACTTACCTATTGTCTACTTCTTTCTCTTTCCAACATCTTGTTCTTGATAATTGGGACATATTTCTCTTCCATTGAATGAAATTTTGGTCAACTTTGGTGGTGTAATATCGTAATATGGGTCAAATACTACGAAAATTTCTTCCTTTATTGGTTCATTAGCCTTGATTTGCTTTTTGTCATTACTTATCGTAAATTCGGTGTTTTCCGAGTTCGATTGTACTTTGCCCAACCAGTTCTATATAAAAAATGATTTTAAATATATCTGGAATGAACTATATGCAATTATCAACTTATCAAATATTTGAGCTTCTGATGACTGGCTTATAAAATAATGCAATTGATAATTTATTCCTTTCGAAATCCACGGTAGATTCCAAAAAATAAGCGTTTATCAGGGGTTCCAAGGATAATTGTAATGTTCGAATAAAAAAAAAAGAATAAATGAAACAGCACTATAAGTCCAGTCTTCTAGAAACTAATTGTCCTAACCTCACATGCATCTTTAAATCAACATCTAGAATAACCATTTTCAGAACCTATCCAGAGCTCTTGATATTGAATAAATCTTTCTCAACCAAATCCAGATCAACAGTGATTATATCTATTTGATGATGGATAGTGTTATATGAAAGAATATTTTTTGTTGTATTCACAATTTTCAATTTATTTGTTTACCTATATATATATATATATATATATATATATATACCTATATATATTCTGATTGTGCTTACCCCCAACTGAATTATGGATTTATCGAATTTTAAACTCAGAGTTAATCCAGTTATGGCAATTTTACTATCTAGTGTGATCAATCCATACCACCTATCATCTTCAGACTTGTTAGGTTCAAATAAAAAATATTTTGGACAAGGAGAATCAATATCTCCATTAACTTGGAGTAGTGTTGAAAACAGAACGATGATTCCAAAGATGACCTGAAAATAAAAATAGTCTGGACTGTAATATAAAAAACTCACATAAAGGCAGCTTAGAAATATTTATTAGTCGAGTCCATAAGTCGAAAAATCGTCAGATCTTCGAACAAGAACAAACTAATTTTATTGAAATTAACTTGGAAAAGTGTTAAAAACAAAACTATAAACCGACGATTTGTTGAAAATATAAACAGGATGTTCATAAAATCAGATGTGGAATCATCTGCGACTGAAATAGAAAATCAAATAACTATCTGAATGAAAATGCAAATTTTCAATTTCAGATTTTTCTTTTGAGTTAGGGCCTTTTCAGAATATCTATCAGATGTAGTGGCTTTAGCCGGGGAAGTAGTTGTTTTCTGTTAGACATTTACAAAAAATAACTTCATTTTAATCGTGGATTTTTCAATTCACAGAAAAATCTTTCTATCAATATTCAATTGAGAATGTTTCCCTTTTCAATATAAACCGACGATTCCAAAAATGAATGAACAGATAAACTTTTCCAAAAGCTATATTGGTGTTTCGTCAAAACTGATACTTCTTAAGGACAAAAGGTTAAAAGATGGTTATGTGTCGAGCTTTTATAAAATCTTGAAATCAAGATTAGAAGGTATTTATGAATAGATCATCATTAGTCCGCCAAAATCTTGGAACCATATGGGAAATTTTTGTATTAATAGTTTCTCAGAAAATTTCATTCTTCATAAAAGTTGGTGCATTCAATTAGACTAAATACGCGCCTAGCAGTTATTATCAGTGGCGTGCGGTTAAGCGGAAATTGGGCGATATTCTAAATTCACTATAGAGAAAAGTGACATTAAAATGGAAAATATCAAAAAAATTTATGAAAAAAGTTGTTGCAATTGAAAGATATTCCCAGTTATCCAGTTTAGTCCACCAATTACTAATTTAAATAACTGCTAATGAGTTGGCCTCAATTTTTAATGGGAATTATCGACAATAATTTTTGCGTAGTAAATTACTAAATTAGCATACATTGTCTGTCAAGCATTTAACTGATCTAACAAAATATTGAAGATGATTCCAAAAAAACAGTAATGGAAAGATAATGAAATAAAGCCAGGATCCTTAAAAAAGAAGTAAATCTTCATTAGAAAAATATTTGCTGAATAATTAATAACCACAAAATAAATATTTGAATTTTTACTTGGTAGATAGATGTACTGGATAAGTGGGAATATCTTTTGATTGCAAACAACTTTTTTTAATAACATTTTTCGATATTTTCCATAGTAATTTCACTTTCTCTACGACTATCGTATTGAATATTGATTACATATTGGTTATTAATTGATGAATGAAGATGATTCCAAGACACCGTGGATCCTAACTCATTATTCAACGGCACTCGACCAATCACAGATTCAGAGTTTTCAGGATCCACGGGAACTGAGAGGTTTAGACTGATGTCAAAACAGTAAATCTACCAAACAAATTTCTCAAGAAGGCTTTGCTTCATTCGACGTGTCACGGCTTGGCTTCCGCGAATGCCAGATTGACTGTTTTCTTAGTTCTAACTTTGATTTGTCACGATCAAAATATAAAATGAATGATTGTGATAGCAGTGGAAGTGAGAATAATGAGATTTGTACACCACCGGATTTATTGGAAATGGCGAAAATAGCAACTCTGAGAAACTATTAATATACAAAATTCCCATATGGGTCCAAGATTTTGGCGGACACTGAATATATATATATATATATATATATATATATATATATATACATAATATATATATATATATATATATATATATATAATACATATATATATATATATATATATAAATGAAAAAGGAAATTGTGGCATATTGGACAAATTATTAAATTAAAGAAAAAACCATCCTCAAGCGGGAGTCAAACCCACGACCTTCTCATCTCTAGTCAGACGCTCTACCAAATGAGCTATTTGAGGACATGGGAACCACCGCATAATTGTGAATCATTTTTTCCCATAATTTAATGTTAGTGTTAGAATGAGTAGAAAAGATCGAAAGTACTTATCAATGGCCATCAAGACCCGTTATGAGAGGGTGATAAACATTTTGGAGTATGACAAATAGTTTTCTTGGAACTTTCCATTCCACTCCCCTTCGAGATACCATCAACTTTATTCATAAATTATGATATTAATAGTTCACTCTGCCAGCCAAAATGTTTCTGATTTCAAACATAAATAGATATTTGGAGCATTTCAAAAAAAACTTTTTATCAGTTCTGTTCTTGCAGTTTCCGAAGTAAGAACCTCTATTGACACGGCTATATTTAATGGCGAGATTGAAATCCATTTGTGTCTAGCGATACCAATTTTTTACTCTTGGGCTCCTACATGAATCCTTATTTATGCATTTTTTAGGATTTCACACGTGAAAAACGGTAATTTATATAAACAAATTGTCCTTCTTCGGTAGGCAAACAAAATATATTATAGAAGATTGGATTGCATTCAACTTGGATAGCAGTTTTAGCCAAATTAGGTTGAATTTTGTGAATTTTTAACGCTTGCGCAATTCTGATCAGGATTCGGTGAGCTGGGTAGAATTGGTACCACTGGGCTCCTGCATTATTTTGTTTCAATTTAAGCATTATTAAAACATTACTTTCTAAAATCTATAAAATATTTTGTTTGTTAGTGGAGTAGATATTATCGTTTGGACGTATTTTTGCCTTCAGATCACGTATCTTGACTCAAATTCTCTCAGAGATGAAACTCCTCAAATATAAAGAGTATATTTTAGCAATGCAAATAATAATAAGCTTCCAAGGCGACTATGATACTATGGACTACAGCTACTATGGAACACATTTACATTAAGCGCAACAGAAGGACAAGGCACTGAATGAGTGGCCCTGACCTAAGGAAACAACGCCCGACGAGAGAAGAACTCCGTGGTATCGAAGAAAAACTGGCTTTTCTGCAGACATGACTGGCCACTGGTTGAGAACGAAAAATATATGAGGGAGAAAGATTATCTCTACCTCTTATGCGTGTGGTAGACTGAGACAGTCTTTGGAACCACTATGCTCCATACTCCAGGAAGACTTGCACTGCTGTTGTAGGAAATCTTAATCCAAATGAGGTCAGAAAGATTGGATCAGGTTGCAAATAGTAGGTACTGACTACACTAGACTAGTACTGACCCTTGGTATACATTTGGCTGTGGAAAATGGGTGCTTGCGATAAGTAAGCCAAGTAGTAGGTATTCACAATTATCATCGAGGCGAGCGAATTCAATAAATCAGGCACTCGTTTACTGTTAGGCAGAAGTGATGTTATTTGTGAATCCATTAATATGAATGCAGACAAAGTAACTTTTATTGAGAGTTTAAAATAGAAACAGTAGGTGCACGAAGATCTACCTTATATATTATTAATATAACAAACATGCCACGTGTTTAAAATGTTATATACATTGCTGAACAAAGTAAGAAAATACTACAATACTAACAAAAAAACGGTTGATTAGAATTGTTAAATACACATCACTATTACGTGTCTATATCTAAAAATTATGGGCCCAGTCATGCAGTCCGGCACTGTAGGTAATTGTATGCTATTTACCGGTTATGTTCTTCAAGACAAAGAGAAATACTTTCAACTTACCATTTCTTCACTTCAGCATCCAAACTTAGATCACCTCTTACTCAATAATTCTCAGTGTGAACACTTCTCAAACATATTTGCGATCGATTGCGAATTCAACCATTATTTATTACTGAAGACAACACTTTGATGTGATCTCCAAAACCCGATTCATTATTTTTCTTCATTTATTCGATAAGGAAGTGGATCTGCGTGTTTTCCATTATACATCGCTAATAGATACGAGGGGACGAAAGAAATTATGTTTTCCAAATATCACGTTTGTTGCAAATGAGTCAGCTATAATGCTGCCACACGGGGTCAAATATAATGGGTGTGGTGTGGTAAACATATTTACCAACGTTATGTATATCTTCAGCTTCTTGCAATCTGAACTCTTGAAATAATTCTTTTTCTGAATCATTTTGTATGTATCCATACTAAACCAGTAGACCTAAAAATATATACAGGGTGACCCAGGGGTGCGTGCAAGTTCCATAACTTTTTTTCTATCCAAGCTATTCCCTCCATTTTTGTTACATTTTTGGATTCGCCACTAAATTGTCGATATAACGCACCCGGGTTTCTCAGACTTATCTGCAAAATAGACAAGTTTCTCCTTTTTGACAAAATAGACCTATTATAGATAACTGAATCACCTTTTTTCCAGTCGATTCCTTAGGCGAACTGGTAGTCGGTGTTCCATTATCTACTACTATTTTTTTAAACTGACAAATTACAAATGGCAATAATTCGACCTTTTCAAATGCAACACCCTATATTTTATTGCATTTTTAAGAGCTTTTTGTCGAAATAGGGAAGGGGTCTTTCTAAAATTTGCGAGATTTGTTGCAAAATTTTTAGGTTATAAAAGGAATCGAGTAGGCCGCTGCCGTAAAATTTGACAGTTCCATACAATCCTGGTAAGAATATGTTTCAACATATGAAATTGTAATAGAAACAACAGGAGTACATCGCACTAGTGGCGCACCCCCTCCCCTGTAACTACAATTACATCGCAAGAAGTAATTTTATGAGACCCCCAGCACATCACATTTGCAAGAAAATCTAAATCCAGAAAAATTATTGAAAGACTTGCTCAGGAAAAACGTCGTCTGGATTTTGTACTTTAATAGATTATGTTTAGTGGGAGTTTTATATTATATTTATATTTGAGGAGTAAATTTCTTAAATAAATGTTACAGATTTAGCTACTATAATAGGTAGAGATTGTATGGGATTGTAGATTGTATGGCGGTCGTTATGGCTGTTCAGCCTCTCTGTACCTCGACCTATGAGATCTTTTGTACCTTACCCTTCATCTATTCGAGGCCCAGGATTCCGAGACTCCTTACGAATTATCAGTTTCCTGGGAGCTGAGTTCCTGATGTCTGAGGGCGTTATCGAAACCCCTTCGAGGAATTTAAGCCTTTTGCAAAACAATGTTTGGCAGTCGCAAAGCAAGTGTTCTGCAGTTTCAGCAAAATTCTCGCAGTAACAGCACAGTTCACTGTTTGATATGTCCATTCTTTTGAGGTGATACATCAGAGGACAGTCCCGTTACCAGTTTCAAGTCTTTCTTTTCCAACTCGAGAAGCAGTTTAGCTTTCCTTGGGGATGGGCTCAGAAGCCTTTTAACTCGTCTTTGTCTTGAAACCTCATTCCAGTGGTTTTTAATTTGGTCAGTTTCCCAGCGCCAAAACTCTTATTCAATGTGGGCTTTGGATAGACCACAGAAGAGTTCTGGGCCAGAAAATTGAGTGTTTGCCCATTTCTTGGCAGGGATGTCTGTCCAGACTCACAAGTATGTGACTTAAGAGCTTTCAATGCTGCTTGGCTATCTGATAGAATATAGATATATGCCCCCCTGGAGCCTTTTGCAAGGCATTCTTGGGCGCAAATTTCTATAGCATGGATTTCTGCTTGAAAAATTGTTGGGGCTTTGCCTAGGAATTTTGAGAGCCTAAAACTAGGACCAGTTACTCCCACTCCAGCCCTACAATAATAGGTAAATATATGTTTTGTTTTATATTATGTTTATATTTAATGAATAAATTATTTTGTTTCTTACTAAATGTTGTGACGATTTAGGCCGCGGCCCTCCCCGTAATTTAATCCTGGGTGCGCCCTTGCATCGCTCAGGAAACAATTCTAGTAATATTCACAAGAACAGGAAAGTATGATTTACAGGAAACAATGTGATCATTTTGAGGAAAGACTATTTATAAATACTCTAATTAGTCACCATCATGTTCCACACAAGCTGCTAGTCTTCTAGTAAATGAGCCCCGAACTCTCGCAATCATTGATCCATCAGTTGAACGGAGGGCTGCCGTGATCCTATTTTTCATATCATCTGTAGTTGTTGGACGATCTCTGAGAACCATCTCCTTCACGTACCCCCGAAGAAAGAAATCTATAGGAGTAAGGTCTAGGGATCACGCAGGCAAAGGGATGGTACATCCTCTGCCTATCCAACGATTAGGATAGGATTGATCTAAAAATTTTCGCACTATCCTAGGGTTATGCACTCCAGCACCATCCTGTTGCACCCACATGGTACTTCTGGTGTTCAAATCCACTTTCCCTAACATTCTGGGAGGATGTTCGCGAAGAAAATGTAAATATCTTTCACCATGCAGCACATTGTCAAAAAAAAGTAGGGTCCAAAAATGTTATTTCCAATAAGTCCTCCCCAAACATTAAGCGACCATCGCTTTTGGTGATCAACAATCCTCAACCAGGGACGATTTTCGATAATGTCTGTTGACCGACCCGTTGTTCTTAAAGTTGCTTTATCAGAAAACAGAATTTTGTTTAACATATTACAATCCTCGTCAATCATGCCATTCATTTGAATACAAAACGCAACTCTATTTACAAAATCATTACCATTCAATTCTTGATGTAGCTTCAGATGGTAAGGGTGGAACTTATGTTTTAATATTATTCTGTTCACACTACTTTGTTAAATATCTGTTTTCGCTGCTCTTTCCCTAGTGCTTAAGTGAGGATTTTCCTGTAGTATCAATAAAACTCGCAACTCATTTTCCTCATTGATCCGAGTACTAACAATTTCGTTTTTGGTATAAGTCACACTACCAGTGAGTTCAAATCTCCTAACTTTTGGAATGAAGACACCCGTGGAGTTCTTGCTTCTGGATATTTTTGATGGTAGATCCTGTTTGCTAATTTATTTATTTATGAACAATGAGATGCACAGCGGAAGGAGTCAAACGTGTGAACCTCGGCTTACAATAATACAGGAGGTGGTGTATAGATCTTACTAAAATATAATATACATTTGATAATGAAATTGGTAAATGTAATTGATGTGTTAAATCTATAGTACAATCTTAAACTCTTAAGTTTTTTCTTGAAATTATCCAGTGTGTTGTCGAAAATATCCAAATTTGAAAAGTGTTCGTTATACATACTACACATTCGAATTAGTGGTGAGTTTTGTCCTAGGTCAATTCTGGTGTATCTTACATTGAACAGAGGACTATATAGGACACCTAGGTCCTTGATAACTTTGACCTGTTTCAATTTATTTTGGTTTATATTATAATCAGAAGAGTATTTCAATACATTTCTGGTAAAAGAAATGAAGGAACATTTATCTTGGTTGAGGAATAGTTTGTTTTCGGTACAGTAGATCATGAGTCTACCCAAGTCTCATTGGATAAGTTGATAGTCCGCTGCATTTTGCACAAGGGAAACAATCTTCAGCTCATCTGCGTATAAGAGCAGTTTTGAAAACAGGTTGATATGTCGTTTATGTAGATGAGAAAGAGTATTGATCCCAGGTGGGAGCCCTGGGGTACTCCAGATGTTACAGTATAAGGAAGCGATTTGCAGCCGTTTATTGAAACAAGTAATGACATTTATTGATTAATAATATAAAAACAAAATCCATAATAGGTGGTATGTAGAAACTGGAATATTCGATCATCGTTTCTTGTATTATTTTCAATGTACCGAGTATTGTTACGAAACTGGGGATCAAAGAATATTCCAATAAATTCGCCCGTTTTGTTCTCGAATCTTCGAATGGCGTAACATTTTTTGTGAATTTATTGACTTGATATCAGATGGCAGCATGTTAAAAAGTTTTGGACCCATGTAAATGAAGCTTCTTTGAATTGAAGTCTTGTTTACTTTAGGTAGTGTTAACCTATTGTGTTCATATCATGTATTATATATATGTTTAATTATCTGGTTCTTACTTTGATACTGCTGTTATTAGTGTTTTATAATATATTTGCCTCAAGTCATGAATGCCACTTAAGTTATATGAAGATTCCCTTGGAATCGATAACTTTTATTGAATATGATTTCGAGGATTCACTTTTGAGTAACTTCAATTTTATTCCTAGCTCGATGAAACCCTCCCATGCAATGATTCCATAATTCAGGTGAGGCTGTACTAATGCAGAATATAGACACTTTAGTTGTTTAATATTACAGAAGGTTTTGTATAATTTGAATTTTGGAATTAGGCTCTTATTTTCTGTTGATATTATTTGCTTGGAGTTCCCACTTTGAGTGACAGTCTAAATAAATTCCAAGGTATTTTATGTCTTTCCTGATTTTTATATTTATGGGAGAGTTTACCGAAGTAATTTCTAATTGACTGTATGATGGGAGTCCGCTTGAGTTATTACAGAATGGAATGAAGAAAGTATTGTCTCCATTTACCGTCAAAAGTTTATGACTGAAAAAATCAGTTACTATGCCAAAATCTCCTTCAATTTTCTTTTTCAAGTAATCCCATGAGTTGTCTTCGTAGAACACAGCAATATCATCAGCAAAACTTGAGATATGTCCTTTGATTGGTAGGAGGAATAAATCATTGATATATATATATATATATAGTAAAAAGTATAGGTCCCAGTATAGTACCTTGAGGTACTCCATAGTTCACTTTTTTGAATTCACTATATGTTTCACCATTTCTAACACATTGCCGCCTATTTTTCTAGATAACTTTGCATTAGTCTCAAGCTATTTTCTCTGAAACCAATATTATTCAGGGTGACTAGTAATCTTTCATGGCTGACAGTGCCGAAGATCAGATTAACAAAAATGCTAATTGCGGGTTTAGCTTCATCTACGGCTCAATACATTTTAGTTATCAAATATGCGATTGCATCTTGGGTTGATCTGGCTTCCCGGAACCCAAATTGTTTACTATATGATATCTTATACTTATCAAGATAACACAATATTCTTATTTTGATCAATCCCTCAAGTATTTTAAGCTAAGGCCGACATCAATGAGATTGGTCTGTACTGACTACAGTTTTCCTTATCACCTCCCTTATGTATGGGTATTACGACAGCTTCTTTGAATTTTAATGGAAAATAACCCGTGCTGATACACTTATTATAAGTAAGAGGTTCTATGATTTCATCCGCCAGAGCGATTAATGTTTCCGATGTGAGTTCATCAATTCCTGGGGATTTTTTCTTCTTTAGTTTTAATATTACACTTTTAATTTCATCTTTAGTAATTGGGGAAATCATAATGCTATTTATATCAGTTTTACTTGGACAAATTTTGTTGGGTCGGTCTTTAATTTTTAACGTAGCTTTCTCCCACTGTAGTGAAGTAGTCTATTAACTTGTTTGAAATGTCTAAAGATTCGTTATTTCTTTATTTGTCTTCTGTTTGCCAATTTCTTTTAGTATTTCCCATAATTTGTTAGGATTATTCTGTTCTTTCTCTATTTCCTGTTTATAATAATTTTGTTTTGCCTTTTCTATTGAGTATTTCAAATGCTTGTCAAATTGTTTGAATTTATTTTTTATTTACAAATTATGAGGTTCACGTTTCATTTTTTTATATAATTGATTCTTTGTATTTATAGACTTACTAGACCCTTTGTGATCCAGTTATTGCTTTAATGATTTCTCTTTTAATTTTTTTACCTATAGTATTTTTTTCCAGGCGTTCTTTTAATTTTCTAATAAAATGTCTATTGAATCATCTAGATCACCAGTATTATATATTTCCGACCAGTTTTCCTTGCTTACGCATTCTTTCAGTTTATTATAATTTATAATTTTTTTGTACCTATCTTTTTTAAGACTTTGTTCCTTATTTTCGGGAAATACCGCATGTAAAAGTACAGGATTATGATCAGTCATTAAATAATCTACAACAATAAAGATGCAAGAAGCAAATCAGTTTTAATATTGATATGGTCTATACATGTACAAGAATTACCTTTGGTTCTCGTTGGTGAGTTAATACCAGGAATATATCCAAATTCAGCTAATGTATTGAGGTAGTCTTCTATGTCAATTTCATCTTTTATCAAGTCAATAGTTATATCGCCTGAAATTGAACTAATATCACTTTTTCTTTTGCATGTTTTCAGGTATTAAAATCGCCAGGAGGTAAGGACGAAGATCTATATACTGCTATGAAATCAACAGTTCTATCAAGAATTTCAAGAAAAACATGAACAGCAGTGATAGGCCCAAGCATGACTATTTTATGAGAAAAATGTATGTCATCTTTAATATATATTAATATACCATCATTTTTATTGAGTCTTCCTTGATTATAGATAGTTGTGAAACCTTTTATATGATATATCTCCTCATTTAGTATATCAAAAGTCTGAGTAAGCACAATACAATTTAAAATACTCAAAATTGGCTCTAGAATGATTAAAGTCTCATCAAAAAATTGTTAATACTACTAATATTGTTATGGTAGATGTTGAAATTAGCTTTGTTGGTATTAAGAATATCTTCATCTCATTTTTATCAATAATTTTTCGTTTATTTGAACTGCTTTGAATTCATTTATGTAAGGATTCATATATCTATCCTAATTCAAAAAAAATGTTTTTTTCAACTTGCGGAATTTTTCCTTGAGTTTCCGTTTTGTGATTGAAGTCTGGTGCGAACTGCGTTTTGTAGTTGATTTTGTTGGAATGGAAGTTGGTGCTGGTTGCCTGATAGCATTTGGGTAGTTGTTGGTTGCTTTTAATATTCCCTGTATTTGGGTTTTGATTTTTCGATTTGGGTGTTTTATGAACTTCTACAGTGGGGGTACCAGGGTCACTTCTAGGTCTTTCTTCCTCTATTTCTTCGCCCCGCCTCCTTCTTCTAAAAGGTGCAAGTCTTCTATTTTGAATAATTTATTATCAATGAATAACTTGTTGTTTTTTATGTAGCTCACAGTGGAGGGGTACTTCTTTCTCATTTCAGTTAAGTTTTCCTTTAATATTTTTTGTTCCTGCTGATGCATTTTTTGTATAATCGTGGAATATGACGATTTTCGTACCTTTTAGTTTTTTTGTATTCCTCAGTATTAATTTTTTTTTAATTGTGATAATAACTATAGTTTGATAGGACAGTTTTTAGCCTTTCCTAGTGGATAGCAATCACCAATATCGTTTTCGGATATATTTAATTCTAATAAGTTATTCAGATCTTCACAGCGAAACCTGATTCTAGATTCGTTAAACCATATATTACTAGATTTTTCCTTTTACTTTCTCTTTCCAGTTCTTCAATAGATAACTTGTGAAAATATTTCTTTTAAATATTTATTAAGTGATAATATATGAATCATTGAAACTCACGGCACAGCTATATATACAATATATGTTCGGAATACATCGGACCCTCTAGACAAATTTCGTATATTCAATAATTGCTGTACCTCGTTTTGTTCTGGATTCAAAAAATTAACTTTTTTGTGTCTAACATACCACATTCTGTCCAAATTATTGATTCTTCAGAAAACTGAATGATCATAACTTCTTCCGCCCGCGAAATCGGTCTCCTTCTGAACCGTCCCTAAGAGACTGAGAGTGACTTGTTTATGGTCATCCAAATCAGTAACATCTGAAAAAAAATCATCACAATCTTTCCAATGCAATTCAAGATTTTTTTTCTCTCGAAATAATATTTCACAGGGTTCTGATGTTCACTCTGGTTTGATAGAAATCAAAGGTGGTAAATTCAAAACTACTTCTATGCCAGTGTTAGACTCAAGAGCTATTGATATGAGAGGCGGTTGTTTATACCTGAAGATTATAGTATTTTTATGGGGTTGAAACCAGCTAGAGTTGGTATCATCTTTATTTATTAGTCTTTCACTGAGAGGAATGTCATCATCACTTGCTTCACCTTTGCTACTTTTTCTGGTTATATTAGCTTTGTGTGAGCCATGCTTAAAATGTATTTTGCTTAATTCTGTTTTTATGTATTTCCTGATATTTTGTCGCTACGTTCCATCTTTCTCTTAAATGTAAAGCATTTTGAGATCATTCGGAACCAAGGGATGCATACATTTTTTGTTACCTGAAATAAAAATTGAGGGTCAATGTATAGTTAGTCCACTGAAGATAGCTGAAATACTTTTCGTGCATGTTTTTGCCTCTTGAACACGAATCCAAAAAAGGCGGCGGCGGTCTCATACCGTTTTCCAGTTAGATCCTATTTTTTGTTCTCGAACGTGATTTTCAAGCACTGTTTTCTTGTGCAAAAATCGATCACAGCCTCCTTCATACACAGCCGGTTCTAGCTAAAAAATCGCTCTTCTACACGTACGTCCTAACCTCTAACATTTTGTGCCAAATCGTTCCAAAAATGAGTAATTTGGGAGTTTATGCGGTTTGAGAGAAGGAGGCATTTTGAGTGATTTTTGCACGAGAAAACGGTGCTTGAAAATCACCTAGAAAAAAAATGGGCTCTAACTCGGAAACTATATGAGACCGCCGCGTTTTGGTTCCGGATTCTCGTCCAGGAAGCAAAAACACGTAAGACATTTACCAAATTGAGAATGTTATTTGCCTGTGATGTATTTGCACCGCGACCAATACGAATACAGGACAACAGAAACAACACACAAACTGGTAGAGAGAGAGTGGACAATACGCTGGAAAACAAGTAAATGGTACTAGCGCCCTTCTCAGACATATAAGGAGCTTATAATTCTTCTATGGACTCATTTAGGTCTCTTAGACATAGACGAGTCGAGGAACCTTGTGTGTCCTGGATAGGCTCAATGCTAAGAAACAGGATAATTCACACAACCCTTATGAGGAGACTGTAGTAGCCCGAGCGACCAGACGATGCATAGGGAGAAATTCCTTCTCCAGTCCTATGGCTTCAAGGATCTCTGAAAAAAAAAAGGTCACAAATCCCTTGGGGTACGCCGACTACATAGTCATCCTAGAACAGGGGAAATATAACACCACGGTTAGGGATCGCATGCAAGAGGCGCTAAACTTTGTAATGAGATGGATGGACTTGGAAGGACTGACCATCAACCCTCAGAAAGACACTATAGTAAAAACAGAAATTAGAAGGTCTAGGGCCCTTCAAACTTCGAGGAGAAACTCTACAGACTAAGGGAAAACTCAAACATCTCGGGGTCGTACTGGACTCGAAACTGGCCTGAAACCAACATCTGATGAAAGTGATCAGAAAAGCGAAGTTCACACTAATTATGGCCAGTCGCTCTTTTGAGAAAAAATGGGGGCTAAGACCACATATGGTACACTGGCTGTACAACATGGTGGTAAAGCCAACTATATCGTACGTTTTCCTGATGTGGTGGCGAAAGACATAACAAAGAAGCGCTATAACAAAACTAAGCAAGATACAAAGACCTGCCTGTATAGCTAACACAGGGCAATGAGATCACCGCCCACTACATCTATGGAGACACTGCTGGGATTGCCTTCCCTCCGCTTGGTGGTACAGGCGGAGACAAGGCTAGGTACCTTCAGACTGAAAAATACACTGGATAGCGTAAATGTTGAGGCAGAACACATGAGAATAGTAAGCATTGTGGACCAGAGAGCTAGACATGAGATCAGATCACATTGCGAAATGATTTTCCTTTGGAAAATCATTCAGGATATCCATACCACACAGAACTGATTAGAATAAGGCAGAACAACACCACTCTACAGAGAAATATAAAATATAAAACGGATCTAAGACTGAGAATGGTGCAGGTACAAAAGAGGTTCTCGACCTAATACTTGCAGATGCATTTATAACAAACCACATTCATGACTTATGTCGGATCACCAACACATAAGATTTGACTGGAACAATGCTTCGAGAGCTAAAAGATACCTAAATGGACCAACTGGGATGCTTATGAAGAACATATTGAGAGGCAGTTGGTGGAAGCAGCTTTAAAATGCTATAACAAAAACATATATAATCAGCTGCCCAGAAAAACAAATGAAAGTCAACAGAGGCGTGCCTTGGTGGAATGAAAAGTTGGTCAAACTCTGAAAAAAAGTTGGTAAACTCTTGGATTGAGCTCAAAGTCTGGGACGCTGGAAATACTACAAAGCAGCTCTCACCGCCTCCAGAAAGCCCTTTCCAAAGAACATACCAACGGCCCAAAGCGAAGTTATATCTCCATTGATGAGGTCATTGACCAATGATAATCTGATAGTAGAGCTACATGAGTCTGGAATTACGACTGAAGGTTACGCCGATGACCTGGTCGTTTCTAATAGGGAAAAACATGATGGAATAATATCCAACCGCATGCAGATAAACATAAATCAGAAGCTATTTGAAGGGTAATAATTTATTTCAACAGCACCATCCGAAAGAAGGCATTCTGTGAGATTGCGGGTAGCCAAAACTGTTAGGATACCTGGTACATCTAAGATCGTTGAGGCTCGATTAAAAGAAGACCTTGTGTTGCGTTGGATACAGCCATGTGAAGAATCCCCCAGCAAATTTATTACTTGCGCGAGCACTGATTAGGACGCAACAAGATATCCCTGTCAGAATGGCTCATGTATTTCCTGATGAAATAGCAGTCTGGAAAAAAAACATCATAGAAGTATGCGAGCCAGTTGAATGGATAGCAGACTGTCAAACTAATAGATATCCGGAAAAAAGAGGTGTCCATCGAGAAATCCCTGGATCATTTGTCACCGAAGGAATACAAAGCCGCAGTGCGATTCATGGCCGAAGAAATCGACATATTTGAGTCCACATGGTCACCAACAGGACGAAACAACTCAGTCCAGCATAGGATAGACACCGGTCAAGCCCATCAAGAAGAATACCATTTGCCAAACAACTGGATGTGGTACTGATTATGTGTGGATTATTGACTACACACTAACCACAATGGCAGACTCATAATGGTTTTCGACATGAAGACGATAAGGACAAGACTACATTCACTACTGGTAGCGGACTGTATCAGTTTACTGTTATGCTATTTGGTCTCTGTAATGCCCCAGCGACCTTCGAGTGATTGGTGCAACTGATATTGCATGTATTGATTTGGAAAACTTGCCTGGTGTATCTAGATGATGTCATGACTATGGGAAGAAATTTCGAGGATCATCTGGCCAATATTTCGGGTGTTTAAAGAGTGCCAACTTAACACTTAATCTTCAGTCATGTTCCCAAGTCCAGGAACAAGTGTATTTATTAGGCCACAGAGCCTCGGTGGAAAGGATTCAGGACCTATTATGCGGCCCAGAAGTGACTACTGGAGATGAAAAATCCAGAAGTATACATAGCTAGATGCATAGAAACACCAGTACCGTTTCAAAATCAAACATCGCCAGGACGACTACATAGTAATGCGGATGTCTTATCTAAGAGACCGTGTCCAGCAGCCTGTTACCATTACCAGCGTATTGAATACCATGAAGAAGTCTCCTATACTCTTATACTAGACGAACGAGACTGTTAACTGAAGGAGAATGAACTACCGCACACATGGTTCAAGACCAAGAAACCTATCCAAACATTGGGGACTTTCTACATTGGAAAGAGGGCAAAACTGGCAGACCTTCCTGGAGATATATTTCGGACATAGATCCCATCTTCAAGGCAATGTGGTCACAGTAGGATTGTAGAAAATGGCATGGAAGTCAGCTGATGGGTGGTCGTCAATTTCTCAATTGGTTGTGCTCAGGAAAAGGATAGGTGCAGCCTTGAAGGAAATGCATGTGAACAATCAGGATGACAACTGGGGGTCAATAAGACCTCCAGACAAGATCAGGCCGAGGTTCTACTGGATCAATGCCGAGACAATGGTGCAGAAGATGTCCAGAGTGCAGAGCTATTAAAGTTCTCAAAACAAGGCCTAGAGGAGAAATACAACCTAGGTGCTCCATTCGAACGGATTGCTATTGATGTAGCTGGACAATTTTCTGAGACTGATGATGGCAAGAAATACATCCTCGTTGCCATGAATGATTTCAGTAAATGGGTAGAAGCCCACGCTATTTCGGAGCAAGAGGACATGTTCTCGAAAGGACCCTGTACTTCTTTTATATAGAGTGGCGACCACTCAAATTTTCGGAAATTTTGGTATGTTGTTCTACTCGACCCAGTAACCAGCAGTGGCAATGGGCCCAACTTGACTAGTTTTCTAGATTCGGGGTACTAAAGTTGAAAATTGATCAGTTTTTCGGATTTTTTGTTCTTGAACAAGCTAGATTGAATTTCTGTTGCATACACACGTTCACTACTTGTTTTGATATTTATATTTACAGGGTGATTCACAAATGTAGACGGTGTTTTTTTGCAAAATCTCACTCTTTCTACTGTGACGTCAGGGAAACCTATTTTCCAAAGCTTCTCCTCAATAAAGTATTTTGACGAAAAAATATTGCACAGTACACATTTCTTATACAGGACGTTTCATAGAGAGAACCACAACATTTTTTTTAAGGATTAAATCAAAACTCTGATTTATTTTTGGGAAATGTAATACCACTAACATATGTGTAAGCTTCAAAATATACAAAGTGGTTCATTTGTCGAAAGGTATTCCATTTTAAAGAAAGTACAAAGTCAAATGTAATTATTTTCTCAGTATATAATGATTTTATTGACGTCTTGAGAGGCATGAACTTCCGATCCTATGATCAGTTTTTGAGATACACGGCGTTAAATTGGAGAATTGCTGATTTTTTCTTCAAATTGAAAAGCTGGATTGACTTTATGTTGCGTATATAAATTCAATATACGTTTCGGTTAGATGTACATTGAAAGGTACAGCTGAACATTTTTACTGTTACAGGGTGATTCACGAATAAATTACAATAATTCTACAGTTGCGCCACATAAATTATTTCATAAAATTATTACCTATTCGTTCACAATTTTGAGGCTGAAAGATTTGCTATGATTACTTTCCATAAGGGTGAGCCATACAACCAACCACCAAAAATAATTATGCTTTGAAATTATTAAAACGAAAACTTGCATTTCTTCAGTGACTCTTGAGTGACTTAATAACATTACATTAGGCATGCATAACCATAAGATTTTAAAATACACAGAGTGATTAATTTTTTTTATAATTACCTACAAAATATATCGGTATTCCTATCTTTATCCGATATAATTGACAAACTTTATACACGGAGGTTCTATTTCTATGCTCGCTGTATGTTCCCTATTCTATAGAACCTTCTCTTCAATTCAACACGCACCTCCAACAAAGAAGAAGATTAGTCTCAATTACGTGGGCATGCTTATTGGGGAAACCAGAATAAAAAAACGCATCAAAACCTCTACCTCTGTGGTGACGTGGAAATGAGTTTAACGGTTCAGTTAATTTTTCTGATAGTTTGTACCTATGGTTTAATTCTTGCCTGTATGGATGATCATCCAAAATTGACATATTTTTCTGCTAAAAATAGTACATTTATTTAGTAAGCGAGGTAATAACTATTATAAGTATTATAATTTTCAATATACCATATAACTCGCTCTACACGTATATTGTGAAGTACTTTCCTGTACGAAATAGGTACCCAATATTTGAATAATACCTACATAAAAAAATGGATAATTATCATAATTGTTGCCCCGTGTATACCGAAATATTTTATAGGTAATTATAAAAACAATTAAACCACTCTGTATATTTTAAAATCTTACGGTTATACATACCTAATGTAATGTTATTAAGTTACTCAAAAGTCACTGAAGAAATGCAAGTTATCGTTTTAATAATTTCGAAGCATAATTATTTTTGGTGGTTGGGTGTATATGGCTCACCCTGTATGAAAAGTAAATCTTTCAGCCCCAAAATTGTGAACGGGTAGGTATTAATTTTATGAAATTATTCTGTGGCGCCACTATACAGTGCGTTCATAAAGTGTGGAAACGCTCGATTATCTCACGAGTTAATCATTTTCGGAGGTAAAGCTCGGACAGGTCGATTTTTAATTTTAGTTTTATACTTTTTTTAACAAAAAAATAATGTTTACCCCCACTACCTTACAAGATATGACGTCATCGATAATTTTTTTAAATGAAAAGGGTATATTTTTATGTGAAAAATTAAAAGCCCATATTTTTCTGAGTTCAACCATACCACATACGTCATACGTAACATTTTAAGTTACGGTATACTGAGTATAAAGTAAACAGGTGCTCATATTTCTTAATATTTATTTCATCATTAATTTTGCAATGAATATCTGAAAATGACTCAGTAGTTAGTTCGAGTATATTTCCAGGCTATGAAAATATCTGAAAGCCCTTAGCAACCAGACAATAAGTTCGTAGATTCAACTTTGAGGAAAATTTTCGAAAAACAGTCAACCTCGAGCAGGATCCCTAGAAACGAGTTGTACCATTGATTTAAACTCCGAAGACGTGGCGAGTATGTTCCATATTAATATTCAGTGTTTATCTAACAAACTTCAACAGTTAGAAATGTTTTTATTGAAGAATAAATTTAATGTATTCTGTTTATCAGAGCATTGGCAAACATAATCTAATTTGAAATCTCTTAGGCCCGGTTGTTCAATCGAGGATGACCAAGTGATTTGGCTTAAACCAGGATTACCAATTTTGTTTCGGTTGTTCAATACGAGTTTATGAGATAAACCTAGTTTAACAATGGTTTAAGTTAATCTCATGAATTCGGGGGTTTAAGGAGATAATTTGCCGATTCTAACCTAGATATTTGATTGTTTGACATTTCAATAGACAATGACTATTCTGAAAATTATTATTGTGAATATTTTTGTTTTATACCCGACTGCAAAGATGTTCGTAGATATGACATACGATTTTTTTGATATTATTGCCCCAAGAAGAAAGATACCCATATTTAGACAACGTACCGTAATTTCGGGTGACTTTGCTCATTTTCAGAAATAGACATTAATTATAAAAAAATGTAGCTTTGTTTTTTATCGAATTGATTTTCGTGATTCTATTGTATATATACCTGCAACACTGTATTCCATTCAGGAGTCATCTGCAACCAAATTCAACTTGCAAAAAAAATTTGTCTGCAATTAGCAATATGTTTCTTTACTCATTTATGATGATTAAAAATGAAATAACGTTTTATGGGCAAATTTATTTTGCTTTATTTTACCCGTCGGATTACTTTAAAATCACCAAAAATTTTAAGCCATGGGTCAGCCAGCCCTCAATATGCGGGTGACTTTGCACACCATGTTTTTTTTATATATCCACAAAGTCTTAATCACAATTTGAAATAGCTAATTTGAAAGAGTGGTCAAAGATCAATATTTTGGTATATAATAATACCAATTTATTTTTACAAATTAATCGTAGACATTCTTTGAATTCAAGTAAGCCAAAGTCACCCGAAATTACGGTACCTAGAAATCATTTGGAAGAATGGACAAAAAAATAATTTTTGAATAGATTTCGCTTGCCTAAAGAAATCGTCCGCAACTAACAGAAATAAAAAAAATCACCCCTCACTACAAAGGCAAAATCGTAACAAAAAATAAACTTCCAAATAAAAATCAAATCTTGATTTTACATACCAAAAACGTTTGACATAAAAAACTAAAATTAAATAATCACAAATGCAAAATTAAAAACATGATCTGTTCTCAGGAATCTCAAGCAAAAGTTGATTTATTGATGGTTGATGAGTTATGTTTCAAAGATAATGTTTGTTTATATATCTCAATCATATGGGTTTTTTCTAGATTATACTCCTTCCTTTGTAGTTCCAAGGAAAGTTGGTGTTTTTCTTTCATGTGTATTAATTTCAACTTGTGTTCTTCAAATGATCGTTTTTGTAAATCTATAAAATCTGCTTTGGACAGAGCCCAAGTAGAAATTTTGTCTTTTATTGTTAAGATGCTATTCCTTTTTTTGGGACCTCCGCAGATGGTATTGTATTCATTACTTATTATAGCCCAAACTTCAATTTTAGCGAATTAGTAACTGCGTCCGTTTTTTACATTCTACAATATCTTGGAATTTTTTACGAGTGAAATTATGAGTAATTTTTTTCTTAAGAGACGCCTAACAATTTATACAATACACTTGGCTGTTTTTGATCATTTTTTCTGTATACTTCTGACAAAGCTACGAATTCTTAGGTTAAGTTTGATTCTATGTTGTTGTTTCTGAACGGTCCGAATGAAGGTACAAGCGGAAAAATGTGTTGCCAACATATGAAAACAATGAGTTAAGGAATCCAGGATTAGTTTTTCATTGAAAAATGCATAACGTTCTAATCCATAGTTAATTATTAATCCGAGTTTAGATAATCAATGGTTTAAACTCGCATTGAACAACCGGGCCTTAACGTACCTGGGTTTTCCCTCGCTTCTTGTTTCTGCAGGAAAGAAACCAGGCACGGCGGTGTACCGACTTTCTGTTTCCCAGAAGAATTCTTTGGACTACAATCTATATAATATGTTACCAACAGAAATAAAGACTCTAAATTCACTTTTATTCAAGAAAAAAATTAAAAATTTTCTTCTGGAACATTGTTTTTATTCGGTTTCTGAGTTTACTGAACATGTCAGGCGTTTTCCTATGCAATTTTGAACATGCTCGCCATGCTTGTTGCAAAATTCTTCTGTTAAATGTGTGCAAAACCATAAATGTTTAATTCTATATTTATATTATATTTCTAAGTATATCTATGTTCCGTAAAATGATGACTGTGTATATGTGTGTGTATGTTATATAAGTTTTAGAAATTTATATATCTTTATCTATGCTATCGTTATCAGTGTCTTTTCATCACTTAGAGAATTTCTGCGATTTTAATTATGTTGTACCTTCTTATGACTTATGCTATACACTGTAGTGTCTGTTGCATCAATAAATTACTTACTTACTTAGTTATATGTCATTATTAAATTGATTTGTTGTGTAGCATATCAATTTATAAGTCTTCAATATCTTTCTGAAAAGTATTACCCTAAAAGAAATCGTTTGAAATTAAGATATAGGTACCGTCGAGCGGGGCTAAGTGAACCAAATTTTCCGATTTTTTCCAAGTTATTCTTCAACTGATAAAAGTTTTGCTTTGAAAGTTCACCTAAGTAATTCAATTCTGAAAAATTACAGTTCTAGGATGTTTAGTTTCAAATATATAATTTTTTTGAAAATGTGGTCCACTTTTCCCGCAGAAAGGGGCAAAGCGGACCACCTATATGGTTTACGTATAACGGTCTTATTTAAACACTGTATTGGGAAAGTGGTCCACAAAAAACGTTTTTTATTTATTATAAATCGATATTTGGAAATCAACAAATAGTTTAACGAAATATTACACATGGTAGTGGATAGTGAAAAAAATATTTAAACAAAAAACAAACTCTTAAGAACTGGGT